>CAWUFW010016500.1:0-306624 GCA_963921515.1 Calotriton arnoldi
CTTCGTTCAGTTACGTATTACTTGCTTTTAATGACAAAGCCGGACTAACAGTGCACGACTGCTCTGCCTGTCTGCAGTGGGGACCTCCAGGGTGGCACAACCAGTGCTGCAAGCCTTAGGGTACCCCTCTAACTTACGCACCCTGGGTACCAAGGTACCATATACATATACTAGGAACTTACAGGTAAGTTAGCCATTTCCAATTGGGTACAGCCAATTTGACATAGGCTCAGGGCACTGGCATTGAGGTCTGGTTAGCAGGCCTCAGTGCACTCTCAGAGTCAAAAAACCAACAGCATCAGTCGAACAACTTGGGGGATTTCCTTACAGATCACTTGTCAGACTAGTAGGCTTCAGTAAGGTGGCAGTGTACGGCATTTCTTCTCTAAAATATGTGAACTCACCACTAAAAGTATGTGGCATCAGTACTCCAAACGATGAACATCAGGGCACTTGCACAGAGCTTCAGTTCATCCCATTTAAATGGATTTCATAAAAAGCACAACTTACAAATGCGATTGCTTCCCTAACACCTCTTGGGCTACAGATGAAAGGTGAAACGAACAGTACCACTATGAAAAGAGTTCACAGAGAATGGGGCACTAACCAAAGTCTTTCCTGCAACCTAATGTGTAGTGACTGAGGAGAACAAATATATATTCAGGAGACTTCAAAATGCTAAGACTGCTCTGGTCATGAGTAGAAAATGTCGAAACCCGCCATCCGCTCGCGTGGAACCTCAACCTTTTAGGAAGAGTATGGTGAGGAGAAGACTGAGGCAAACACCTGATCCACTGATCTAGAGGAATCCTCTGTAGGACATTGTGGGAAAGTATGATCTGCTTTCATGGTCACCCCCACTTTTTACTGGTGTCATAATGTTTTCTGACTAGTCTGACTGGGATCCTACTAATCAGGACCCCAGTCTCTGTGCTTCCTCCCTAAATTGGATATGGTGAGTACTTAAGTACACTCCAGATTGGCTACAGGTGTACCCTGATAAGTCCCTAGTATATGGCACTAAGGTACCCAGGGCATAGCTACACCAGTGGTCTCCGATGGGATGAAGCATGTATTATGCCACCCATGAGTTACCACTCAAATTGTGACTACAGGCCTGCCATTGCAGCCTGTGTAAGCTGGTGCTTGCACCACTTATGACATATATACATTTTCTTATATCTGAGGTCACTACACTTAAAACCTGTAAGTCACCCCTACAGGCCTTTCAATCCTGAAGGCAGGGTGCTCGGTTCTAAGTGTGAGGGTGCCCCTGCATGAGCAAGACACCCCTACAACCTTCGGAGTCCATTCTCCCTGGTTGTAAGTGCATCAGCCATTAAGATACATAGAGTGACCATGCGTCATTACGTGATGACCATCTCTAAACTGGCTGTAACGAACCCTGTCGTGTTTGGTATCAAACATGTTGGAATCATACACCTACACCATAAACGGTGTGGGAGGTATGATTCCATGCATTGTAAAGCTCCTCCGGGAGGCCCTCAGTGCTCCTGGTACCAGCCTTCTAGACCCGGACAGCAAACTATGGCCACTGCCGACCAGAGACACAATTCTTCCCTCCTGCTGCTGAGCCAAGCTCGAGCAGGGGAAGGCAGAACAATAGGTATTCTGTCACAGGGAGGTGTGACCACCTCCCAGACAGGACTTAGTGTATTGAGACAGGGTGGGGGCACTTACCAGCGCCACTCAGATTGCTTGAAGGGCACATTTGGTGCCCTCCTTACATACTCCAATCCAAACCAGTTTAGGGAGTCATTGGCTCCCGCTTTGGAGCGAAACTGGACAAAGGACATGGGAGTATCCTACCCGTTGTTGACCCCTGAATCGTTCCAACCCTTTCCTTAGGGTACTTAAGGGCTCACCTGTGGGTGGGTCCCGAGATTCGTCGTGGGATAAGATTCAGATCAAAGACCACTTCAACTTCAACCATCTGGGCACTCTGGACCTCACTGGACTTCGCGTTGGGAACTAACACTGCAACCAAGTAAAATCCTGCTGCTCTTGGTCTCGTCGTCCTGCAAGTCTGCGGCAACGTCTGCCTGTGCTCCATACAGGTTCTTCGCAGGACCTGTGGACATTCAAGACACCTGAAGGAATCTTCCTTGGATTAAAGGAGTCACTCCCCTGCATCTGCAGGCACCACAACACAGCTGACTGGTCTGCTGATCCTGGGTTCTTGCAGACTCCGAAAGGCTCAGCAACACAGGTGGTGGTTCTGCAACTCACTCGATGCCTGCACTGTCCTCTCACTGAGTTTGAGGCCTGTATCCTTCGTTGGAACCGCTGGAACAGAACCCCTGTGCACTGTGTTGACTTGCCGTTGCCAAGGCTTGTTGACTCTCTCCTCCAGAGACCTTCGGGCTCCAAGAGGCTCCAACCTCAAGCAACTCCGGCAGCCAAGATCTTTGCCTACCTCTCATCCTTTGCACTGTGTGCCTTCATCCTTTGGTGAGCTGCTCGAGGTCCTCTTGCGACTCTTGTGCCTTTGGCCCGTGGGTCCTCTCAAGGGTCTTCCTTGGCTCCAGTGGGCTCCCCTGCTTGCTCGGGCCTGCTCTGACTTACCTACTTGTGGTGAACCACTTGTACCTTGCTGGTCCCCACACTGCACCTTTTGCGTCGACTATGTTGTTGCCGCTGCTAAGGCATGTTGGTGCCCCTGCCGGACACTGACCTCTTGGCTCTTGACATCCGACGTGGGACAGCTCGAGAACGGCTCCTGGGTTTCTACAGCGTCGCCTGGTCCACACAGCTGCAACTTCAAGGGCACCGTCAAACTCTCCTGCATCTTCGAAAGCAGTGGGTATCCAACTCCCATGCCTCCTGGTCATTCCTGAGTGGCATAGACTCTGTCCCCTGTGCTTGCAGGTACCTCTCATCTTGAATTCACCTTTGGGTTCCACCAGACACTTTCACCTTCTTCGCCAGCGGCATCTTTTCTGAAGGCCTCCATTGTGGTCTACGGCTGTTTCCGATGTCATGTCACACCTATGCACCTGGCTTCTCTGGAGTAGGTATTCTGGTTCCTGGGGTAACAATGGGTGGGCTGACTCTCCAACCTTCCGTCCTCCACGGGGTTTCTTCAGGGTCTGCTGGGAAGGGTCCTTCTTCTTTAAAACTGCAACTGCGAATCACCCATATACTTTTATTGAGTACGCGGTCGTGTTCCCACTCTGCACACGGCCCCCGTGGGGTTCCTAGATACTCACCTTGGGTGGTTCCTTGGGTCCCCGTCTCTTCTACGTCTTCTGGGCTCATTCCTGACTTAATTCGTGCCTCGCATTCCACTATTTTAGTATATGGTTTGGTCTCCCCCTGGAGATCACTATGATGCTCAAATGGACTGACGACTCAATCTACAACTGACCCCAGAACTAGTGGGTCTCTCCAAGGGCCAGTTCTACTGGCCCCCTTAAACCAACTACGGACCAGTTGGGGGAAGCCTTGGACTCTACTGCCCCCCCCCCCGATGCCCTGCAAGATGACCAGGAGGCCGTGGGCTCTGTGGGGGACACAGCAGAGGAGAAAGTTGGTGCAGGGAGCCAGTGTAGCCCACTTCCCGCAAAGTGTGCTCCTTTTGAGGCTAGGAGGCCTGCTCAAAATGCTCTTGGTGGCCAGAGCTCGTGCCCAGGAGTAAAATGAGCCCAAGATGGTTGAAATCAGCCCATTTAAACATGTCTTTTGTGAGCCACGGAGTGTGTTGGGCTCCGCTGCTGCTTCCAAAGATCACCCTCGGGTTTGGCCGAGCTCCTGGGAGTCTGTGGATGCATATTCAGTTTGCTGTGGAGCTGGCATGCTTGGGGCCCCTTCCCCCGAATGAATATTGCCCCATCTCCCCAAGGCCAGAGCAACACTGTGAGCAAATTGCACAGGGAGGGGGCTTGCGTGGGGCCCCCACCGCTGCCTTCCTTTGAGCTTGGCGATCACATACCCCAGGCAAGCACAACCTGAAAGGTGGCCTGGGCCCCCAGCCCTGGGCCCCGCAGACAGCACTTGTTAAGGACAGCAAGGGGGTGCCGGTGGGGTCACAAGAGACTCGCCGCACTCCACTGACCCCACCAAAAACCTGCCTTGGGAGTGTCTTGGGTGGTACTGGGCACCCCCCTAAAAAAAGAACATTCAAAAGGAAAAGGATCACAGCTCTCCCAAACTCAGCAGGAGAGACGATCATAAAATATTACCTGCCCCAAGGGGGAGCGCCCCTAATGCCCTGCGGGGTTTCATTTGCATATGTTTCTCTTCCTTGTGATGGTCCCAGGATGGCAGGCGCACCACCTGCGAATTTAAGAAGTGCTGTTGGGGGCTGCAGGACTTTTTAGCAGCCCCTTCCCCTCAGGTGTGACTTCTAAAAACTTACCCTAAGTTTTTGTGGTCATGAAAACCATGACTTCCCTAGACTTTTCATCATTGTTTTCCAAACTCTTCTAAGGCTGGAAGTTTTGTTTTACTGCCTGGGAACACAGCAGCCTCTAGAGATTGGTTCCATGGCTGCAGGCTATGTGGCCAAAACGTGCATCAAAGAAACACAGACACATATTGTGTTCATTTGGAATGCTTAATAAAAAAAATATTTCGGCAGTGGTATGTGATGAAGATTGAAATGCTTGATTTGTAATAATGATTGCATTTACTCATGGTTATTGATTATGGTGATATAGTGATGGGATTTTTAACATATCATCATTGGTCTTTTTAATGTGGGGACCCTTGATAGAGCCAAGAGGTTGGCATAGTAAATTTATGTGCTGACCCTACCAAACAAAGCAAGTAGGCTTGTCTTATATTATTCTTGTGACGACTCCATGATAGGCTTGCTTGATATGTTGTTTTTTTGCCATCTTATATTGTAATTGTAGAACAAACACAACAAAAAACATGGTCATGTATACAGAAGCCAACAGTTTCAGTGCTCCGTCCATCATCTCCTTGTGTTTGCTTTGCTCGCCCTAAGTTGGCAGGGTATGACCAGACGTGGGTCTCTTGCTCACTTTGCCACTGGATTCAAGCTAGCCTGGCTGATGAGGGCTGTTAGCCCGAAACCGGTCCCAGGATGCTTGTTTCCGGTCCAGGAAGACATGGCTTGGCAGTTCGGTCTGGACTGTTCCCATGAGGCACAGGGTCAAGACTGATTTGCATATAGCTGTGTCTGAACTGGAGTGGCGAAGTGAGCTAAAGCACGATGATGGATTCAACCCAGATCTGTGACTGGGGGTGAGTGTCTGAAAAGTTTCAGCGCTCCGTCCATCGTCTCCTTGTGTTTGATAGAGCTAGATTTCTCAAATTAAGCATTGCTTTATTTTTATGTTTCAGACAGACTGCATTTAAAATGGCACACACATTTTGGTGCAAGTGAAGACACATGGCACATGCCTAGTCAAAAGTTTTTTGTAAAAGTGGCACTTTTGGTGCATGCAAAGTGAAAAACATAAAATGAGGCTTGGTCATAAATGCTTTCAGTCTGAAATGCTTGTGCTGAATTAACATGTGTTTTTGCAGTGTAGAGAAAACTTGTGCTTTCAGTGGCCTCTTTAGCTTTGAATCATGGAATGTGTTCTCTCTTCCCAGTTTCCTTTCCCTTATAATCTACACTCCCTGTTCCTGTCTCAAGAGACTTTGGCTTTGTTGCATATTTAGACAATGCATATTCAGTTCATAACACATCTTTTTATAATGTGTATTAATTAATCAACCCACACTACACGTGGGGCAAACGCATTTTGCATGAAAAGCTATCGAAAACATTAGAGCATGTTGCTATGAGTATGTATTAACTGTGTGCGCTTTCAAAATTTACACTAGTGCATGTTTTATGCTATGTTGTACATTGCACATTTTTGCATTCTTTGCACAAATAATAAGAAAAGCTGCTTTACATTAATAGCTTTTGCAATGTATCATTTATACAGGGTATTAGTATGGGGGAGGTAAAACATAATGGGTTTCATTTGAAAATTAATACTCTTTTTGTGTTTATTTTGTTTTTGGGCCTAAGATAAAATGGCTGCCTGTGAATCCAGCAAGGCTGAGAATCGTGCTGAGAGACGCATGCGCAGAACCAGCTACATACTGCCAAGTGCCTCAAGTGAAGACCTGGTTCAAGGCCACCATGAACTGTACATTCTTGTTACCCTGCCAATGTATCAGTGTTTGTGGAATGTGTCCTTCCTGCGTGCGATATGACAGGAAGGAGGAAATAGACTGAAACATTTTTCCTAGTAAATGTTGCTAAAACATATAATTGTATTAATCATTAACGCTTTTTTTATTAAAACTGGTGTGGGTTGGATTTGCCAATGAGAACAGGATGGTGAGACCCTCGTCATCTAAGCTATCCAATCAGGGTGCAAGCTTTACTGAAAATTGCAAACTTATTAGTATAGTCAGCCAAGAATTAGAGTATAAATATGACCACTTTAGGGGGCTTTGGGGGTTTTTTTAGTATTTTTTTTAGAGGCTTTAGAAGCTTTTGCGGGTGCAGTCTGAGAGCAGATTGCGTCGGATGAGAGATAGAGGGAGGTGGGGGGCATAGGCTAGCCTTGCACGTCATATTTTTGGCAAGGTAGAACACATTCCTCTGTGGTCTGTGAAGGAGGGGCCTTTTCAGGAGCAGCGTCTCTCTGTGAACACAGAGAGGACAGATGAACAGACCAGGGCAGAGAGTGGAGCTGGATAGAACAGGATTAGATTTAGATGCTAACATTTTTTAAGTTCATGCTTAGACTAATTAATTATTTTTGAAAAGATTTATTTGTCTTATGCATTTATTTCTCTTTATGGGAGATTTTTGCCAATTATTAATTATTGATTAGCCTTGCATAATTCACTCTTGAATTATATTTCCTGAATATTCTTTGGAGAATTCTGATTGATATTTGATTGCCTCATTCCCTTCCTTTATGGAATGTTTTGTATGCAACCTATATTATGTTCTGTTTTAATTCTATTTTTCCTGTTTTCCAAATTCTGTAACCTGATTGATATTTGACTAATGAATAAAGGGTCAGAGAACCTTAACTTTTAACTAGAAAATAAAACCCTTTAAAATACTCACAACTTTCTTTATTGGCTTAAATATTAATTGCATTTTTGATTTTTCATGTTTATGTAAATCTCCTGATGGTAATATACAGTGGCAAGGGTCCAGTACCTTTGCAGTGGTAAATTAGAAGGTAAATGAGGTTTTGCATTGAGAAATTACCGTGAAATTACCGCTGCATCAGTTTGCCATGTGTAAAGAAGCCCCCAGGTCTGCCAATCAATAGACATAGAAATACAGCATTGTAAAAAAGTGTACATAAGCGTAAATAAGAGTTGGCCGAGGCATAGAAACGATACAGAAATAAGAAGCTGTTAATGAAGTAGTCAATAGAACGATATCAGTGCTTAGAAGACCCAAGGGATGAACGTCTCGTGAAATAAGCATGGGAATCATGGAGCATTGGTACTACTCGGACTATTCCTGCAGCTGGTCCGAGGGTCATCGGGCAGGGCGCAGAGGAGATGGCAGTGCTTAATTTGTAAAAATATAAGAGCCAGGGCCCTCTTCAGGATGCCCCTGCAGCTTGCACCACCCATTGCCCCCGCCAGTGCAGTCAGTGCCAGTAACAACACAAGTATTAACCAGCAGACTCCTACAGGTGTGGCAAATAAGACTTTTCCAGGCCCCCGAAGTTATAAGAACAGCTCGGGTGGCATACATTAGTCGTTTCTAATTTATATTGAACTAATATGCAACTGTTGTTATCCTCATCTCCAAATTACACAAACACTGCCACCATGTGGCAACTGTCAGAAGTGCTGGTGCCGACAATTAAGTGCCGGTGTTAAGCACTGGGAGATAGGCTCGTTAGGGTCCCCGTACATCCTGATGCCGGGATGAGGGTGATTGCATCGAAGTGTAAGTTTCACTACAGTTGTTACAGACCGCCATGTGTCGCAGCCATTTAGTGACAGAAGGGTCTCTGACACGCCCCCAGTTCATAGCCACTCTATGTTTATTTTATATATTTATTTTTGCAATTTTATATAGCATGGACATGGCCTGAAGGCATCAGAGCACTTTACAACAGTGGTACAACAAGTTACAGTTACAATAATTACGTTCAAACATATTGCATCAGTAGCTGCGACTAGGACAAATGCATCCGCAGGACAAGGGACATACATGGCTTAAGCTTTGATTGAGATAGTGGAGACACACAATGAAGGTAGTTTGTCTCCTGGATAGTGTACTTAGTTATGGTCGAGGTTGGTTAACCCAGGTGTCTGTCAAATAGGAGGAGCTTCAGGTCCTTTTTGAAGATGGCTGTGCAGGTTGTTAGGTGAAGGGAGAAGGGTAAGGTGTTTCAGATTCTTGTCGCACTACCAGAGAATGACTGGCCGTGTACCATTCTCGACTGAAGGTGGGGGGTTCCAGGAGCAGGGATTGGGCATTTCTGGAACCCCTATTTGCTCCATGGATTTTCAGTTTCTCACTTGGATAGGAGGGTGAAGTGGACTGCAGTGCTCTGTGGGTAATGCAGGCGGTTTCGAATTGGGTCCGATGAGAAGCCATTGGAGTGTTAGCAGGGCCGGGGAAATGTGGTCACATTTTGTGGGACTTAACACGAAGCGTGTTGCTGCATGTAGAGTTGCTCTCAGTGGGCCTAGATGAACTTTGGCAATGCCTGAAAAGGGGAAATTCTGTAATCTAGTCTGGAGAGGACGAGCGACTGCACCACTCTTTTGAGGAGTTGTTCTGGGATCAGCTGTCTGACGCCCCACAGCTGTCTGTGTTGGTGTTGTGCGCTTTTGGCCAAGGCTGTTGATGTGGCTGTGGAGGTTTAGATGATTGTCAAGGGTGATACCAAGGGAACTAGCACTCTGGACAATGGCAGGGCAGCCATCCAGGGCGGGAAAGTTGGCCATCCATTCCTGTACTAGTGTTTTTACTTTCGGAGGTGAGATGAAAAGAAATTCTGTTTTAGTTGGGTTGAGTTTTGATGATGGTTAGAGAATCAATTGAGGACTGTGCCTCCACAGCCCATGCGCTGTTCAAGAGTGCAAAGGAGGTGCAAGTGGTTGATAGTGTTGAATGCAGTGGCCACGTCCAGGAGGACCAGGAGGCAGGAGTTCCCAGAGTCAAGGATTCTAAGGGAGTCGTCAACTATTTGTAGGATCGGAGTTTCTGTACTGTGGCCCTGGTGGAAACCTGATTGCAGAGAGTCTAGGAGGTTGTTTGTTTGAATGTGTGAAGTGAGCTGGGAAGCAGCACAAATTCCAATGACTTTATCAAAAAAATGGAAGAGTGGAGACTGGGCGGTAGCTGTTCATGTTCTCAGGGTCAAGAGATTGTTTTCTCAAGAAAGGAGAGACTTGACCCACTGTTAGTTGTTCTGGAAATAGGCCCTGTTGAAGAGAGGAGTTGACAATGTTGGTCCATAGGGGGAGTAGGTGTGTGGCAAGAGATTTGCTGATAGACCCTAAAAGGCGTCCTGTCAGAAAGGCACCGAGCCTCTGGCGGGACCTCCTTAACATAACACAGAAGAATAATCAGGAGATGCGGCTTCAATGTGTGGTGAGCCAAGTCAGCCATTAAGGATAGGGTGGCAGTTCCATGCAAGGCGGAGGAAGCTGGCATCATCCTGAACACACTGCTGGCACTTGTGGGGGAAAGATGGGTCAATTCTATGTTGCTTCCATTGGGTGGTGTAGGTGCAATTTAAAGGAATTTATAATTAGGGCTCCCGGTTTTATGGTATTTATTTTTTTGCCATTTCCGTCTGTATTTATCCATATTTATTTTTTAGGCATTTTTTCTGTATTTATCCACATTTATTTTTGCCACAAGCAAAAGACGACGCTACAGCTAGTATTTTTCCACATTTATTTAAATTGACAATGCATGATTATTTTCAGTAATATATATATATAAATAAGCTGCTGCTGTGTTACAACAATATTGAAAACACACCTCACTATCCCAGAATATTCGATGTAAACACATTTAGAATTTGAAGGAGTGTTCCTGTGCGCTCTAATGACCTGGCAAAAGAGGGCACGAAAAGCTGAAACACATGCTGGTTCCATATTAAAAAGAAATTACATGAAAACTGTAGTTAAGCACTCTTTTAAAGACATATTCAAGGTCATTAGGGCAAGACTGCAGAACAGAGCTGGCTCTATCAGGGGGCCCACGAAAGATTAAAGTAAGGCAACATTTCAAATTGCTGTTTGACTTGCAGGGTAAGTAAGAGGCCACAGGGGTGAATGGGCATGCGCAAGATGTCGGGTGGTCTGGAACTAGGGTGCTGACCACGAGCAACCGAGGCCAATGAAAATGATAGAATGAGGAAATACTGTGCCCAAGAAAATTAGTATAATGTTGATGTATAATGGTACCAGTGTTCTCTTTTATTATCATCTTTATTTTCCAATTTCTTTCCACAACAATATACACAATGCCTCTAAAATCAACTCAGCAGTCAAAACATTAATGTATCCCGTGGGGAGTACCAGAGGCGCAACTAGAGTGAAATTTCGGGAGGGGCTAATCAAAATTTCGGGGGGGGGGGAGCTGATTCTTCTAGCAATTGGCAGAGTGAAGATGCAGGGGCTCTAAGAAGGGGTGAAAGAACAACAAAGCCTCGTTAACAAGCATGGTCTTTTAAAGACCTGTGAAGTTCTCAGGTGCGGCTGTGTGTGAGCCCGGTAAGCTGTCTCCGCCGGGCTGACACACACGAAGGGAGAGGGGGGGGGGGGCTGAAGCCCTTTGAGCCCAATGGGTGTTGCGCGCCTGGGGAGTACAGTAATAAGGCGAAATTCCAACATTTCTAAATGTATGCAAACACCTTTTCCCCTCAGCTAGGTTCTCCATACGATGTATAGCACACTACCTTTTAAATCAAATAGACATGCTCTGACGAACTGGGGACCCTTCTCGCTCTTTCCATTTCGACCCACTTCATGAGAGTGGCATTCCCACACAATGCAACCGAGAGGCCGGAACAGACCAGACTCGGCGCCTGCACCACCAGCGGTCGTCCGACTGATCCTGGCCAGCCTACGCTGCCTCTAACATCGATTATGGCCGCTAGTGATGGAGGAAGCCGGCTGAATGGGGCCTGAGAGAAACCCGCTGGACGCCCCCCCACCCCTCCGAACCAGTGGAGGCCCAGAGGATGAGTCAGGTGTGCAGGCAGCCCAGTAGCGAGACATCACAGGAGCTGGGCAGGCCCGAGAGATGAAGAACAGGCCGGGCCGCCCTCAGCGCCGGAGGATAGACATGTGCACCAAGGAGGGCCCCAAGAGGTAGAAAGCTCTAACCAGATCGGGCCACGGGGCCGCCACGCAGAAGGTGAGACGACGAGCCGGCCCCCGCTACACCAAGAAGTTCATGTGCGCGGCCTCCTTCCGGACAGCACTGACGGTGTAGTTGGTACAGCGGGTGGGGACATTGTTAGTGTAGCGGTGGCACGGGGGTTGCTCGGCTGCAGTAGTGGTGCAGGCGTTATGGCAGAGGTGGCACAGAGGACGCTGGAGTGCATGTCTGGTGTGTGGTGTTTGTTTGCTCCTGCCCTCCCCCTTGACCTCCCATGTGCCCTTGTTCTTTTTGAGTCTACACGTACCTTCCGAGTTGAAATTGCGGAGGGCTGGTTCAGGAGCACGGCAGTAGGTCACTAAAAGACCCTGGTTGGAAGGATTAGAAGGAATTCCCAGCATCAGGAAGGGGGCGTGGCGAGATAACTCTGGATTCGAGCACGGCAGCGCGGCAAAATTTGCTAGTATTTTGCCGTTTTTACATATAAATACAGACAAAGGAAAAATTGTTTTCCGTCTGTATTTATATGTAAAAATCCGTTTAAACGGAAAACCGGGAGCCCTATTTATAATGTAAGGACTTGTGTCTGTAGTTCATAGACAGCGTGCCGGTTTGTGAACAGCATTAGATCCAGTCGGATATGGGTATGGGCACCTCTCCTCCTGCACCCAAGCCGTTCTGGCAGAATCAGCCCTACTGACCCGCAGTTGTGATACCGAGTGAAAGAGCTTCGAGACCCAACACGTAGTGTCTGCAGAAGCGATAAGTTGTGTCAGTGGGAGGAGCTCAGCAGGTTCCTGCAGGAAGCCCAGTAGGGATCTCCTTCACCGGATCATGAAGATATCTAGAGTGGTAGCATTGACGCGAGAGCACAACTTGTCCAGGGAAATAAAGGTGCTATCAATGTATAGGTGACTCGTCTCCAGGAGAGTCATCTTCAACAGGGTATTCTGCACTGTACATTTGAGCGTAAGCAAGAGGATAGGGTTGGAGAACAGTTTAATGGCTGGGGAGTTAGGCAGGGACCAACAGCTTTACAACAGAGTGATCTCCAGGCCTAGCTAGAGTGAACAACAGTGTGGATTTACCTTTGTTGTCGGTGGAGGCCACGCGGTAGAAGAAAGGCCAGTGGGATTCCATCCATCCGGGATTGCTCAGGGGCAAGGTAGGGAATGCGCACATCTGGGTGATACCAACATTTGGCAAAGTGACATTCCACCATTAGATGATAGATATGGTAGAAAAACATGACTCGGGCGTTCTGCCCTGGTTTGTTTGTCTGGAGTAGCTTGATCAGGAGAGATCGAAGCATGGTAAAAAAAAACTGCTTTTTGAGGGGTATAAGAATATTTCTAAAAAGATATAAGAATTTGAGGAGAATTACTATTTCAATTTTGATAAGAATAAAGTGTAAAGTAGCACCTAAAAGCATAAAGCTCCAACCACGGCTATCTGGTCGCGTTGGATCGGGTCTAAGTCAAAAGTTCAGGCTAACTTGATAAAGTGTGGGTCAGATACAGTCCCAGATTAGTCCCGCTGAAATTTTACCTTCTCAAGTTTTGTGCCAAGAGTCCCATTTGCATTGTAGAGAGCTGCGAGGAGCAAAGAAAGCGTTGGGGGAGGCTGTCAGTGTGGCACAAAGAGCAGGCCAGGCGTCGCAGACGTGTGGGCTGGAGCTTCATTATGGTGGTCCCTGCGGGCAGTCGATGTTGCGGTGCGAAGAGACAGGCTGGCAGCAGCTCAAGCCGATTTTCAGTGCGAGCTGCATGGTATTGGTGCAAACAGGCCCGTTCGTAGTCGTGCAGAGTCCAAAAGCTTGATTTCAGCACCTGTGAGCCACACCAAGGGTCCAAGACCAGAGAGACATCACGTGGAGGTCAGGAACTCACTACAGCGGGATCCAGGAGCTGGTTGGGGAGCCTTTTATGCCCCTGATACTCAGATCAGGAGGCCAACAGACTAGCCCTTGAAGTCACTCTGGGGTTCTGGGTTCAAGATGAAGTTGCATGTCCAGTTGTTCTTCCCCAGGCAAGAGGGCAGCAGGTCAGCACAGCAGGGCAGCAGTTCCTTTAGAGCAGCAGTCCAGCAGAGTGGCAGTCCTTGTAGCAGCACAGCAGTCCTTCGTGGCAGAGTATCCACAGGTCCAGAAGTTTACTGGAGAGTTGGTGTCTGAGGTCCAAAATGTATACACAGTTGTGCCTTTGAAGTGGGAAGAAGCTTCAAGAGGCATGCCTTTGAAGTGCACAGATGCCCTGCCTTCCTGGCTCTGGCTCCAGACTAACTACAGGGGGGATGCAGTCCTTTGTGTGGAGCCAGGACACAGCCTATTCAAGTGTAAGTGGGGCTGGTCCCAGCTCCCCCACCCATCCTCCAGTGATGGTCTATCCAGTCAGACCTAAGCTCCCCATTGTGTGTGGCTGTCTAGGAGGGATGCACAAAGCCCAAATGTCACCCATATCCAGTCATGTGACCCAGAGATAGGCTGCAGGAACCAGATCGCTAAGGAAAGGAAATGCCAACTTTCTAAAAGTTATAATATAACAGCTACAATGGTTCAGGGAGATAATTTATACTAAGAGACCAAAAAACAATAATAATACTGTGACACAATCACTCAATATAAATAAAATAGAAAAAATAATAATGTACCCACAACAATTGTTTGAAAAACCATTTCTTATTGTAAATGTTTCATAGAAAACATAAATAATACAAAAGTACAATACACAACATATAATTGGTGCTCACAAAGTGTTCCCGTTTGAGATAATGTACTGGTCTTTATTTCTTGACTTCCTGTCTTTCTTCTACTACGCATGTGTATCCCACTAACAACATGCTCACTAATGAACAATAGTGCATGAAGTGAGCTCTTTCGCTTTTTTAGTAACATTAGGCACATTTTCAATCAAATCTTTACTAGTGTCCCATGGATCCGCAAGGGCTTCAGTCACATTGGGGACACTTGCTCTCGCTACTGGTTAGTGTTGGGAATTGATACAGCTTTAGAGCATAGTAAAAAAGAAATTCAAATTATTGCTGAATTGGAAAGGAAAATCAATGAGGGCAATGTAATTTCTGAAGCAAGGGCCGCTATCGAGAAAATCAATAAGACAATTATTGAGTTCGAGAAAATCGAACATAACAAGAAGATTATTAAGGTCCAAAGGGACATTACCAACTTTAGCCAAGAAAAAGCACATCCTTACCTGGCTAACGAATTCTATACACAACCAAAACAACAGAATATTGAGAACTACCAACTTTGGGGCCACTTTCATAGACAAACAGCTATCACCCTTTCTGAATCCTCTGCTAGCTCGGCTGAGGAATCAGACGCAGGGGAAGGACCAGGTACTGGTCCTCAAACATCAGGTTATCCCCATTTTTTAGGACAGCGCGGTCGATGCAGGGGGAAGGGCAGACCCCAACAACAGAATTTCCAGTCGGGGGAGTGACAGACCGCAGGAAATTTTACCAGTGGGGCCCTCCCATATCGCAGATGCATCGAATCAAGATCAGGACTCTGCCCTCATCCCCATTTTTAATTTGTCTGAGCATATCCTCTCCATGGCAGAAATAACATTACTGAGTAAGGGGATAAGTTTTGCGTCTACGGAAATGACAATTTCTTTCAATATCGAAATAGAATTGTTACAATTCTTTTGAAAATTGCACTTAAGAGCCTTCGTTTTGGACTACTGTTCCCCTGAAACTTTGAATCCTTCCACATTAAGACCACCCTCCTCTTTCAATCCCCCCCAGCAATAAATTGCCAGCTGAATTGCTAGCATTTGAAACAATGGTTATGAAGGAGGTTACTAATCTAAAAAAACGATTTGAGTATATTTCCTACAATAGTACACTTGACGAAAGATGATGATTGACATAAAAAAGAAAAAAGAAGGATCGGACTATCAAACTTTTTGCACATAAAGTAACGCCTTGAAAAGATTTGTAATGAAACATTGGCCTTTGGTCCAATCAGTTGGTATCTCTGCTGACCTGCCCCTGTTTTTATTCAAGGGGGGCTGTAACATACAGGATCATTTAGTGCGTACCTTCTTATCTAAAACCAAAACCTCTGATTGGCCTCTTCATGGGGCCTCAACAAGACTGTTGGCCATTTCAAATGTGGAAACTGTGTTAGGTGCGACTCCACTACTAACACCAAACAGTTCCTACATGCTAACATCGCTCACAATCTGAGAGACTATACTAACTGCAACTCCCAGAATGTCGTCTACGCAGTCTGGTGTCCCTGCAATTTAATCCACGTGGAACAGACAACTTAAAAAGTTATGTCTCATCTATCACAACATAAGAGCCGCATACGTTGCAGAGCACATAATGCCCCTTTGGTGTCACATTTCCTAGATCATAACCACTCTCTGAATGAAATAGGATGGCAGGCCATTGAACAGACATGGAAATCACCTAGGGGCGGGGACATGCAAATGATGCTGAATAAAGCAGAATGTCGTTGGATCTCGAAATTTGACAGCATTAACAAAGGTCTCAACACAATGGAGGAATGCAATTCTGTTGTTCTGCACTAAATTGTTGCTGAGTATTTTCTGACTGCATACATATGCATGCACCCACGTTCATGCACACGCAATACAATTTATCTGTACTTTGATAAAAACCAGAAAGCCCGCACACAACCACTGGCAATGAGGCAGTTTATTGTTCCGACCACATACCGGTGGAGGTATTTTGAGGGTCACACAAACACCAGAGTTCTTCAATGCAACCGAAAGAGTATTTCTTTCATTTCCTTTCCGGTCCCGATCATGTGACCAAAGATCACATGACAAGGATACACGAGGCATATAAAAGGAGAGAACAAACAGACCTTCCTCAACATGCAGGGACAGAGGGAGACGCTACGAGCGCAAGCGGACGCGTACTCTTGGTGAAGTAAGGTCTTTTCTCTCCTAATTTTACCTTCCATTTTTCTACACAGATTAGCGGAGTTGTTTTTTACAACAAAATGAATTTTCTCCTCCTAGTGTGTGACTACAGAGTCCGTCCTGCGCTGGTACCCCTATGATGTCTGTTGAAAAAACAAGTCATGTATGTAATAGGTCCAGTCTGTTTTTCCTTCTAAATGTATTTTCCGTAGTGCTACTTTAAATTTTAATTATGCTGAGTTTCTAGATGTGGTGACAACTATTTTAAGGCAAACACATGGTTTTCACCTAAATACTTATATATCCCACTTAATAATCTCACTATTGGGGGTGCTCCAAAAAAGTACGAGCGCCCATAGATGCCTGATTCGTCCCCCACTTTTTCTCTTTTCAGTTACAACCATACAAGAAAAAGTCCTATAAATATGGTCTGTATGGTAACGTGCATGTTTATTACTATTTAATTGGACAGAAAATTAGCAATCACAAAGAGCAGGGTAAAAACGAGGTCCTGAGGAAAGCCTACTGACCCTTCATGGGCTATATAAAGGCTGACACATGTCAATCTATTGGATGCCTGGGAACATTAATTCCTAAAAGCAGAACACTGATCTATTTTAACCTAGCCCTAGATCCCAGAATAATACATTTGATACAAAGGATTTAAAGGCTATTTTAATACACTCACTCAACCCTGCCTTCACTCACTGCTACCACTCAAAGAGGTCCACTTACAAACGTGTCGAGCCCACCCATTCACGTTCAGTGGCTGGGTGAGGGTCCAATGATGAAGCTTGCCACAGGTGGTACCTGTGGGTGAGGAATATATATATATATATATCGCCAGTAGGTAGTTATAGTTAGGCCCTTGTTTCTATTCAAAAAGCGTTTTTTCTTTTGCCAATATCTTTGGCGCCGGTTGACGAATCTTCGCAAACTTTTCAAATCTAATGGGGGGCTCCGGTCAGCTCCTGTCTTGTAAGTTTTGGGGTGATTCATCAAGCGGGGGCCGAGAAAAAAGGGGGGTCTCAAAATGCGTTTTCTACATTGTAATTTCCATAGGAAACTTTTGTCGCAGCTACAGCCTGAACTGCTGAACGGAATTACACCAAATTTGGCAGAGAGGTAGCTCTTTGTCCAGAGTGCACTCTTTGCTTTAAATGGTGTAAATCCATTCAGTAGTTCCTGAGAAATAAAAAATATCAATAGCTCGTGACTGCGGTGGATCTGCAAACCCTCCCGATCACGAGCTTGACTCTGATTGGCTGCCAACACTTCAAACCAGAAAGTGTTGGCAGCCATCTTGTGACTCGGTTGAACTGAGTCACAAGAAAAAAGGTTAAAAATGAAGAAAAGGGGGCAGGGTAAAAACACCCTGACCCCCTAGACCTGCTCAGGGGGTTCCACGTAGGGTCCTACGCGTATCCCACTGAAATTCTTTTTTTTAAAAGAAGACACTTTGTTTTAATAAGCCCCCGGGTGGGCCAGGTCCCGGGGGCAATGTGGACAATATATGCGGGGGCCGCGTGGCCCCCGCAGCCCCGGGGAGTGGCAGCTTTTTTTATTATAAAAAGCGTGGGGGGGCTTCTGCCTCCCACGCTGGCCCGGGGACCACCACTTCCCCGGGGAATTGCAAAATGATGAGTGGGGGGGGAGCCTCGCAGGCCCCTCCAACCCCCGGGGACCACCACCTCCCTGGGGCATTCCAAAATAATGAGTGGGGGGGCCTCGCGGGCCCCCCCAAGCCACGGGGATCGTCACCTCCCCGGAGCTAGCTTTAAAAATTGTGTGTGGGGGGCTCGAGCCCCCCCACACTGCCCCGGGGACCACCACCTCCCCGGGCTATGTACAAGTTGGGAGGGGGGGGCCACGTGGCCCCCCTTCAGGAGCCCTCCTTGGCCCTGGGGACCGCCACCTCCCAGGGCCGGCTCCAGCAATGTCCCGGGGGGGCCAGCCCTGGGACATTGCAGTTTGCAATGGCAGGGCGGGAACACTGCTCCCGCCCTGCCATTGCAAACTTCTGCTTCGCTTTATGGAAGCGAGAGCAGATAAACTGCTCTCACTTCCATGAAGCAAAGCAGATTTGCTTTTGGGCAAAGGGAGCTGCATGTTTGCAGCTCCCTTTGTCCAAAAGCAATGCCGGCTCCTGCAGGAGGCGGGGAGCCGGCAGGGAACGCGGGGCATTGGGGCTCCCCCTGCAGTCCCCAACGTGAGGCCAGGCCCCGGGGGATGGGGTCCCCGGGGCCAAAAGTGGTCAAGGGAAATGGGGGTCATGCGGTCCCCCTCCCGTAAAGTTTTTTTTTTTTAAAGTACAAAAAGAGGCAAAGCCCCGGGGGATGGGGTCCCCAGGGCTGAAAAAGGCCTCAGGAGGGGGTCGCGTGGCTCCCGTCCTTCAAATGTATATTTAAGTGGCCATGCCCCGGGGGATGGGGTCCCCAGGGCCGAAATCGGTCTCGGGAGGGGGGCCGCGCGGCCCCCTTCCCGTTTAAAAAAAAAAAACTAATTTAAAAAATGACTCAGGCCCTGGGGGATGGAGTCCCCAGGGCCCAAAAAATATTAAGAGAAGGGGGGCCACACAGCCCCCTTCTAAAAAAAAAAGAAAAGAGAAGCCGGCATCTCGCCAGAGGCCCCGCCCCCTTCCTGCACCACTCTGCAAACGCGCCTCCTCTCACGTTTTGGGTTGAGGGATTAAGTCCCCTTGAATCCTAAGGGTCCTTAGGGGCCAACTAGCCCACCAGGTACCTCCAGTAAGCCCCACACAGTGGGATTGCTGAGAGGTGGTCCGAGGCCACGCCCCTTTTTACACCACTCTGCAAACGTGCCTCTTGGCGCACTGCTGGTGGGGTGATGTCGTCCTCTTGTGTCCTGAGGACCTCAGGACTAAATTGGACTTCATCCCCGAGCAGCAGTGCCCCAAGAGGTGCGTTTGCAGAGTGGTGTAAAAAGGGGGCATGGCCTCGGACCACTCTCAGCAATCCAGCTGTGTGGGGCTTACTAGAGATAACAGGAGGGCTAGTTGGCCCCGAGGGACCCTCAGGAGGCAAGGGGACTTCATCCCCCAACCAAGAGCGCACCAGGAGGCACGTTTGCAGAGTGGTGGAAAAAGGGGGCGTGGCCTGTGTCCACCTCTCAGCAATCCCACTATCTGGAGCTTACTGAAGGTATCAGGTAGGCTAGTTGGCCCCTAAGTACCCCCAGCAGCGAAGGAGACTTTAATCCCCATCCAAGAGCGTGTCAGGGAGCGCATTTGCAGACTAGTGGGCAAAGGGGGCGTGGCCTGCTATGAAAACTTACCAATGCTGCTGTGTGGGACTTACTAGAGGTAACAGGAGGGGTAGTTGGCCCCCAAGGTTATCCTTGGGGGCCAACTACCCCTCCTGTTACCTCCAGTAAGTCCCACACAGTAGGATTGCTAAGAATTCTTCGGAGGCCACACCCCCTTTTCGCCACCACTCTGCAAACGCACCTCCTGGCACACTACGGGTTGGGGGATGAAGTCCACTTTACTCCTGAGGGACTTTGGGGGCCAAGAAGCCCTACTGGCACCTTCTGTAAGTCCTACACAGCGGAATTCCTGAGCGCTGGTCGGAGGCCCAGCCCCCTTTCTGCACCACTCTGCAAACACGACTACTACGTTATAGTTATAAATTAGCATTTAAAAAACCTTAGGAATTCACTGAAAAAACCATAGGTTTCAGGGACAATTATAGTTAGCAATTAGCATTTAAAAAACCTTAGAAATTCACTGAAAAAACCACAGGTTTCAGGGACGTTATAGTTAGTCTGACATTTCACTCGTACAAAACCAGAGAAATTCGGCTGTTATAGTTAGCTGAGCTAACTATAACTCGCGCCCCCGCAATGCACTGCTGATGACGGCACATATTACATCACTCATGACATGGTCAGTGACATCACTCATGACATCACTGATGACATTTTAAATGACATCACTGATGACATCATCTACTTAATATCTGATGCACCTCCTCACACCCTAATATAACCTTTCATACACCCACTCTAAAATACAGACTATCATACACGAAACCATAGACACACCAATACTAGTTAGCTCATACCCACTCACTGATTCATAGGTCTACACACATCCACTCACTCAACCATACAGTCACTCATACACATAGTCACTCATCAATACAGCCACTGATATATGCACTCATACACCCATACAGACACCCACATACCACCACTCACCCACAAAGATACTCACACACCTAGTCAGTCACCCAAAGACTCAATCACACTGCCATTTACTCACCTATACAGTTATACACACACCACCTTACTTATTCATAGAGATATTAACACATACTTACTCTCTTATACAATCACTGACACAAGCACACACTCATCCATACAGCCACTCTCACAATCACTCACTCTCACATATAGTCACTTACACACTCCAACACTCACATATACTGCATTTCACATATGTTGAAACTCACACATATACCACTGAGACATCCATTCACTCACCAACACAGCCATACGCATACTCACTCACCCATACAGGCCCTCGCAGACACACTCATGAACCCATACACACACTGAATCACCCACTCACACATCCATGCAGGGAGTCACACCACCCACCCACCCACACAGACACTCAGGCACCCATACAAGTAATCAGACAACCAATCATTAACCCATATAGACACTCACCAACCCATGCAGCCACTTACACACCAACTGACAGACTGATACAGACATTCACACAGATTAGTCATTCACCCATGCATTCACTAAGACACATTTAATCACTCACTTATAAAGTCAGTCACACACCCACTAAATCATCCATTCAGACACTCATACACCACTCATTCTTCAATAAACCTTGGTGTGTGTATATATAACATCCTTAAACTTTTTAGGAACACTCAGTCACTGGATGATGTCATCAGTGATGTCATCAGGGATGTCATTTGAGATGACATCAGTGATGTCACTAACCATGTCATGAGTGATGTAATATGTCATCAGCAGTGCATTGCGGGGGCGCGAGTTATAGTTAATTCAGCTAACTATAACGGTCGAATTTCTCTGGTTTTGTACGAGTGAAATGTCAGACTAACTATAACGTCCCTGAAACCTGTGGCTTTTTCAGATATATATTGATATAGATAGATATAGATATATATATATAGATATATATATATATAAATAGTTTCATTTTTCACACCATCTCAGAGAACGTTTACTGTCTGAGAAATTGTGAAGCAAGCACCGATTTACCTGGGTGCATTACGCTCACTTGTCTCGGATACAGGCAAGACAGACACTGTCACAAATAACTGGGTCTCCCTTCTCCTTGTGTTAATTCATAGTACAATAGCGAAGTCGAGGATATACCCTCATCATATATTTCTCACTCCTCATCGGTGTATAAATACATAAGCATGCACCCATGTACCTTGCATGCCTTCAATATATATTATGGGTGCACATTTCAACCAAGGCTATAAAATGTACTAAACTGTCATTGAGTATGTTTTTTTTGTGAGCACCAAATATATATTGTATTTTGTATTATTTATGTTTTATATGAATACTTTGCAGAAACAAATGATTTTTCAAACAATTGTTGTTGGGTACCTTCTTATTTTTTCTGTTGTATTTGTATTGAGTGATTGTGTCACAGTATTATTATTGTTTTTTTGTTCTTTTGTATGAATTATCTTCCTGAATCATTGTAGCTGTTATATTGTTTATTGGCCCTGGGTTCTGGGGAATGGGGCTGCCTCTGTTTGATGTAATCAACTTTCTAAAAGTGGCATTTTCAAAAATGCAATTTAAAATCCGATTTCACCATCAGTTAGGATTTTAAATTGCGATTCCACAGGCATCAAACATGGACAGGTAATCTCTTTCCATTTAGAATTAAAATTACACTTATAAAATGTAATAAGGCAACTCCTATGCTACCCAATGGGCGAGATAGGCCTTGCAGTAGTGAAAAACAAATGTAAGAGTCTTTCTCTACCAGGACATGTAAAACATAAAAGTACATGTCCAACTTTTTAAATACATTGCATCTTGCCCTCTGGGATGTGAAGGGCCTACCCTAGGGGTGACTTATGTGTACTAAAAAAGAAGGTTTGGGGCTGGCAAAAGGTTTATTTTGCAAGGTCGAAATGGCAGTTTAAAACGGCACCCACAGGCTCTGCAATGGCAGGCCTGAGACATGTTTAAAGGGCTACTTAAGTGGGTGGCACCATAAGCACTGCATGCCGGCCCACTATTAGCATTTAATTTATAGACCCTAGGCACATGTAGTACCTCTTTATTAGGGACTTATAAGTAAATTAAATATGCCAATTGGGTATGAGCAATGTTAAGGAGTGAAAACAAGCACTTAGCAGTGGTAAAGTGCACAGAGTCAAATGCCCACAAAAACAAGATCAGCAAACAATGGCGGAGGAAGACAAAAGGTTGGGGGGAAGACCACCCTAAGGCGGATAGGTCTAGCAAGGGGCAACTCAATTCCGTACAGCTAGGGCCCAGCTGCAGGGGGACAGGAGATCAAGCACACCAGAGCACGGGTCACAGCAAGTCTAGAAGGCCTTGTCAGGGCTGCCTATAGTTCAATGAGACAGGGAAGAGGTTGTGAGGTGCAGGAGAGATGTGCGACACTAGTTCACACCCTGCAGTGTTCCCCCTCTCCTTCCATAGGAGGTAACATTCTGGATCAATGTTGAGAAGTCTCCGCTGAAGCATCCAGAAGGGATCGCAGGCTCTGGTCACCAGGCACCACTGTCTGCCCCGATGGCGGTCTCAGAGGGTGCCTCCCCCGAGATCTCGGGCAATCCAATGTTGGGGGTGCGGCTCAGAGCTCCCGCGTGCAGCTGTCAAACAACTGGGCCAGGATCTGCATGTCTTCTAAGGAGGAGATCTGTGGTGATGGTGTAAGGGGGTCCCCGGCACCCCAGAACTGCAGCAAACGCCTGTCCAACACGGGTGGCAGGCAAGGGAGGCAGCATCAGGATGGCCGGTGGCCCCTGTCGCTATCAGCATCAAGCCTCTGAGGCAGTAGCTCCCATCAAGGCTGCGGTCACAGTGAGCAGCTGCGCTGTCTGGAAACACCACAGCGGGGGGACACCAAGCAGTTGAAGGGGTCAGCTCTGCATTCACCGCAGGGATTAGAGGGGAATATATGTGCGGAGTGGCCTTCAACATCGCAGGAGCGCTCTCGCCCGTCAGAACTCCATGCTAGACCGCCATCATGGTTGCCTGCACCTGTTTGCCTGATATGTTGTTGTGGGGACCCCTTGACAAAGCCAATAGGCTTGCTTTATTCAAAGTGATACCCCCCACATTTCGATGTTCTATTTGGTATGGGGGGTGTACTGTGATTGTGGGGGTCAAATGTGATTTTAGAATGTCACTTTGGGTATTTCAATCTGCCTGATTTAAATATTTGTAAATTAATGCCTAGCATTCAGAAGTGTGTGTAATAAATGTACTTTTCCTTTTCTAAAGAAAAAGCACAGACTTGACAATCATTTATTGAGAGTTATTATTGCCTGCCAGTGAATGGTGATTACTAGCACACACCAACTCCCCTGAGTAGGCCTTGGACTGCTGTGGTTTTGCTACCCTGAGAGAGTCAAGAGCTACAACCGGGTGCTTACTTCCCAGTAAGTGTATATTGTGGACCTGTTACTTGCACAAGCCTCTCATCCTGCACAACTATTTACCCAATTTCTTATAATCAGTGTTTGGTTCACATTCCCTCTCATACTCAAGCACCCCCACTCACGTTAAAATGCAGTTTCAATCTCCCACCCTCCCACTCTTTCACCCACTCACACTCGTCTGCAACCTCAGATTTGTTTTTGACTATTAAGTGGTTTTAAACAGACATAATTGTGGTCTTTCAGTCAGTATAGATCAGTGTAAATCACAATCATATTCTCACCTACCCTTAAAATATTTAACCATCCATCCCATTCAATCACTCACCCACACCAAGTGCCTCCACTCACCGACTCACGCAGTCCACATTCACCCAGCCACACGTGTCTACACTCACCGACTCACACAGTCCACATTCACCCAGCCACACTTGTCTACACTCACCGACACACACAGTCCACATTCACCCAGCCACACAACGTGCCTCCACTCACCGACTCGCACAGTCCACATTCACCCAGACACACAACGTGCCTCCACTCACTGACTCGCACAGTCCAAATTCACCCAGGCACACAACGTGCCTCCACTCACCGACTCACACAGTCCACAGTCACCCAGCCACACGTGTCTACACTCACCGACTCACACAGTGCACATTCACCCAGCCACATGTGCTTCCACTCACCGACTCACACAGTCCACATTCACCCAGCCACACGTGTCTACACTCACCGACTCACACAGTCCACATTCACCCAGCCACATGTGCTTCCACTCACCGACTCACACAGTCCACATTCACCCAGCCGCACAACGTGCCTCCACTCACCGACTCACACAGTCCACATTCACCCAGCCACACATTCACCCATACAATCACCCACACTTCAAGAAGGTCACATGTAGCCATTCACTCACTGAACCACTGTTTTCACAGTTTCACTCACCCAGGCACAGCCATACCACTTCACCTATCATTTAGCAAACATGTTATTAATATAAAAGCCAAGCCTATCGATTGTGTCAATGTTGGTTTGGCTTGCACCTGTGTGACAATGCGGAAAGCAAACACACACCAAATGGATAAGAAACGGACGATGTCGTTGGCCTGTGGCACAACTAACTTAGGTGAATACAAACACTGCCCTGATAATGAAGATGATATCTCCGCCCCTCCCCCCTCCTGCTAGAAGTGTCTTTTTTATGTCACCTTTCCGCGCTTTGATCATCACGTGCAGCTGCAGGCGCTGGAAGATGCTTATCACAGAGATTATTTTTAACAACTGTGTGAACTAAAGAGACAGAAAACTTCCTTTCCATTTCTGCTGAGCTGAAATGCTCCTGGAAACGCGTGCAGTGGCCGGACGCAGAATCAAACAGCAATGTTGACACATTCATTGAAAGACCATTTACTTGCCCAGGAAGAGCTGTGCCACTTACACCGCCTGGCACGATATTTCACACTGGCATGGGATTTATCAGTAACATCCAAAACTGGCTGGTGCAACGTTTTGCACCAGACACAAGCCGCGACAGCCTTGCTTGCAGAAATTGCGATCAATCAAACAGTATACTCCAATTCATCCTTAAAATTCCGTTTTATTCCAATAGTTATCATAGTTATCAAGTTTTACGCAGAGGCTTCGTGCTTCAATGCCAATCCAGGCCTTAGTTTACAGCCCGTCGAAAAGCACATTGTACCCGAGTATCCACCCAATGCATTTCGGGCTAAACCAGCCCTTCGTCAGGGGTCTGCAATGTAAAGGTAGCCCCCATCAGTAACCACAATCGTTTCCCCAAGACAAGGAAAGCTTTCAAAAAACCAAACCCACGTGCACGGTATATGCCCCCAAAACCCACCAGTATCTGCAAGAACTGTCCCCCCCCCCCCCCCCCGATAATTTGCACCCTCAAGAACAAACAGCAATGAGAACAAAAAGAACATGACAGAGGCTACTGGGTAACAGAGCGACATCACATTGATAGAAAGGAGCCACGTTGACAATGAAAATTCACAGAAGTAACATTCCTCACACATGGACAGCTTTTTATTTTTGCACATATATGCCTTTGTTGTTTGAATGGATGTTGATTTGTGTTCAGTTATACCAGTCATAACTTATTGTTTATACATGAAAATACGTAATTAGTGCACCTTATGCTGTAAGGGTTGATGTGAGCTTCTCGTTTGCTCTTTTTTCGTTTTCATGATGGTCACGTGTTCTGTTGCACCAGCCAGTTTTGGATATTTCAGAACCGTGCTGAAGGGACGGAGCATTGGAACAAGCAAGCACGCCTACATTTGAGAATAATGTTGAAATTAACTGATGAATATAAATCACAGAATAAACAGTGTGCATTTTATCAATTACCACGTTGAATGTGATTGATCAGTGCCATTTCACCCGATGGGCCGGTGGCACTCGACCGTGGGCGCTGCTCGGCACTGTGGACATATGTTCGTCCGCTGAGGAGGCGGTGTTTTCATTGCTCCTACCTTTTATACTTGAGTTACTGCCGTACTGAAATAAAGTAGCTCAAAAATTGTATTGTAATTGCATTTATATAGCGCTTACTATCCTCGTTTAGGCGCTGGATCGCTTTGTAGCAGACAATGAAGCGTGGCACTATTGTAGGATTTTACTAGCTGAATCGCCTGTCAAGGTCCATGCTTTTCGCCTCATATCTTCCCAGGAATCATGCTGCAAGCATCAACATTCAACCCTGAGGTGGGTCAGACTCACAACCTTCACTCGGTGCATCATGGGACTGCTACTTCCGCTCCACCGGGTCCGAAGATTACACGTCACCATTGGCTACGAGGTGAACCGACTCTGTATTCACCAATCTCTTGTCTCACATAAACCAAGACATAGTTAAGACACGCTCTTCACTTTCATGTTTTTATGATTGCTGGTAGTGTTGGACATTGACACTGAGTCCAGATAGGTGCTGACCCCTGGGTCACAGGAGCCAGGCCGCCACCTCTGCTTCCACGTGCGTGGTCTCTTTCCTGCCAGCCCACCATGGACTGATGGCGTTCATTAGTACGAGAGAGACCAACTCCCAGCTGCCACGAGGGGTGCCCACTGCTGCTGCCGTTACTCGAACTCTTTTGTGGATTGAGCGCAGCTTGCACTTCTTCTGCTGCAGTCTCACTGGTGTATGAGTAAATCTTGCACCACAGCTATCCTTGCAGAACCTGTTCTGTGAATCTGAGGGAAGCTTGCACTTCTTCTGCTGCAGTCTAACTGGTGTATGAGTAAATGTTGCACCACAGCTATCCTTGCAGAACCTGTTCTGTGAATCTGAGGGAAGCTTGCACTTCTTCTGCTGCAGTCTAACTGGTGTATGAGTAAATCTTGCACCACAGCTATCCTTGCAGAACCTGTTCTGTGAATCTGAGGGAAGCTTGCACTTCTTCTGCTGCAGTCTAACTGGTGTATGAGTAAATCTTGCACCACAGCTATCCTTGCAGAACCTGTTCTGTGAATCTGAGGGAAGCTTGCATTTCTTCTGCCTGCAGTCTAACTGGTGTATGAGTAAATCTTGCACCACAGTTATCCTTGCAGAACCTGTTCTGTGAATCTGAGGGAAGCTTGCATTTCTTCTGCTGCAGTCTAACTGGTGTATGAGTAAATCTTGCACCACAGCTATCCTTGCAGAACCTGTTCCGTGAATCTGAGGGAAGCTTGCACTTCTTCTGCTGCAGCCTAACTGGTGTATGAGTAAATCTTGCACCACAGCTATCCTTGCAGAACCTGTTCCGTGAATCTGAGGGAAGCTTGCACTTCTTCTGCTGCAGTCTAACTGGTGTATGAGTAAATCTTGCACCACGGCTATCCTTGCAGAACCTGTTCCGTGAATCTGAGGGAAGCTTGCCCTTCTTCTGCTGCAGTCTAACTGGTGTATGAGTAAATCTTGCACCACTGCTATCCTTGCAGAACCTGCTCCGTGAATCTGAGGGAAGCTTGCCCTTCTTCTGCTGCAGTCTAACTGGTGTAGGAGTAAATCTTGCACCACAGCTATCCTTGCAGAACCTGTTCCGTGAATCTGAGGAAGCTTGCCCTTCTTCTGCTGCAGTCTAACTGGTGTATGAGTAAATCTTGCACCACAGCTATCCTTGCAGAACCTGTTCTGTGAATCTGAGGGAAGCTTGCCCTTCTTCTGCTGCAGTCTAACTGGTGTATGAGTAAATCTTGCACCACAGTTATCCTTGCAGAACCTGTTCTGTGAATCTGAGGGAAGCTTGCACTTCTTCTGCTGCAGTCTAACTGGTGTATGAGTAAATCTTGCACCACAGCTATCCTTGCAGAACCTGTTCTGTGAATCGGAGGGAAGCTTGCACTTCTTCTGCTGCAGTCTAACTGGTTTATGAGTAAATCTTGCACCACAGCTATCCTTGCAGAACCTGTTCTGTGAATCTGAGGGAAGCTTGCATTTCTTCTGCCTGCAGTCTAACTGGTGTATGAGTAAATCTTGCACCACAGCTATCCTTGCAGAACCTGTTCTGGGAAGCTTGCACTTCTTCTGCTGCAGTCTAACTGGTGTATGAGTAAATCTTGCACCACAGCTATCCTTGCAGAACCTGTTCTGTGAATCTGAGGGAAGCTTGCCCTTCTTCTGCTGCAGTCTAACTGGTGTATGAGTAAATCTTGCACCACAGCTATCCTTGCAGAACCTGTTCTGTGAATCTGAGGGAAGCTTGCACTTCTTCTGCTGCAGTCTAACTGGTTTATGAATAAATCTTGCACCAATACCGCCCATGCTGTACCTGTTTTGTGTGTGTGAGGGACGCTTGAACTTCTGCCTGCACTCTAACTGGTTTATGAGTAAATCTTGCACCAATACCGCCCATGCTGAACCTGTTTTGTGTCTGAGGGACGCTTGAACTTCTGCCTGCACTCTAACTGGTGTATGAGTAAATCTTGCACCGATGCCGCCCATGCTGACCTATTTGGTGTAGGTGATGGAAGTTTGCACCTCTTTTGCCTGCACTCGAACTAGTATCTGTGAGAGTGAACCTTGCACTGTTGCTGCCCATGCTATACTTGTTTAGTGTATGCGACGGAAGCTTGCACCACTTCTATCTGCACTCCAACTAGTATCTGTGAGAGTAAACTGCCCATACTGAGCCTGTTTAGTGTACCTGAGGGAAGCTTGCACTTCTGCCTGCACTCTAACTAGTCTGTGCATGAGTAAATCTTGGACTGATGCTGCCCCGCCATACCTGTTGTGTGTATGTGAGGGAAGCTTGCACGCCTGATGCACAGGAGGCTGCAGTTCTGTGTGGGGGAAGCTTGCACTGTTGAAGCCCGTGCTGTACTTGTTCTGTCTGTTTTACAGAGTCCTTAGAACACCTCTTCAAGATTACTGGCACTGTAAATGCTTAAGTGTTTTATTGTTTACTTTTGCGCATCCGTCCGTGAAGAAGAAAACAGGACACAAACCTTTCTGCACACGCCTTGGGGAGAGGGGACTGGAACACTGTCAAGACAAGTCTCGGAAGCAGTCCAGCCAGCCGTCCGTAAATAAAACATTAGACAATAGATTGAAAAATCAGAGTATGACCGCATTACATGCTCGTCGCAACGGTCCAGTAGGCAGCTCTGGGACATCCTTTTATCAAACCGGATGTAGGGCCTGCGCGAGAGCCAGGCAGCTAAAGGGCAGACTGATCCGATTATCCTGGTGAGCAGGCAGGAGACAGCTTTTCAGCCGAGTCCTTCCTTTCAGCTTGAGGAAGCATGCTTTGTAATGCACTCGAATTCACCCACAGTAGTGACATTTCTAGCGTAGCGCTTACTGAAATGAAGACACGGCGCCTGGAGTGGAAGCCGCAGATCTGGCTACAAATAGCTGGGGGCCAATCCTTTCCTAAATCGCACTGGGTTTGAACAGAAGAAGCTTGTAGCTGGGGGTAAAAAAAACCTTCATTTACAGCTGACTGATTAAACTTCGAGATTCTTCCAGGTGTCACCGCCTTCTGGCATTTTTTTCTTCCATGTCAGAGTCAGAATGATTGGCGTGTTCTACCCAAGCCTGCAACCCTGAAGCCACACGGAGGACCTGAATTTCAGCTGTCATTCTTTTATTGGTATGTCCCTCTCCAATCAGGCACACCACACACTTGAAGTCTTTTACAAAGGGGCAGTACCGTGCGCTGCCACTAGAGGTTGCTCTTGTGTCATGAACAAGCACTTGAAGGGGTCTATTTACTGATTTAACGCCATATTTGAGTCAGAAAAGTGATGCAAAATTTTTTTTTTTACTCACTTACTTTCCAGCGCTAATAGTGCTAAACACCCGAAAGTAGCACGCTGCTTTGTTACTGAATGCCAAGGGGGCGTACTAGGAGTGGTGCATGGGCGTTCCCATGGAACCACCCAAGGTTTCTGACACTACACCTTGTTTTCTTAAAAAAGTAGACAGGGGTTAGGGTGACAAAATAGCGCCCCTTTCAAATAAGTGCTATGAAGGTGGAATGCTTTCCTTTCTGCTTCCTTTTCTGACTTTGTATATGTGCTGCACTATACAGCACACATACAAAGTGGGAAAAGGATTAAAGTTAGTCTGAGCGTAGTATTTTGTACTGGACGGGTTTCCTTGCAGTACAAAACCTATCTTAGACTCACACAGACACCCTTTCACTATGGTGCAAAGGTGTGCGTCTGACGCACGGCAGCTAATTTTAGCGCCGGAGCAAGGGAGAGGGGAGGAAGACTGCCATATTTCTGTAAATATGGCGCTCTCCTACTCTCTTCTTCTCGCGCAATGTAGCTCAGCTTTTTTTACCTGCTGTGTTGCGTGAGATTTTAGTAAATCTGCCCCGAAGAGTATTACATAATGGTGAAGTACTGTAAACCTTTAGTAGATGTCCCTGGAGACTGCCACACATGCTTGAAGACTATCACAAAGGTGCAGTACTGTATGTTGCCACTGGAGGACCATCTTGTATCACCAAGTGCTTGAAAATGATTGCACAAGGGTGCAGTACCGTAAACCCTTACTAGAAGGCTCTCCAGTCAAACGTGACTCCTTGCTATCCCAGGCTACAGTACCTTACACTGTTATCACAGCCCTCAGAGGCATCGACCACAATCTCACAGTACTACAGAATTTTGAAACGAACTAACCCTTTTACATTTTTCCTTTTGCTGAAAGTGGCACAGAACAATGGAAATACTGGACTGTAAATTTGTTTTAAGTGACACAATCATGGAGGTGGCTTTGTGCTCATTTTCTCTCGGCTAAATAAATATGCCAAAGCTGGGTTATGACAGTGATATTCATTTATCCAATGGCTCCAAGTGCATCACCTGCATTGTTCGGGAGAATCAGGAGAAAGGGGTGAAGACGCAGAACATATGTAGGTATTATCAGTCACTGGTACTTAGAAAGTAACTTTACCTGGTACACCTCAATGCTCTTTAGCTGCTTGTCCGGAAGGGGTTAGTAGCAAGGGAGCCACCATGATCACAAATGTGGTTTTTCAGAGTGATACTGAACAGGGCTGTTTCCTGTGCTAATCCTTTTTGAACGTTGAATCTACACACTTTTGGATGTGACTCGATTCAGAACACGGCTTGGATGACTGACTCGTGATTCGTGGACAAGTGATCATCTAAACTAAGATTAAGAAGAGGATTACTTGAAGGTGTTGTCACTACCTTCTGTGATAAGTGTACATTTGAAGATTAATTGCCCAATACGATATTGCATATATGACTTGGCGTGTAAAATTGTGTAGACCCGCCCTGAGGAAGCCTTTTTGTTAAGGCGAAACGCGTTGGCTGTGTGTGTGCACTTTGAAAAACACAATTACTGAGATACAAGATACTGCAACTTCTTGCCCGGTTCAAACGGATAACCCGGATGGGACCCTGGATTCACTGGGCGACTTATCACAATTACCAACGGATCAACCTGACCCCAAGGGAGGATCAGCAGCTGGAAGCTCAAGATCTACCAACTGTGAGGAACCCACTTTATGAAGAATTTTTCAGGTGCTAACCATCCAAAGAGCAGAGACTCAAGAGTACTATTTTCAAGCAAAAGGTGATAGTCTGGAGATTAAACAGGCATTAGCGAATGTTACTACTAAGGTCGCCTCACTTTCTTCAGAAGTCTCAGACCTGCAACAGTGGGTCGTAGCAGTTGAAGAAGTCAACACCTCTGCTGTGAGATCCATTAAAACTCAAGAGACTCAGATGATGTTTCTGCAGGCAAAAGTCGAGGACCTTGAGAATTGACAATGTCAAAACAATCTGAGGGTCTTCGGTATACCTGAAGGGAGGGAAGGCTTGGACCCTAGGGCCTATATAGTCAGTCTATTTCAGCAGGCACTCCCAGACCTTGCCGACTGGGACATGGACTCACAGGTCCAGCGGGCACATCGATTACCTTCCTTTATCTCACAAAATGAACCAAGATAAGCCATCTCATCCTCGTCCAATTTTGGTGTTTATAGGTAATTTTCTGCTCCGACAAGCAATCTATGTTAAAGCCCGTCCTTCCACTCCTGTTAAACTGGATTCGATCTCTATATTCGTAAGGTCGGACCGCTGCAAGGCCACAATGGACAGACGGTGGAGGCTCCACCAGTTAATTGACCCTTTTAAAACAGTCTGCTCACAAGTTTTCTTGCAGGAGCCAGCTCGGCTGAAGATATTCAAAGATGGTCAGTCGCATTTCTTCTACACAGAGACTGATGCTAAATAAGCTCTCTCCAGATGGCATTCTGATTCTACTTATGAAAAAAAGGGATAATACATAAGGGGAGCAGAGGGGAGCCTTTGGGAATTTTTTCTGTCTTCTTTTTGACCTTTTTCTTATGCACAGTGGGGTTGGGATGGGTTGTGGGGGCGTGGGAGTAGGGGGGGGGATCAGGAGGTCACTCTCTGTAAGCTGTTAGCCAGCAACAGCAGGGTAAGGGGATGATTCCTTTCTGTAGGCATGGGGTTGGGCCTGGTTGGGTTGGGGGTTGGCACCACTGGAGAGCAGTTCGCCGTCATCTTATGCGTGTGCTTTGGTGGGGGGGGGGGTGGGCTAGGGAGGGGGTAAGTAGCCAGTTAACATGTGGAAGTATACACATAGACGGAATTCGGCAGGAGGATAGAACAAAGGGGAAGATAGCTGAATCAAGATTATGTAATGTTCAGTAGGAAGTATATGTGTTGGAACGTTGCAGGACTAAATAAAGCTAGGAAGCGGTGACTAATCCACGAGGAACTTCAGGCATTTAGGCCACAGATACTTGGCCTAACTCAGAGTCATCTTGCTTATAAAGATAGCTCTATGCTGAATCAACTGGGGTTCGATGTGTTAATATGCACCTCTCAGACAGTCTCAATTCGGGGGGGAGAGGGGGGTCGCCATACTGAAATCTAAAAACTTGACTGCCACTGTGCTATGTGCATTAGCTGACTCTAAATGGAGATGGGCAATAGTCCAGCTGTTGATCTCTGGGCATAAAAGCATGATCTGTGTGGTGTATGGTCCCAATACTGACAGTCCCGACATTTTTTACTACCTAAGCTCCGAATTACTGGGGTGGGACGGGGATCTGATAGTCATGGGGGATTTTAATTGTATAATGGATTACAGGATTGATACCACAAAAAGAAAAACTCAGGCTAGAATGGGTAGGACCCGAGCAGCTATATTTGAATATATGCGTATTCATCAGCTAGATGATGCTTGGAGGACACTGTTTCCAACCTCACCAGGGTTCACGTTTTACTCATCCCCACACAAACAATATTCACGCATCGATATGATCTTCATTAAGAGCTCACTTTTGGAAAATGCACATATAGAGGTGTGTCCCAAAATTACATCTGATCATAATCCTGTTATGCAAACACTACAGATACAGCCGGGGGTTAGAGATGTAAATAGGGCTTTTTCATTCCCCCAACATCTACTTAACAATCCAGAGTATCGTCTGCATCTTAGAGTAGTGTTGGGGGATTACTTTGGAAACAATAAGGGCACTGCCTCTGCCCATGTGGTATGGGACTGAATAAAAGCATTTGTCAGGGGGGGCGACTCTTCAGTTTCTTTTGGCCCAGAATAGGCGTGCATCCCAAGGAGCGGAACAATGTCGTCTTGACTATCTAGCATGCACAGGCAGTCAAAGCAAGGGACCCGGCAGAGCAGTCGATATATTTGAGGCTTCTAGAAACGCGGTCTATGTTAAACAGAAGGCTAACGGAAAATGTAGCTGCCAACTATCACAAGCACAAAACACTGCAGTATGAATACAGGGAGAGGGTCAGTCGGCTTTTGGCTACTCAGATCTCTGATAAAAAAGGCTAGATCTAATATCAAATGTATTAAAGGAGAGGGCAGGTCGCTTTACTCTCAGCCACAGAATATAGTTGAACAGTTAGGAGTATTTTATGCGAAACTGTATGGCGAGTCAGCTTCCTACAATAACCATAGCCCCTGGGAATATCTGCACAGGAGCTACTTACCCCGGCTCGATGGTGATGAGTCGGCACTACTACAAGGGGGAATAGGGGTAGCCGAGGTGGAGGAGGCAATCAAGGCCCTGACCTCTGGCAAGGCAGCAGGCGAGGATACTATTCCACTTGAGTTCTATAAAGTTTTCAGGGATATTTTGGCACCAGAGTTTACGGATCTAATAACATATTTCTAATGGGGAGGAAGCCCCTGCATCTTGGAGTGTGACCAATATAGTGGTGTTTCCCAAGAAGGGAAAACTGCTTGAAGATAGAAGTTTGTATCGTCCAATCTCTTTGATCAATTCTGGCGCTAAAATCTTCTCTAAGATCCTGGCTAAACGCTTGGCCCCCCTTAATCATCGGTTAGTTTCCGATCAACAGCACAGGCTCGTCCCCGGTAGAGATACCTCGATAATATTAATACTGCTATCGCAGCCTTTGATGTATCTGGTAAAGTAAAAGAGCATATCGGTATGATTATGCTAGATGCTGAGAAGGCTTTCGATAGATTAGCCTGGGAAGTACTCTGGGCTACTATGTCAGCGTTTGGACTTGGCACCGAGCTTATTTCCTTGGTACAGAAACTTTACAAGAACCCGGTAGCCAAAGTTAAGCTGAACGGCATTTCAACAACACACTTCTCCATTCAAAGGGGCACACGGCTGGGTTGCCCACTTTCCCCCTTATTGTTTCCCCTATACATCGAGCCTTTTATAAGACACCTCCTGTGGAATGTGGGGATCCTCCCAGTGTGCTTAAATGGTGTGGAACTCAACCTCACAGCATACGCAGATGACATCGCTGTTTTTTCTGCCAATCCTGTGGATGTTATAGCCTGTATTACAGAAGAGGCAGAGCTGTTCGGCTCCTTCTCAGGGTACAAGCAAAATTTGGCTAAAACTCAGACAATCCTTAATTACCAACCTGATATTTTGCCAACGTCTTTAGGGGTTGCAGATACTGCCACATATTTAGGTATCTGCCTTAGTAGTCTGGTCGAGGATATAATGACTCTGAATTATGAGCCACTTCTCAAATCAATCACGGCTAAGCTACGCGGCTGGCACCGGCTCCCCCTCAGCATCCTCGGTGAGTGCAATATAATCAAAATAAATGTATTGCCCAGTTTTTATATCTGTTCCATTCAATCCCCCTTCGGGTCCCACGATCTTTTTTAAGTGTTTGGAAAGTGCCATAGGCAGCTTTATCTGGGGGAATAGACATGCCAGAAGGGCCCTCAGCTTTATTAAACTGTCTTACAAACAAGGGGGCTTTAAGCTCCCAGATTTTAAGCTGTATTACTGGGCCGCATTCGCCGGGCGGATTCAGAATTTGCTAAACGACTGGAAGCCGGTTTATCCTCATTGGCTTATCAGCTAGCCTGTGGACCGTCGATAGGGTTTATCCTCTACAAGACTTCGGATCTTAATTATTACAAACGGGTTAGATTCAAGGTAGTCAGGGACATAACCAGGATCTGACAGGAGGTCTGTAAGGAATCCTCACTGCCCTCGTAGCATTATTTCACTGTTTTATGGGGTATTCCAATACTTCCTGAAATATTTTAGGACTATGTCGGAAGAGCCTGGTAGCGTATGGGTGTCAACAGACTAGGTCAATTGTACGACAGTCAGAGGTTTCATTCATTCTCTACATTAAAAGAGGAGGTTGGGCTCCCGCATAGTTCTTTTTTTAAATATCGACAAGTAAGGGATTATTTCCTACACGGACAGAAACTGTCAGATATACCTTATTCGTCGGAAATATTGTCGGGTGTATTTGGGAATTCTGGTAAAATTTCTATTAGTACATTTTATCAGAAACTTATTTCATCAGCTCATGACAACAGCATGAAGATATCTGCAAAATTAAGTCAGCTTCTTATAACTGACATAACAGCAAAAGAAATACAGGAGGCCTTGGATACCCTCGATCGAGCGGAAGCCTCCGTCAGTTTGAAATTGCAGCAACGTAGGACAATCTTTATGTTGTATTACACGCCTGAGCTCATTTCTAAGTGTGCAACATCTCGATCTTCTGCTAAGTCGTCCTGCCCAAAATGTAAGTTCTTTGCGGCAGACTTGAAGCACATGCTTTTAGACTGTCCGCTGTTAAAGTCATTCTGGACTGATGTATTCTCAACGCTCACAGGGCATCTGGGCCGTGAGTTTCAGCTTACAGATAAGGACATTTTTCTAGGGTTTAAACATGAGGTCACCAGTTATGAGAGGTCATTAGCTTCTATTATCACTGTATCTGCCCGTTTATGTATCGCTAGAGTTTGGATAAACCCTACCAGCCCGAAGGTTGACGAGTTCTGGGCACTGCTCAGACAGGTGTTCGAGCCTGAATCAGCCACAGCTAAGGTGAGAGGCCCTCGCTCTTACTTAAGACTCAGAAGGATCTGGTCTAGTCTTCGATGGGAACAGTCCTGTTTCATTATTCTACTCTGTACATCATGACGTTTCACCATTTTTGTTGTTTCTATTCTCTTTTTCTTCCCTAAACTCCCTGATCACTCTTCTTGCTATCGGCCTTATTTAACCTATGTACCAACTATGTGTACCATCCTATGCATGTGTCAAAGTGTTCTTTTTTTTTGTTTTGTCTCTATTTTATGTTCTGTATCGTATCATACTAATGGCTAAATAAAATAAGAAAACACAATTAAAGAAGGAGACACATCTTAAGGGTCTACTGGTCTGTTTCTTCATTACTTTTGTATAAATTGTGTTCCTTGAAAGTACTTTTGTCCTTTGTTCCTTCTCATTCATATGCTTACTATTTCCTGTGAGCACCCGAGAGAGGAGGCATGAATTGCAAATCTGAGAGCAGCGAGGTCGACTTTCACCAGAGAGGTGTCTGCATAGATTATAGTTTGCCAGAATGATTCTTCAAGAGGAGCTGGGTTTCAGGGCAGCTGAAATATAAATTTCCTACATGCAAGATTTTGAGGTAATCTTTCCTGCTTTCTTGCTATTTTAACAATGCTTAAAATATTTAAAAGAGAACATGATTGCTGAACCTGTCAGCAACTTTACATGACTGCCTTGGTCTAGTTTCAAAAAATGTGGATGAATGTTTCAATGTTCAAGAATCAAATGGAAAGACAACTCTAGTGAAAAGCTGGATAATTTTAATCGCGTTAAAACAGGCTGAAGTGTTTCAATCAATCAGTCAATATTTATATATCACGGCTAATCACCCACTTAATGCTCCATCCCTACTAAAACACCGAGACAATATCCAAGCGGATCTCCCATCACCCTTGGCGAAGGATCAGGGTTGGCCCCCGGAACAAATCGAATCTCCCGATTTACTGCTCTCCTAGAATTATCCCTCAGTGAGCATAATGTCCACAGAGCCCCAGCGGCCCATAAACGAGGGAATAAACAAACTCAGCTCAAGCGGTCAGCACATTCGGAGCCCTACACTGGCAGAACGATTGCCACCTGAAATGTACGAAGGCCGAGGAGGAATGGCTCAAGATATTCACACTCCTGCAAAAGAGGGATCAATCCCCTTCAAGGAGCATGTAATGATCTACTTTCTTCCTCCACAAAGATACCCCACACCGAAGTTGGCGTAACGCTCTTTATTTAATATATTCTATTATTGCAGAAGAGCGCCGGGAAACACGTCCGTACCGCTCCGATATCGGGTGCTAACTCGCACCCAAAATGGCAGCCGCGCTCTACGTCATCGCGCCTCCGCGCAACCACTAGAGCGCAACACTACATATCTCCCTTCTTTACAAAACATTAACATATTGAAGATAGTCCCAGAGTCTCTCGGCCTGAAGTTACTTCACTTCTCCCAAATCATAGTCTCTGTATTTGACTGGCCTTACCACAAGTCTCCCTGCCCGTGTACGTCTTACCGGAGTGAAGGCGGATACTTCTCCCCTTCCCTCTGCTCGGCTTCAGTGTTTCTCCAAGTCCTTTAGGGCTCTCTCTCTCTGGAGTCCTGCTTTTGTCCTCCTGCCATTCCTCTGCGATTAGATTTTCTTCCTCGTCCTGCTCCACCCTATTACCTTCTACCCCAAGGTCCTTCTCATCTTCTCCTGGGGCTGCGTTTCCTGCAGGTGAACTTGGTTTCTCTTGTGTCCTTGATCTTTCCTCACTGTCCCACTGCAGTATCTTGTTGCACTTGGACATGCGATCTTGCGACCAGACGTTCCCGTCACTTAGTAAGGCTGCTCTGTTGTACACCTGTTCAACTTTCATGGGCAAGCTGTATTTGCTGTCTCCTTTCCTCCTTAATTGGGCAAGTTTGACTCTGACCCTTTCCCCTTTTTCCAGGGACGTTCCCTTCACATTGCGTCTCTTATTGTACTGCTCTGTGTATGTTCTCTGGGCTCTCTCCAAGTTGTGGTGCACGACTGCCGGGGACCATTTACTCGTGACCGTCTTTTCTTTCCACGCTAGATTGTCCTTAGTGAACGGTTCACGTCCCCTTAGGATTTGGAACGGGCTGTATCCTGTGCCAGTCGGTGTGATTCGGTAGGCCCACAGCATACTTCTCACCTCCTTCTCCCAGTCCTTCCCTACTCCTATGGCTGATTGGATGGAACCCATTATTACTCGGTTAAACCTTTCGGCAAGACCATTCCCCGCCGGATGGTAGACCGATGTGTGTTTGCTTTGGATGCCATTTCGTTCCATGTAACGGCTCCACTTATCTGATGTGAATTGAGGTCCATTGTTGCTCAAGATGGAACGAGGAATGCCCTCTCTGAGGAAGGTAGCTGTGAGAAACTTCAGCACTGTCTCTGTGTCCATCACCTCCTCTATGTCCAGTTCGGGCCACTTTGAATACCGATCTATGAGAACTACAACGTATTTTGGGGTCCCCTCCGCATCCAACACCGGACCGAGAATGTCCATCGACAGATCCTCCCAAGGGTTGGCTGGGTTGTCAAACTTCCCTAGTGACGGGCGTAGTAACGTTTGTGATTTATCCGCTCTTTGGCACTGATCACATTCTCTGACATGCTTCTCGATTTGACTATCCATTGCGGGCCACCAGTACATCTGTTTGGTTCTCAACTTCGTTTTTACTATGCCCAAGTGCCCTTCGTGCACCACTGCTAGTAGGTGTGGTATCAACGACCCGGGGGGAACTACTCTCTCTCCTCTAAACAGGAAGGTTCCTTGGTCTCCTACGGATAGCTCCTCCCTCACTTCGAAGAATTTCCTTTGTTCCGCTTTCAGGTGCCTTTTCTCTGGCCACCCTTGTAGTATGAATACCTTGATATCTTCGAGGTCCTTGTCCCTTTCATAGGCTTGCTTCCATTCCTGACCACTTATCACATTTTCGTGATATTCCGTGAATGCCACTCTGACCTTGTCCTCGTCCGTACTTGCAGGAGCGTCCTCCATGGCTGAAGCTCGACTGAGGTAATCTGCCACTTTGTTCTTGGCTCCTGGGATGTATTCCACATCATATCTGTAGTCTAACAATTTCAGGGTCATTTTTGCGATGCGGGGTGTGGCGCTCGCGTGCCCGCAGGACGTTAGTACTTTGACAAGGGGTTTGTGGTCCGTTCTGAGTTGGAATCTTGTGCCCCATAGAAATTGGCGGAATTTCGACATGGCCCATACCACTGCCAGCATCTCTTTTTCTATCGCGCTGAACTTCTGTTCTGTTGGTGACAATGTTCTTGACGCAAAGCTGATGGTCGCCAGCTCTCCGTTCTTCCTTTCCTGCATGAGAACTGCCCCTAGGCCTTTGTCGCTCACGTCTGTGGTCAAAATAGATTCTCCATGCGGATCATATCCTTGCAGGGGGACTGCTCTGATGATATCCTCCTTGATTTTCTGAAACTCTCCTTGCGCTTCCTCTGTCCACTGAAAGGCAGTTTTGTCTCGTACGAGTAGTCGCAGGTGATGTGTCTTGGTGGCGAAGTGTTGCACAAATTTGCTATAATATTCGGCCATCCCTAAGAATGATCTCACTTCTTCCTTGCTTGTCGGTGCAGGTGCTTCACATATTGCTTCGACATTGGCGTGTTTGGGCGTGATGCCTTGGTCACTAATCTCATGACCCAAGTATGTGACCGACGCCATTCCTAGTCTGCACTTCTCCCATTCTGCTGTCAGGCCATTCCTTTCCAAGATTTGTAACACTGTTGCTAGCTTTGTGTTGTGGTCAGCTTGGTCTTTGCCCATTACCAAGATGTCGTCTTGGAAGTATTGTACTCCTTCTATGTACTTGAATAGTTTGTGCATCAGCTTTTGGAATACCGCCGCTGCTGATGCCAGGCCGAACGGCATCCTGCGGAATTGGTAGCATCCAAATGGTGTAATGAAGGATGTAAGTTTCCGGCTCGTGCGATGCAGTGCTATTTGATGATATGCTGAGGCGAAATCTACGGTAGAAAACCATTTTATACCTTTCGTCTTTGCCAGCATTTCGTCTATTCTGGGTAATGGGAATTTTTCCACTACTATGCACATGTTCAATTCGCGCAGGTCCACGCACAACCGAACTTTGCCGTTGGGTTTCCTCGCTACCACCAACGGGGCCAGCCATTCCGAACTGTTTATTGGTTCGATGATCCCTTCATCTTCCAATCTTTGTAGCTCATGTTGCACTGCTTCCCTGACTGCTAGCGGTATGTTCCTCACCTTGTGGGATACTGGTTTGGCGTTTTCCTTAAGTTCAATTTTATGTGTGAATTTCGTTAGTTTTCCCACTCTGCCTCCGAATACTGTGGGGAATTCACTTTTCATCTTTTCGAAGTTCGATTGGTTGTCTGCGCTGGTCATCAGGACTTGCGTGTCCCCTCCTGGGTTCAATTGTATGCCCAACTCGCCCTGGTCCATCCATCCAAGGACAGAAGGCCCTTTTTCCGCCACATATAATTTGCACTCCGCGCTGCGATTCTTGAACTCAAATCTCAGGACTCGATATCCCACCATCGGGATGGGTTCCCCTGTGAATGTGACCGGACGTATGTCTGGGGGTTCGAGGTGTGATCCCAGGCTGGGTTTGAAGTTCTCGCTCCACACCGTCCGTTGAATGATGGTATATGGAGAGCCGGAGTCCGCCACCATCTTGATCTGAACACCTCCCACGACCATGTCGCATTGTGGTTTCTTGGAGAGACTTCCTTCAATGCCTAGTACCTGTCCTTCGATGCACAAAACATTATCTTCCTCTTCTTCTCCGTCTTCACCTCCCCCGTCGTGTGCTACGTACTTGACTGTTGACCTCTTCACCTTGCGGCGACACACTTTTTCATAGTGTCCGACAATTCCGCAGTACATACATTTGGCTCGGAAGGCTGGACATCGCTTGTCATATGCCGCATGGGATGGACTGCCGCACCTGTAGCACGTGGTCGCGCCCTCCTTGTTCGATTTCTGTGCCTGTGTGGATCGTGGAGTCCATCTGTTCTGAGCTCTCCCTTCTGCCGCCATTCTTTTTCCTCTATCCGGCAGTTCTAATTCCGTGACTCTATTGACCATGGCCCGCTCTGTACTTTCTTTTTTCGCTGCCTCTGCACATCTCTTCGATAGCTCCGCCTTTTTCACCATGGCAATGACGTCCTTCAGTGTGGCGTCCCCATTAACCCACAGTTTGTCTTGGATCGCTGTGTTCTTCGTGTGCATGACAATCTGGTCTTTGATAAATTCGTCGTGCAAGGCGCCAAATTTGCATGTGATCGCTAACTTCTTTAACGCTGCAACATAGTCGTCTATGGACTCTTCCCCCGCTTGTTTCCTCTGTTGGAAGTTGTATCTGTCAATGGACGTGCACACTGCCGGTCTGTAATGGTTGTTTAGGTCTTCAATCGCGTGTTGGAATACGTCGTCGTCTGCGTCCTGCCGTTGCGTGGGGACCAGGTTCTGAAAGACTCTGATTCCTTCCGGGCCTAAGTTGTGGAGTAATATTCTTTTCTTCCTTTTGCTGGGGAATGCCTCTCCACTTTCGTTTTCTATGGCCTCTAGGTAGTTCATGAAGTACTCCCTCCAATCTTCCCATTTCATCAGTGGTTCGCCTGGTTTTGGTAGGAAGGGTATAATCGTCGTGAGTGAAGACGCCTGCGCGCACATTGCGGCGTTTCTTTCCGGTACCTCTTCGTTTCCTCTTGGACTGCCCGGTGTGCCCGTGCTTCTGGGAGGTGTGTGGTCTTGATGGGGCCCTGAGGCTCCCCCGTCGCTGTGCTGCACCGCTTCCGCCAGGGCCCTGAATATCCTATAGGATCTGGAGGGGTGGCTTCCTGCTCCCCTGTATTTTCTACCCTCCTGTATATGGGGCTGTGCGCTCTCACTTTATTGCCACTACCTGTTCCGTGGGTGCTGACTCGCGGTAGTGCCGTCCTCTGCCACGCTCTCCTGCCACGTCCCTGTGCCTGTGGTCTTCGTAGTCTGCTCTTTGAGTGCTTCGGTGGGTCCTTGTGTCCTCGTTATTATAATTGTTGTAGATCGTATTTTTTTTTTTTCTTATCCCAGTCTCGTCGCCACTGTAATGATCTACTTTCTTCCTCCACAAAGATACCCCACACCGAAGTTGGCGTAACGCTCTTTATTTAATATATTCTATTATTGCAAACACGTCCGTACCGCTCCAATATCGGGCGCTAACTCGCACCCAAAATGGCGGCCGCGCTCTACGTCATCGCGCCTCCGCGCAACCACTAGAGCGCGACACTACAGAGCATCTCAACAAACTTAACAACTTCTCCAAAACCAAGGAAAACAGAGTGGCTGAATGAAAATGTTTGTAAAGAAACTATACACCAATGACCAAGCAAATGGTCAAAACCTTAGCCTGACCAAAACAGCGCCTGATTTTCCTGATCAGCCAGCGGCCCCCATTACAGAAGCCGCCATCCTGACAGTAATAGGGAAAGCGAAGAGCGCTGGTGTTCCGGGGCCCAGTGGCCTCCCCGCTGTAGTATTTACATCAGTGCGCGTCTTCTGGGCAGGGCTTTTGACCCCGCTTTTAATCTTTCGTTTACCAAGGTCTGAACCCACGATTCATGGAGGGGCACTAGCCTCCTCCCAGTGCATAAAAAGAGAGGCCGCCAACTATCGGCTCCTCGTTTTACTAGACCTGGAAGCGAAGGATTACCCGCAAAATCTGTTAGGAGAACTTGAGATCTGAGAGAACGAGAACAACGCTCTTCCTTTTTTTCAATCAGGGTTCAGGGCAGCGGCCTCCACTGTTGATAACATCACAGCACTTGCCTACCTGACAAATCTCGCAACAGGGAGAAAACAGCTGCTTCCATTTTGCTGCTTCATCAACTACAGCGCTGTCTTCGACAGGGTGGACCTAGGGACGCTGTGGAAGAAATTATTGGCATGGGAGGCCCGCACCTTCTTCTAAAACCAACAATGTCCCTATACATAAAAACTGGCCCCTCCACAGCCACCTTCAAAGTTCCAACCAACACGCTCGGGAAACGTAACACCTAATTTGCAGCTCCGACACGGAATCGGGTGTTGTTTTGGGGTACATCATACCCTACAAATTCTGGAGAATACTATTTCTTCTTTTGACACATGGAGAATGAAACCACAAACATTCTGGAATACATAGATTACATCTTGTCATCATCTCGTTATACAAAACTACATATAAGCCCTGAAGAAGTTCATCTTATGAAAGAAACGTGTTGGCTAGAGGCTGTTTTAATGAATATGAAGTAAGGAAAGTACAATAAAGAAGATTCTTTCAAAAACTGGAAGCTTTGGACTCTTCGTCATTGGGTGCACCGCCCTTCATTCTTCTCTCAAAATGTTCCAACCAATATCGGCCTCAAACAGGGGTGTGTGCTGCCCCCCCACGCCCCCATTCTTTAATCTTTACACAGCTGACCTGGGCAAAGCTCTTGAAGGCACCAACCTTATGACACCTAGGCTGGGTTCATCAAGACTTCCCATACTGCAGTACGCAGACGACATTGTGATTATGGATCACACAAGGTCCGGCCTGCAGAGATAACTCAACGCCCTGCACAGGTACAATAAGGATAATAAACTCCAGGCGAACCAAGGTAAAACAAAAGTTATTATTTTCATTTAGCACCCACAAACAAAACATGCTCACTGGCGGCTCGGGAGCCACAAATAACCACAGTAACACAATATATTTATCTAGGAGTCTGGTTCTCAGAAGGGCCAAACCAACGACACACCTAAAGCATTTAAGATCAAAGGGAGCAGGTGCTGTTCACGCTTAAACTGTATTAACCGCTGCCAGCCGAGTCCGTCTGCGGTACCCAAGCGAAGGCCAAGTTGATTCCATCTTTAAACTATGCTCACCAAGCTTTCCCAGGTGCGCTATCAACACTATTAGATCACTTCCTAAGCACAGCTTACAAAAAAATCTTTCACCTACCTCAGCAGGGCTATAAGTGGGCCAGGTCTTGCCGGTGCTCAGCACCGTCCTAAACAGCAGGTGCTGAGACGGGTCCCTATTGGGGTCTCCATTTTTTCCCTCACCCTCCGGGGAAAAAAAATCTTAACTCTGCAGCAGCACCACCCTTCACTGCCCTTGCGGTAACTTCAAAGGGACTCGTTATAGTTCTTTCACAGTCTCAACATTTCAAAACTGAAGAATTTCCAATATTCTATACAACAAAGCCATAGTTGTTGCTTATTTATCTCATTCAAGTAACAACCACTGACAAAGCCAATAGTCCTGGCTTGTTGTAGGTGTAATGTTACTTGTTGTATTAGATATCAGGATGCAATGACAGAAGCAGCAATATGCCAGTCGGGCAGCACTCAAAACAGCACAGATCATTAGCTTGCTTGTTTTTAAGCCACACCCTTACATTGGCCATGCCCTTTGAGAGACCCCCGCCCCCAGTTTTTTCACCCCACTTAAAGCCCTGTTCCTCCGCATGTCCGAAGGACGAGGCTGAGACTAGAGCTAGGCCTCGTGAGACAAGACTTGGAATGCCAAGGTGCACTACTGAAATATTACATCAGGCTCCTGCAGGCTCCAGAGAACTCCCTGCAGGCGCGACTCAAGACTGTGTTTGAAACAGCTGCCAATCCGTGGCACGACTACTTAGCACAGGCAACTAAAAACCAAAAGATTGAAGCTTGCAACATTCCTTGCTCTGATATTCCATTCTCAGCCTGGAAAAAGATAGTGAACGCCCAGGTAACAAATGCCTCCTTCGCACTGGAGCAGAGCAGCCTACCATGCTCCTTGAACACGGAGGCACTCCACACTTCCATGGCTGGAAAAGGGCAGCCCTCTGTGTACCAAGCGCTAGCTGCCCAAAGTAAAATTCCACACATGCGCCTCCTTGTCCAACCAACCATGGACTTTAACCCCACTTGGGCAAGGAAAAGAGAAGAGAGACCTCGCAGGCTGTGCAACTCCCGCAATGAATCCTGGTCTCATCTGCTGTGTTCTGTCCCAAACCTGATCGTGGTTCCCGCCGCCTGCCGGCTCCATTCTTATTGGCTGAAGGATCGCGCTCCTGCAAAGCAGCCATTGCATGGACTGGTGCTTTCCTCAATTCACCCCGCGACCCTAGCAAGGTTTGGGAAATTGAACTATGACATCCAGACAGCACTTCATCTTTCACGGCCTGGTTCCAACGACCAAGACTCCAACGGACCTCTGTGCCTCACTCCCAACAGGCCAATGACATGCACTTTAGTTAAATTTGCAAAGATGCCCTTCAGATTAACTACCGGCACTTTCTCCCGGCGGTCCTTTAACCCAGAGCACCTTTTATCTTCGTAAAGCCATCTTGGATACCCGTAGTCCACCCGGACATCTTATTCGGACTCAGCACTCACTGACGTATTATATTAACTATCTTAAACTGCATGCATCTGCACTTTAAAGAGGCTCGCGTATTTTACTAAATACACAAGCAGTGTTGAAAGCATTTAGACTTTTTTGGCTTTGCAGTTTTGAACACACCCCTACTGATCTCACAAGAACCAGTGATTTTACCTCTTCTCATGATTTTAGCAATTCCTCTGTGTCTGTTTTCATCATGTAATGATTTTAAGTAATTGAACATGAATAAAAATCAATCCTCAGAAGATGTTCAGTGAATATGTGCAGAGCGCTGACATACCTCACTCGCTGACCTGTAGAGAGGGCGGGTGAGATGCAGAACTTGTGAGGGCTGGTCACTGTGAAACTCTACTCACTCTGAAGCGATATCCAGCCACAGGGGAGCTGCCCACGTGCCACACCGGCTGAGAACCCTGCTAGGGAGGGATCCGTTGTAGAGTGCTGTTGCTGTCCTGCAGTTTTACCTGAGGTTTTGAAATATCTCTTAGTAGAAACAGGAGATTAAGTTTGTGACTAAAATGATCCTTCTCCGGAAGTGACTGCTTCAGCATCAGAACCCTGCTCAGGTAAAGGCGGCACAGCGTCGTCACAGAGACAATTACACAAAGATAATTACACTCTTAGCAAAGTAATCTCTTACAAGAAATTATACTTATTTGCATTGAAGATCATTCTCCGACAAAGCACAGTTCAAAAATATAACTTGTTGTTGATCACCTGTGAAAATTATAAACCTACCCCTGAATCCAGAAGCAAGCCCTTCCAATGCCTTCCTCGCGCCCGCTCCTGCCCCCTTTAGGAGAGCCTGAACCCACTAAAGCCCCTGGCCAGAAGTCTCTGCAGAAGGACCCTCCCTCCTCACAGCGGTGGGATGGACTTGTCTTTCCGGTCACACCAACACTTGAGCTTATTGGGGTGATTGACAGATGGCACCACCCTTGCTTGACTGTGAAGGACCGGATGTCAGGGGAAACCTCCAAGGGGACAGCCAGGCACAGGATGTTAAAGAACGAGATTCCTAGAAAATAAGGAATTACAAGAATTGCAAAAAAAAACAAGCATTGGCATAGCCAATAGGTCTCGCCTTTGGGACCTTATAAGTATTTAGTTATGCAGCACAATATCCTTGGTGCAACAACATCAACTGTTGCATGGCTAAACACTTATAAGGTCCCAAAGGCGAGACCTATTGATTTAGCCAATAGGTCTCACCTTTGGGACCTTTTAAGTGTTTAGCCAGAGCTATTGGCTTTGCCAATGTTTTTAAGCTATGTTCTAGAGCAGCGTGGCTGCTGTGCAGCATGTTGAAAACTGTCCAATTCAAAACAAAAACATGTTCAATACTGTCCTGATTTGTAAATGTGAGCCACTTTTTTAGCTATCTGGTTCGCTAATGGGGGGCACTTTTATTTCAGTGCCCAGGACTATGTTTTTGTCCCAGTACAACCCTGAGTGCGCCTTGAGTTCTTAAAGCGCAGTGAGCAATGGGACGCAAATCCAGGCATACCTGTGCCACTGAGGGCGACTCATGGACAGAAACAAAAAACAATGGGTGGAAATGCTTGAATTAATCTTAATCGCTGGTAATTACTCAGAGTGCCTTCTATTCTGAAGTTATTTTTCTCAATATACCTTTACAGGCAGGGACTGTAATCAGCCTGTTTTTTTCACCTCGCACTCGTCACAGAAGAAGACCCAGACACCAGAGAAAACTGAAAGTATTGCATTCTATCATTTATGCCTGAAGATAGGGGTTTGTGTGAGAAGACCATTGGCAGGGACTTACAACCCTTCCCTGAGAACACCAAGTACTGATCGGCGCAGAACCGTTGCAGATGCCCTTAGCACAATAAACAGTCCAACTTCATTTTTTGCCCTCATTTTATGTTAACTGTTTCACTGTGTAGAAATCAGAGACCCTGGCATAGATTACATTGAAAAGTAAAACACAACTTTTTTCCCTTTCGAGACACACTGCTTACATGTGTCTTTTCGCTGCCATGCCGGCTCTAAAACAATTATGTCACTTCTGGGGCACTTACACTTCACTGCTTCAACTGCACTGTGTAGAGAGGACCAGCTCTAATCCCTGAATAACGATACTGTAATCTACTTCCAAGTGATGGGAAACACGGGGGCGGGACATCTTGTACAAAAAAAGAGCAACCAGCAAGAGCACAATTTTCCAACTAGTCAACGAATCTCCGCAAGCTAAAGACACACCTGAACTACACAAAAATATGAAAATCCACACACAGCTGTGAAACAGGACACCGCGATTAGCCTGGAAACTACATTGCAACTTATTGTTTTACTGAAACAACGAGAAGGCACTGAAAACAAATGTTTAAAGTTTCACTGAGAGCATGCCTTCTTTCTGCAGTTGAGATCTCTTTAAAACAGTACTTTAGAGCCTATAAACATCGCACTCTCCTAGGCAAAGCTTAAGTATTTAGATAGTAGTGAGACAAGCAGCCTTCATGGGAATTGAAAGCTCTGTAAAACCAGACCGGTGTGATAGTGACTCAGACACAGGGACGAAAGCTATGGTGTACGTACAAAGTTATTATCGTTTGCAAATTCAACGAAAACGTAGACAAAACAGGGTTAAAGCCTATCAGCAGCAGGTGGCGAAGACAGATTGCCGCAGTGATTGTATGTGTTCTACGTAAAGCATCACAACTAGGGGTCTCTCTAAAACACAACCAAAGTTGGAGCTATTGACGCCGCAGTGAATGTCAAAATATTTCCAGTGTTGGATGTGCTAGGCTGCCTGTGTCCATACTGGGAGCACCACCACACAGGGCAGCAAACAGCACTGCCGGGATGCGCACTCTATGCACGTAGAGGTGGGGCCGGCTCACAGTGGCTTCTGGGGTCACGTGGAAGTCGGGTGTCCTGCACTTACCGGTAGCTGTGGAAGGCAGCAGCATCCCAGCTCCTGTCCTTATGTGCTGGGCGCAGAGCAGCAGCAGCTGGCAGAGCCCCGGCTGCAGCTCGTTCGAGTTCTGAAGGATGCCTCCCAAGCAAGCCCAGTTGTGAAAAGGTTTCACCCGGTTCTTGCTTCTCGGCAGCGTGTGCTCAGCCCAGAACAGTAAAAAAAAAAAAAAGACAATCTCGAGCAGTTGCGCGCGCGCCCCTCTCCCTTTAACCCTCATCTTGCTAGTTTTTGCTGGATTTTATGTTTGACCCCTATGCAAACTCATCGACGGAGGCCCCGCCAGAGGGGTCAGTGGAGTTATTTGCGTAACTGACCATTTCTGTCATGGCGGCTGAGGTGGGAAGGAGCCATGGGCTCTGGTTAATCACCAAGAGGGTAAAAGCGGAAGGTGATGCTCACGCGTCTGAGGCGGGTAAATGCGTTGGTTGGAAACAACAAAACACAAGCAATTAAAGAAGTGCTCATTCTACAAAGAAAAAAAAGTGCAACAGACACAAAATTCAATAACAACAAGCATTGGCTGCGCGGCCGTCAAACTGACACGGCCGCGTGGCCGTGAAAGTAATTGCGAGCGTCCAGATGGCGAGGGAAGCCATATGGTTCCTGATCGCGCGTGCACGCTCGCGTGAACGCAAGCTGGTCGCCAGCAAAAGCCACTGTTTGCACTTCCAAAACCTGCTTACTAAAACTCTCGCCAGAGCAGCGCATGCGCTGGCTCAGGCGAGACCTAAAAAGAAAAGGAAAACGGCTAACAAAGGACCTTTGATGCCGTCAATAAAACACAATGCCTCAAGAAAGAGGTGGGGGCGGGCGATGACACGCTAAGGCAGAAGAGGGTGATAATTTACATGGGACACCTGAACAGCTTCTCTTGTTCTCGCAGCATCAGGGGGGTTACGACACTCCAAGTCTGGAGCTGAGTCCTGGTGACATCAATTCTCTTTCCACTGGAATGCCATCCAGAAGATACAGGGAGCGCCTCCGTGGTACTCGCCTGCACCTTCTATCTCCAGAGAGCCCCTGTCTGACGTGGACCATGCACGACAAGACATGAAACCTTCGACAGACTCTGGGGTTTCGCAGATTATGGAAAAAGGGAGGAGAGGAGGATGACCTCACAAAGGGGGGTGACGTCACAAAGGACAGTGACATCACAAAGGACGATGAAGGACACGATGACATCACAAAGGACGATGACATCACAAAGAACGATGACATAGCAAAGGACGATAAAGGACCCGATAAAATCACAAAGGACGATGGCATCACAAAGAACGATGACATCACAAAGGACGATAAAGGACCCGATAAAATCACAAAGGACGATGGCATCACAAAGAACGAGGGCATCACAAAGAACGATGACATTGCAAAGGACGATAAAGGACCCGATGACATCACAAAGAACGATGACATCACAAAGGCCGATAAAGGATCCGATGACATCACAAAGAATGATGACATCACAAAGGACGATAAAGGACCCGATGACATCACAAAGAACGATAACATCACAAAGAACGATGACATCACAAAGGATGATAAAGGACCTGATGACATCACAAAGGACGATGACATCACAAAGGATAATAAAGGACACAATGACATCACAAAGGACGAGGAGAAAACAGCAATGGATCTTACATCCCCTCTAAAGAGGAAGCAGAAAGAGTCCCACGATGAAGAGACCATTAAGGGGGACAGTAATGGTTCTAGAGAGGGTACGGCCCTCAAAGAGCGAGGACATGTTAAAGGTACACCAAGCCCGGATGGGGCAGGCTCTCTGAGTCAACAAAAAGAAACCCGAGAAAAGGAGCAAAAAGTAATAGTTGTGTAAGACCATGTGCTTTACAGTTAAGAGTATCATTACTCTCTTACGAGGTAGCCTCGACAAAAGGAGTGATGGCAACTCTATAACATGTGCAGCTGTTCTAGATCACGGGCGTTATTTCCCAGGAAGAATGTGCCACACCGGAGGCATCGATGGCAAAGGTACTGCAGGGCAGGGGGTCTTCGGTCCATCTATCTGGACAGGACACAATATAGACAGGAATGCAGGGGCGGCCATCGTATCCAGAGCTTCAGACTTTGCTGCATCTATGGTGGGACGCGTTGTCAAGCAACTGAACCTCTTCTTTCAGCCCTTAGGAGAGATGCTCTTATTAGAGGGCCCCTGGACCTGCAGTTTCTGTCTTTTAATAGAGATATTTTGTCAAAACCTCAGATGAAACAATCTGATTAGATTTAGAAGGTAGCATTTGCTGCTGTGGCACTTTCAGATATATATATATAAATGCTCGTTCTTAAGGTTTTCTATTAAACTGTACCCCGTCTTTTGATCCTCCGCCCCTTAATTCTGCAGTTTCTTCCTCGGACTGGCCCCTGCCATTGAAGTCTTTGGATCTGTGGGACTCCCTTGTGCAGATGTTTTTCACCTTAAAATCTCCCGTTTACTGGCTTCCGTCATGATGTTTAATGTAGAGTCTTCTTAAGGCGTGAGCACAGGACCCCCCTAGGGTCCGCAGCATGTGTTTTTCTTTTCCTCATGGAACCCCCTTCAGTCCATGTCTATGTATCCACCCCCTCCGCCCTCTATTTTATGGTGAACAAATGCCCAGAACCGTATTCATGTAAATGCCTTCAAGTTCTTGAACAAAAAACAGTTTCTAACGTCTTGGCTGTTCTGTTACTTTTATTTGTCCCCCCTACATGCAAGCAGTGAAATCCGCTCTCTCCCTTGTACTTTTCCCAGCCCACCTCAAGAGCCAAGGCCAGGGGTGTACCGCAGGTCACTGCAGCTGCTGAGGAGCAGGGGGCCCCAACCCTTCAGGGGTCCCTCAAACCTCCAGAAGCCCTCAAAAGTTCAATGAACACCCAACCTTTTAGGGGTCTCCCAACCTATTAGGGGTCCCCCAACACTCCAGTGGGACCCCAAACATTCAAGGATCCCCCAACCCTTCAGGAGTCCCCCAGATGTTTGGGGGACCCCCTTTCCAGCTGAAGGCCACTGACCATCTGTTAGATGTAGGAGACACAGGGGCCCCTCATCCCATTCTGAAGGAGGGCCCTGTCATTTCGCAGTGCACCACTGGGGCCTCTGCACAGCTGCACAAACGGTCTGCGCTGAGACAGGAAAGAGGCGGCCTTGGGAAGGCAAGAAGCAATGTGCTTCAAACTGCTTCTTTTGGCGTATGCAGACCGCAGGTGCTTCAAGAGTCGCTGCCTCTTTATCTCAGTTTACAACTTGCAGCAACCAGACCTCTGTGGTGGAACCAGTTCAGCAACTGCTCAGTGCTACTGTGTAGCGAAATGTAACAAGGTAGAGAAACTGTGTGCAGGAGCAAAGGGTTATTTCTGAGCAGACGTTCAGGCTTCAGCAGCCTCCCGCTGTGATACTGTGTAGCGAAGGCAGCGCACACGGTTTTCATCCAGCAGTCATTTCCCGTCAGATTCAGGCTCAGGCACCATTACTTATCACAGCCAGGTTTATAGTCCAGTGTTAAGCACCAATGAGCAGAGAGTGACACGAGGAGGCCGCGGCCATGGTGGATGGGAGGCCTGGTCAGGCATCAGGTGAGTCGCAAGGAGGCAGCGCTCATCAGCTCCTCCCAGATCCAACCAACGCAGGATTGGGTTTTAAGGAGGTCCAGAAACTCAACAGTTCCCTTGACCTTCTTTTAGGTGAGGTTCTGGAGTCACATAACTGAAAACAATTCATGGCATGTGCCAAGAAAAAACTGCTTTGAGGATTTTGAGGTCTCGCACTCAATCAGGGAAGCACCTGGTGATGATAGCGGAACGGCCTTCAAGCCTCCTGCATTCAGGGGTGGTTTTCCTATCCCTAGTGACTGTCTCGTCTTTCTTCAAAGGTGGTTGTTTACGTACATCCAAAAGGAGGGAAGAAAAGAATCCGTAGCCTGCATGAATATGTACCAGCTGCGGTCACGGGGAGGCAACAATGCACCCAACACTGGACTCTGTTTACAGTCTGACTTTCATAGTAATATGGTTAAAGGTAGCATCGGTCAAGTGAACAAGAGAAAGCAATGGTCCTTGTTTGCATGGTTGGGCTCAGTTTTGTAGGATGAAGAACATGGTGAGAGGAATGCGCCTCATTGGGACTGCTGTCCTTCAGTATAGTTTTATGGCACAGAATATATCATCCAACATTCTCCTGGTCGAATTCCTCTGGGTCTTACTTCACCCACTTTATAGGGGTCCCAACTGGGAAGGAGCTTTTAATGCCTCTTGTTGATTTCCATAGTGAAGTATTTAGAGCAGCCTGGACGACAATCCGTGATCTTTGTGGTCCATAGGACAAGGATGCCCGCCACTGTAATGCTTCCTGTACCGCGGGGCACGCTTTTGCTCCCCACACTGCACATGTAGGGGGTGGTGGTCAGAGGAGCCTGTGGTCCGCCGCTTTAGGTCCTTCGGTAGGGTCCAACAAGGATGGGCTTTAGCGAGTGCCGGTCTGACTCACCTTGGAGCCGCTGTCTTACTTACAAGTCAGATTGCGCCTTTAGGTTGGATCTGCTCCTGCTCTCCATGTCATAAATACTGCAGTGGTGAGTGATATGTCATGGAGAGCCTGAAACCACTTCCTGTTCCAAGGGTTAATCTCTTCCCACAGGTTGCTCCCACTTTGTCACTACCCTTGGCATCTACTATCTGACCAGGGACATGTCAACACGTGCCGCGGAGGCATCACTCTCAGACTGGTCTTGGGATCATCACTGTGGATTTATTTTTTCATTTACAGTTTTGCAGGAAACTGTAATCATCTGAAGGGTTATTTCTTGTAGATGTTTCATGTTTTAAGGACTATTTAATTGATACATCTACGCAGGTGTCTGGCTCGCTTACTTTTTACTCTATATTGTGTCTTGAGAGAAATCTGTATCACTTGCACTTTTATGTGAGAGAAGGCCCCTTTTTGTGTTGTCTCCCCATTTTATGTGCACTGATGCTGCCGGTTTTTTAACTCCATGCACTGGAGTGCTGTTGTCCTGTCCCCAGTGTCTGTGCGCTCTGTCCTAATACATGGTAAAGTTCGCTAATCCCCTCTTGGCATAATCAATTTTCCAGTAAGGCCATAGTATATGATGTAGTAAAATACGCCAGTGGCATGGAAAGTTAGATGTCAGTTGTTGACTGCAGCACGTACTGTGCCGTTCACTAGGCTGACGAGGAAAACATGGCTCAGGCCTACGTGCGTAGCCTGACTGCTGCAGCTTTTAAACCTGCATGCAAATCTGTCAAAATAACCCTTCTGATAGGAAGGACCCCTACTTTTAAATATTAAATAAGTTACCCCTAAGTAGGCTTTGTAGCCTACAAGGTAGGGTGCTAGTATTTAAAAGTGGAATATGTAAGAATTTCATGTTGGGATACTCCTACAGTGACCAGGGTCCAAAAGCTATTTCACTCTATATGCCTGTAGCTGTTTCTAGAAGGAAAGCTAAAGTGGTGTACACTATTTTTGCTAACTTAGGTTTGGGATCAGCCACAAAAATTCAATCACTGTTCAAATATTTATTAAAAACCCAATTTAGTGGTGAAGTTGGATCTTTGCTCAAAATAAAATAAAAGTAACTTTTAAAAAGGTAGACTTTGCCTGCCTGTAGCTGCAGCTGGCAACTTAGCATTAGCCTGCTACAGTTAGTGATTCGGTGCTGCTTTTGATGAGGTGTAAAATACGGTTCAGAGCTGAGACAATGGCTGGGACCGGCAGAATGTCTCGGGTGATGGATGTGATGCAGCAGAACCCAAGAAGGGCAGTTAAGGAGGGTCCACAAACTTTACTACCTCGAAAGAGACAAGGGGGACCTGTAGTTTTATAGTCAGTGAAAAGGGAATCCTGAAGAAGAGAGGTCTTTTGATCCAGGATATACTTCGGGCTGTGTGGGAGGGAGCTGGCCCTAGGACCAGTTTGGAGTGGTTGAGCGTGAGGGAACTGTGCATGGCTAGGTAATGCACAAGTTCCCTCCAGAGGCAGAAAGTTTCTGCAATGCTGAATTTTACTGAAAATTCAAGCTGTGGGATAGTTTGCAGTGAGGCAAACAGGATGTGCTGTTAAAGTGGGGAGGTATGACCGTGGGAACTTTTAGCCCATTGTTCAGGCAGTGTCCAAGAGTTGAAGTCTCCCCCACTCACTGGCTAGCGAACTGTACAAACGTGACACATCACCCACAGCCCCTCATAACCCTTTCTCGACCTCAGGCAGAATAGACGATGTCTGGTCCTGCCGTCTATAACCTGTGTGGCCAGGTGTGGCGGGGCTGGGCCTTGCCATGCTGTAAGATTTTGAGCTTCAAAAAACAGACTTTGTAAAAAGGTAGAAATCTTCAACGACAGAAGGTGCAAAAAGTATCTGCCCAACAAGAAGACATTAGCGGCCGAAAAATTTGCATTTTCTCACCAAAACCAACGGCTTCTGCAAGGCCTCATCCAGTGGTAATCTGCCTTTGAGAGGACTTCGCTGGATACAGTCAGCTTTGCTCTACTAGAGGATTTCAACTTCCATAAAAAAGAGCAAGTCAGAAGGTAAGAAATGTTCAAAGTCTCGGCCTGCTCGGTGTATGGGACCCCCCTCTACCCCGTTTAGCCTAAATTTGCTCCTAGTTCCTGCTGAACCACGTAGAGTAATTTCCAATTGGTGATTTTCTTTTTCTTGCCACTTTTTGCTTTAAAACTTTCAAAATTCATATCTGTGGATTTCAATTGTTTGATGTCATTTTTCTTAGTAAATGTTTCTTCGTTTTTAAAAATTGGCCGTGGAGACTTTTATTGAGCGGTGCTTTGACCTTTTGACTGTTTTAGTGTTGCAAAATAATTGACATATCTTCCTAAATTAAGCCTGGCTTCTCTGTGCCACAGCTGCCAGAAATTTGACCGGACAGGATTTTGGGACTTATTACTTGGGTAGAACTCAAATCCCCCACAGCTAGTGACCAATTTTTGTAAATTTTACAAAACATTATTTGGTTTTTCGAAACAATAAATATCTGTAGAAAAATTAGGTTGTGGAAGGAGACAGACCATGGGCAGCACACAATCCAATCTGCAAAAGGGGACCGTACTGCCCACTTTTTGGTCAATGGCTGTTGGTTGGCCAAGCCAGGTGCCTTCTGATTGTTCTGTGTGCTTCTGATATCAGGACCTCCCGGAACATGCCCACCTGAGCACAGTACACGATTCAGACAGCCCGCCCAGTGCAGACTCGTCATTCATTCATTCATTGACAGCTGGCACCTGGCCAAACTACAAGCGACAAAAGTGAACCCTCGCTGACTGCCTTAAACTTCTAATACAATTTCGACAAACAGCCTTGGGCGGTGTTAGAACCATCAGGGAAACCCTGGGGCTGCCCTAAGTGACGCACAAGTTACTAACTTGTGTAACGATATATCTGTAAGAGACAGTAGTTAGTGACAGATTCCTTACCTTAGAATATCCCCAGGCGTCAGGCTGGATCCGGAAAGTTTTTGCGTAGCAGTACCCTTGCGCGTCGGTAGGCGGCGTCGTGCGGCTCCGCGTCCGTCGTCGGCGTCGTGATCGCCGGGATGACGTCGCGGGCAGTACTTAGGCGCCGCCCCTGCGCGCTGACGTCAGTTCTGTACACGACTTTCCGCGCCAGGAACGCAGAGCCATGCAAGAAGCTGACACAGGTGTCTGAAAAATACTAGGGCCCTGAAAGCACGGTGAACTGAAAATGCTCGGGGCCTACCGGTGGGCCGGCAGGACGGGGATGTGGAAATATGCGTCCTGCAAGTCCAACGCTACCAACCAGTCTCCAGGGTCGAGGGCAGTCAAGACCTGAGCTAGGGTGAGCATCTTGAACTTCTCCTTCCGGAGGAAGCGATTGATGTTCCGGAGGTCCAAGATAGGACGCATGTCCTCCTTGTCCTTTTTGGGCACCAGGAAGTAGTGGGAGTAGCAACCACGCCCTACTTCTGGGGTCGGAACATGCTCGATGGCCCTCTTGGCCAAGAGGGCCGTGACTTCCTTCTGCAGAAGTACCAAGTGATCCCCTGACATGCGGTGGAATTGAGGTGGCATGGCTGGGGGTGGACTCGAAGGGGAGGGAGTAGCCCCTTCGGACAATGTCCAAGACCCACCTGTCCGAGGTGATGGTACGCCAGTGGGGAAGGTGATGGCGGACCCTGCCCCCTACTGGCGTGCTGTGCACCTGAAAGGAGGGACTAGGAGGGTTTGGAGGCCGCGGACGGGTTGGAGGTGGTGGCCTGACCCGCACGCTGGTTGCCCGATCCGCCACGGCGGAATCCACGTCCTCGGCCACGCGAAGACGCCTGCTGCGCGGGCCGGTGGCTGGGCTGCTGACGTGAAGGGCGCCCCTACCGTGGCCACGATAGGGGCGAAAAGCAGAAGTCAGCGGAGGGCGTGTAGCAGAAAGGCCCAGGGACTTTGCAGTAGCCCGTGAGTCCTTAAAGCGCTCCAACGCATGGTCTGCTTTGGACCCAAAAAGACCGACTCCATCAAAGGGCATGTCCATGAGAGTATTCTGGACATCCCCTGAAAAACCAGTGGTTCTCAGCCAGGCGTGGCGTCGTAGCGCCACCGTCGTTGCAATAGACCTGCCCAGCGAGTCGGCGGTATCAAGGCCACATCGAATTGTATATTTGGCCGCATCCCTTCCTTCCGCAATGGCGCGGGAAAGCAGTGTCTGGACCTCCTCAGAACACTGGGGCAAAACATCCGCCACCGAATCCCACAAGGAGTGGGTATATCGGCCCAAAAGGCAAGCGGTGTTGACGGACCGCAAGCCAGCACTGGAGGAAGAAAACCCTTCTTCCCAAATTGATCCAGGCGTTTGGATTCCCTATCCGGAGGGGCGGTAGGGAAGGCGGTTTGGGAAGCGGAGGCTTGGACAACCAAGCTCTCAGGGGTGGGGTGGACAGAGAGAAACAGGGGTCGCCCGGAGCTGGGCGATGGCGTCGGGACACGTTCCTATCCACAGGAGCCCCTGTGTTGGGCTTGGACCAGGCGACCAAAAGAACGTCAGTGAGGGCGTCGTTAAACGGCAGCACAGTCTCCGAAGAGGAGGCTGCCGGCTGAAAGCACCTCTGTCAAGAGATTAACCTTGACCGCCACAGCAGGGAGTTGGAGATGTAAGGCTCCAGCTGCCCTACGCAACACCGTTGCAAAATTGGCTCCCTCCTCCGTAGCCACGGGAGGAGACAGCATGCCAGTGTCAGGGGAAGTATCTAGACCACTAGCATCCCCTAGACCCTCTGTCCAGTCCTCATCGTACTGACACTGTTGTGTCAGAGGGTCATCAGACCCCTCCCAGTCCTCCTGGTCCTCCTCAGGTTCAAAATAAGGGGGAGGAGGGACATTTGGGACCCAAGGTCTCATCGGCGCCGGAACCGGCGTCGAGCGACGTCGGTCCGGGTCCATGTCCGGAGCCGGAAGGAACTGGGGAACGACGCCGCTCGGAGCCCCAGGCGGCGTCGAGAACGGCACCGGAGACATCGGCGCCGGCGGAGGTGTCGTTAGGTCGACCGGCGTCGATGGGGGTTGTGGAGCCGGGATCGAGGCCGGGGCCGAAGCCGGAGCCGGGATTGAGGCTGGAGGCACGGGCGACGCCGGAGCAACCCCATCAGGGCCCGCGGGGCCCGAAGGCGCACCGGAGGGGCCTGGAGGCCCGAAGAGGTGGGCCATGGCCGACAGGAATTCCTGCACTTTGGCCGGATCCGCCCCCGAACCCGGGAAGGGCGGGTATGGCGGGGGCGACTCCACAGGCATGTCCGGGGCCGCGGGGGCGGTGCTGGGAGGGGCCGCAGCCGAGTCGCGAGACCGGCGAGGCGAAGTCCTAGAGCGATGATGCTTTTTGGACTTCTTGTGTTTTGACTTACCGGACGAAGAAGACTTCGATGCCGACGACCGGTGTGGACTCCGCGATCGACCCCTGGACCTCTCACGCGACCGGGGCTTCCGCGGAGCCGAATGCCGGGCCTCGAGGAGCTTTCGAGACCGCTCTCGCAAAGCTTTCGGGTTGAGGGCCTGGCAGTCGGTACAAGACTCCGTGTCGTGGCCTCGGCCGAGGCAGAAGAGACACTCCCAATGCGGGTCGGTGACGGACATCATCCGAGCACAGGCGCCGCAACGTTTGAAACCGGGCATCCCTACGACACCTTGATAGAAAAACAGTGAAAAAAATTCACCAAAAAGTATGGTCAAAAAATGACCAGGGCACTGCTCTTCCCGGATCTGCGCTTGCTGGCGCGGAAAAAGAAGAACTGACGTCAGCGCGCAGGGGCGGCGCCTAAGTACTGCCCGCGACGTCATCCCAGCGATCACGACGCCGACGACGGACGCGGAGCCGCACGACGCCGCCTACCGACGCGCAAAGGTACTGCTACGCAAAAAACTTTCCGGATCCAGCCTGACGCCTGGGGATATTCTAAGGTAAGGAATCTGTCACTAACGTGTCTCTTTCAGATAAGTGTACTCAAGCAACTGTGGGTGTTTGCATACCTGTGGTCTAACATAACAGTTCTAAAATGTCAAGCCTACAGGGAAAAAAAGTCATTTATGTTTAAAAAAAAATATATAATGCTGACCAGATAAAACAGGTGTCATTGCTATTCTTGTAGTGAATGTACCTGACAGCAGTCTTCAGAGGGCTGGCTGCGGCTGAATTGAAATGTAATGAGGAGAAATCAGAAATCCTCCTATTTGGTAAATTTCCCTCTAGCTTTAGGAAATCACTCTGGCCATCCGACTCAGTACTTCCTGTGTCCTCAGGGAATCCTGTCAAGAACTTGGGGGGTCTGGTTCGAGGAAAACCTCCTGTTCGCGACCCAGATCAAGAAGTTGGCAGGGACCTGCTTTGGACTTCTAAAAATTCTTAGGAAGTTCCTTCCTCAGGCAGCCAAGGAGACAGTCACCCGTGCTCTCATTCTTTCTCGTTTGGACTTCGCCAATGCGCTTTATGTTGGCGTTCCGAGTTATCTACTAAACAAACTGCAGGTGGTGCAGAACGCAGCGGCCAGGCTTCTCCTGAATATCTCGGCCAGATGTAGCATGAGACAACATCTTCGCCCTCTACACTGGCTGCCTATGACAGAGAGAGTTAGGTTTAAGGCCTTGGTCATTGCCCACCGCGCTCTGTATGCTACAGGGCCTGGCTATCTGCAGAAATGGTTCTCTTTTTACACCCCCGCAAGACACCTGCGCTCTTCCTCTCAAGCTTTGGCTCGAGTCCCGCGTTTCCGGCTGCAAAGGATGGGCGGTAGCTCACTGGCTACTAAGGCAGCCCTAGGCTGGAACGCTCTGCCCCTCGTGCTTCGAAGCATTCAGGACTTTAATGTGTTCAAGAAAAAACTGAAAACGCACTTATTTCCCTAACTCTGGCTCCCCCTCTATTCTCTCTAGGCTCGCGCCGGGACACTCATGTAGTATCTGCGCGCGGTAAAAATGCAAATAACATAACATTGTGTTAACCCACACCAGTGTGCAAGAGTAAGCCTGGGCTGTTCATTTAATTATCCCCCCCCCTCCCCACCTAAACTGCTAAAAAGGAAGAACTTTGCTCCAATGAGTTCAGTGTCGTTTTTGGACCTTGGCATTCCAGGAACAACAGAAATCATTAAAAAAAATATTTCCCAGTTGTCTGCGCTCTAAATAACTTAATAATTAAAATACATGTCCACCAGGAGCACGATGAGAGCGCAAGCGGAAAGTAAAGAAAGAAATAAAATAAAAAGAAAACATTATTTTACGCGGTAAAGGGCACTTTTACTTTAAGTAGCACATGGGACACTTTTGTAAAGTTTTTACTTCCTCTGCAAGTAGAAGAGCTGGCCTAAGATTAGAAGGTATTTGAATGAGACAAGTCATGAAGTAAGAGGACCCCACTGGCAAACTCTCTTGCTGTTGTGATTCAACGCATCTGTTACCTTGTCTGTGGCATTATGGAAAGGGGCATCACACATGGATCTTATCCTCACCTCAGAAGGACCAGTTCTGCCAAGACCTTGGATCCAGCAAGCAATGCACGATAGCACTTTATAACGTGTTGACGTCACACAGCAAGCGATACAAGATAGCACTTTATAACATGTTCACATCACGCAGCAAGCGATACACGATAGCACTTTATAACATGTCCACGTCACGCAGCAAGCGATACACGATAGCACTTTATAACATGTTCACTTCACGCAGCAAGCGATACAAGATAGCACTTTATAACGTGTTGCCGTCACGCAGCAAGCGATACAAGATAGCACTTTATAACATGTTCACATCACGCAGCAAGCGATACACGATAGCACTTTATAACATGACCACGTCACGCAGCAAGCGATACACGATAGCACTTTATAACATGTTCACTTCACACAACATAGTTTGGGACAGGAAAGACAATGATACACAGCTTTCTTTTAATTTTTGACAAGGCCTTGCCCAACAAAGTCCAATGCCAGAGACCTAGCTGTAAGGGAAAAACAAACTACACAGTCTTCAATAGATATATATATATATATATAAAAAACTTTCCTTTAGATTTTAGGTGGCACGAATGAAAGGCTGTCCAGACCCTCACAGGCCCCGCTTGGCATGAGCCCTGAGCACGCAGCGCTAGTGTCGAGTAGAGACAAGTCCAAGCCTTTGGTGTGTTTCAGAATCTCACCCTCCCTGCCCCGTGGACTGTGGTTCAACACAAAACGTGCAAGAAGTGAAAAGACAGGCTCGACCTACCGACACCAAAACCCAACCACCACCCGAGGTTAAAGGAAGTTAAAACTCGGGCAGGTAATCGAAACTGTAATGCACCAAATAGTGTCTTAAGATCATAAACATCTGAATGGACCCCATTCCCCAACCTATCAAAAGATGATGCAACAAAACAGAGCCCCACTCATCTGGAGAAGGCCAATGTTCACAAGAAGCCACCTGCCCTCACTCACTGCAGGAACAGAGGGAGATGCACATGTGTGGAAAGTGTGACCCAATTGCGCACTAGTTATCACACACAAGGTAAAGCGCTATGCTCAAGACTATATGGAGCCCATACTTTCTTTTAGCTAGAATGTCTTCATGTGGACGGGAGTCCGGACAAATATGGTGTGTGCAAAAGATCACTTTCACTGAACGGAGATAAAAGAAATAGGGACTCATGCCGCTGTAGTGGGCACACACTCCAGCCTGTACAGGAGGGGCACATGCCCTATTTTCGGTGTGAATATGGGCTCCCAAGTCACCCCTCATGCATGTTCCAAGCAGGCATAAATATCCCAAATCTTCCACAACTGGTCATATAAACGTATTTCTCATCCAGTGGGTGCAGGGCTTCAGCGCAGGCACACCAATCAGGATGACACACAGCATCACACACACTCATCCAGGCTCCTGCGGTCCTACGTCACTCGGACACTGAGATGTGCTTGTGATGCGCTTGTGCCTCGCTTCAGGACGGTGTCACTTCTATCTTCACGAGTGGCATCAGATGAACGAACCCACCTCAGCCAGGACTTGTCCACAACAAGTAATCAGACGATAGTGGGAACGTATGAGCCAGTGTGAGGGGGCAGCCATCCTGAGTCTGCCTAAGTTACACGAGTGCCATATCTTACTTACTGGCATGGCCAGTGGCGAGCTGCATCTCGGGGACCACTTACTGCTCTTTAGAAGTCCTTGGGTCTGGGCCTCCATGGCTGCTCTTCATCTTCTGGGGCTGTGAATAAGGTGCAGTGGACACAGGTGGCTTGGGGGAATCTACCCGAAGGGTCCCCAACACGAGCCTAATGATAGACCAACCAGGAACTCGAGGCTTCTGTCCCACCTTCGAAAGAGAGTTTTAGAGATTGCGATACTGATTTGTATTGAGGGATACCCAACAGTAGCCTGACAGCCGCGTTCTGAATAGTCTAACTTCTTCAGGAATCTTTTCTGAATCTTCATGAAAAGGGCTTCGCAGTAGTCTAGCTTTGATACAATGAGGGCGGACACAGCTGTTTTCTGCAGTTCTGCCGGAATAAAAGGGAGAACTTTCCTAAGCAGTTTCAGCACGAAAAAAGAGGCAGACGCGATATGATTAATCTGACCCTCGAACAACAATTAGGTGTCAAAACCCAACCCCCGGATTTTTAACCTTTTTTACCGGGGTCAGGAGGGTGCCAAGTTCCTGGGACCACCATCTTGGAGACCATAAGGAAGAATTCCCACCAAATATTATGACCTCTGCTTTAGAGGAATTTAGTTTTAAGCAGTTTTCACTCATCCAACTCCCTATGTGCAGCATACAGCTATAAAATCTGGCGGCAGTAACCTCTGGGTTGGTAGCCATAAACACCACAATATGGGTGTCATCTGCATAGGACATAGCATAAAGACATGTGATTTAATCAAAGTCGCCAGTGGAGGTACATAAAGATTAAACAAGGTGGGACTCAGAGCCGAGCCCTGTGGGACTCCGCAAGGCAGAGAAAAAGGGGGTGAGCTGAAACCATCCGAAGCAACCACCTGCTCTCGTCCCGAGAGAAAGGATTTTAGGAGGGAGAGCGTGAATTCCTGGCACACTAACAGCAGAAACCTGAAAGGGCCCACAGGAACGTACAGAAACATGTCTAGGTTTCAGAGGTGGTCTCTATGCCTGCCCTCTGAGTCTGGTGGGGGTGGGGATTAAGTTCTCCCTCTTAAGTTTAAGCCTCACTGCCTTTCTAATGGCAGAGAGCTGCCGCCGCCAAACCAGAATGGTGAACAAGCCTGGAAGAACATCTGGCGCACAGCAGGAAGCCTGCATCCAGGCCAGACCTGAACCAAGGCAGGTTGAAGGAATGTTACATATGGAAAAGGCAGATTCAAACTGACTTCTGGTTCTCTCACATTTACAACGGAGGGTAGAGTCATCGAGCAGGCTTCCAAGAGATGTCTCATGACAATGTGGCCAGAGTTCTGTCCAACCCCGCTGCGCCCTACGTTGGTCCACGAGGGTTGAGGCCATACAAGGTGCACAGGTTACTCGCCCAAGATAAATGTATGTACAGTGGATGTAAACTGGATTCATTTGCATAGTCGGTGGCCATCCTGTGACTCCGGCATGGCCCTGAGCCTCATGGAACAGCAGGGTCTTCTCTGTGCAGATGGTCTGTGGAGACGGCCTTTATCAGCTCGGCTGGGCACAGGTTCTAATGCTGATGCTGACGCTTTATTCAAAATTGTGCGAGTCTGGGAAAATCAGTGTCTGCTGTGACTCAAACAGCAGACAGATGCAGTGTGATATAAATACATATCAAACAACTGTGCAGTGTGATATAAATACACATCAAACAACTGTGCAGTGTGATGCCCCTATCATATATCCCCAAAGCCCTGCTCCGATCACATTCTAGGTTCTGTAAACTGGTCCCAACTGGACCCCCCGATCTGTGCACAGCAGCCTGTGGTTGAAGAGCTCCTGCTGCAATAAAATGTTCTCTGTAAAGATTCAGGTACTCCTCAAACACCTACAAATAAAAATAAACAATATATTTCCCATTGAGTCCACCTGTCCGCATCATATCTAATATAAACAGCGATGCCGCACCCTCTCCCCATGCAGCCGCTGCTGGCAAGCACATTCACCGAAGTCTCTGGGCCTCCACCTGTGATGTAGGGAGTAGTTGTGGTCCTGTGGGCAGGTGGTGGATCCGAGCGGTCCCTGGACTCATCTGGGCCACACAGAGTAAGAGCCCTGATTTCAGGACCCCTTCACTTCATCTTCCTGCGCCTCCTTTCCAACAGTTGACCAACTGAAAGTGCTTAGAAACAATGATAGCGCTTCTTCAAACAGCAGGGAGGCCTAAGCGGCAGAGTTCTCCTACTACATGTGCAGCTAGAGTGGACCATGTGCTGCTCACACGTCCATGGACTGCCGAGGCTCACACAAGAGGGCGAACGGAGGGGAATCTCAACTCACTGGGGAAGGATGTGATTGACACATCCACCTTTCTTAGAGCGTCCAATCAGATCATGGAGAGAAGACGGAGTGAGAGGGAGCGAAGACAGAGAGAGAGAGAGAGACAGAAGACGGAGAGAGAGAGGGGGAAAGAGAAGAGAGAGAGAGAGAGAGAGAGAGAGAGAGAGAGAGAGAGAGAGAGAAAGAGAGAGAGAGAGAGAGAGAGGGGGAAAGAGAAGAAAGAGAAAGATAGAGGGAGAGAGAGATGGAGAGTAAGGGAGTGAGGGAGGGAGAGAGAGAGAGTAAGGGAGGGAGGGAGGGAGAGAAAGAGAGAGAGAGAGGGGGAAAGAGAAAGATAGAGGGAGAGAGAGATGGAGAGTAAGGGAGTGAGGGAGGGAGAGAGAGAGAGTAAGGGAGGGAGGGAGGGAGAGAAAGAGAGAGAGAGAGAATGAGAGAGAGAGAGAGAGAGAGAGAAAGAGAGAGAGAGAGCGAGAGAGAGCGAGAAGACGGAGAGAGAGAGGGAGAGAAGACGGAGAGAGAGAGCAAAGAGAGAGCGAGAGAAAGCGAAGACACAACAGGAAACTTCCCAACGCTGTAGTACAGCTAATCTTGAGAACAATAAGCGCTACTCCAGATGTCCAATGGTTGTTTTAATCTGTTCTCGAGTTGCATTCACTTTTCCTCTTGGGGAATGAACCCTTTCGCAGGAAGGAGGAGCCACAAACTGTATCGACTGTGAGGTGGGCTTCCAACCTTCACAGAAGTCAGCATCTACAAGCACCAACCCTCATCTCCTTTTAAAAGCCATACTCCGTGAGTAAGATAACCAAATTTATACATTTTCATCTGCTAGGAACATACGATGTTCAGCTGCAGGACTTGAATACATTGGCTCAGGAGTTCAGAATCCCTTCGACGGGCCGTGAGTGCCCTACATGCTCTTTAGATCCCATCAAAGTGGCTGTAAGCGGTCGGGGACCCGAAGGCACGCACATGCTCCGCATGGGACTCGACCAGCAGAACCGGCGTGGATACATCTGTCCTATTTAACACTGTGACCTCTGGTTCCTTCTCGAACCGGCTCAAGGAAACCTTCGACAAGTTGGAGAAGCCAGAGATGAAGGAATGGACTACACCGTCCACCCCAATGTCAACGTCCAGAAGAGGTCCACTTGTCACCTCTGCTAGCGGTTTCTCAAAGTAGATGTGCTTTATGATACTTTGAGCAACAGCAATGGGGACAGAGCTCCCTCCCGTTGCTCCCACTCCTAGGACATCATCGTCGTCATTAGGTTTGACCACCACCGGACACGCCCAGAAGAGGGTGTCTGAGCTCGCGCAGAAGGCAAAGTCACTAAGCAGGATCCCAGTGGACGAAGAAATAAACCTGGAACCAAAGGAGCTGTTGAGTGAAATGGAGATTAGAAGAACGTTGCCATGACTATCTGCCGTAGCAATATGGGAGCCTATATCAGCAAAGCTCAAACTCGCTACGTCCTTTGCGGTTACTGGCTGCCCTGAAGAGTTGGCAGTCTTACCACGCAGAATGTCTCCAAGGCCAAGGGCATAACCATACTTTGAAGAGTTCAGTAGGTGCAGATAAGTGTCAAGTGTGCTTTGCTCACCATCAATGCTCGTCACAGCGAGCTTCCTTCTGTTCACTTGCTTTAAAATATCACCGATGATACTTCCAGATGCCGGGGGCGGAGCTGCGTAGAGGTGAAACCCATCCAACTCGAAGGACAAGGCATTTTCAAACTCCACAGTGGACGCCTTCATGGCTTCCATGAACAACAGTCTTTCAGGAGGAGAAAGGCCTGCAGAAGAAAGGTCTTCAGACAGATGCTGCACTACAGCCTCAGGCAGCACTCCTCCTTTCATCATGGTTGTTGATAACTGAAGAATTTCAGCAAGCTTTGGGTTAGCCGAAACAGCGCCTTCTTCCTTCAAGCTGCCGTTCGTGTAGCAGAACCACTCGCGGAGGCTGGAAGACTTCACCTGGTCTTCATTCTCCCTTAGGGCTCTTGCAAGAACGCCATCAATCCGGAAGCCTCCTTCTGCCATCTGGATGGGCATGTCGAGGAGTTTGGCCCACTCCAGGACACCGTACTGCTGGTGAATTACCCACAGGCCCTGCAAGACCAGGGGTATTCCGAAGCGCCTGGACGATGACGGCGTAGGCATGGCATTCAGCGCTCTCGCGTGACCAGATGTGGCGTTGTAGTAAATGGCTGAAAGGACTCCACCTGCAAACAAAGAAGAAAACAATGATCAAAGGGCAGTTCAAAGGGATATGGTCCTGATCCACCTCTTTCCACAACAACTTCTCATCCCATTTTTAGACAAAGCAGCCAGTATTTGACTGGATATTCCGTTTATAACTCACAAATCGTGATGCTGAAAGTAGTAGATTTGCTGAGGCGCGACTACTCCGATATTTGGAGTGAATTTCTGACTTTCATGGGATTCACAAAGAATCGTAGGTGCAGTTCTGAAAATCAGAGATTCACATGAGTATTCAAATGTTCACAGTTTACACATGCAGAATTTCTACCAGGTGGGAAGGTTTGCACTCAGATATTTGCCACAGAGGTGTGAAACTTTAATGTCTGAAGAAGGACCTCGTGTTCCAGATAAATTAATTGGAAGCAAAGACTGTATCCCTTTTGTACTGAACAGTTCTCAGCACCGAGGACCTGCAGCTGTCCAAGCACCTTATTCATTCCTAAATAACTGGCCGACAAGAGTTGCACACGTTCTCCAAATAAACATTTCATCCTTCATTGTGGAGTCAGGTCCACAGTTCTTAAGAGGGTGATGGTCACCCTACTGATCAGAAGTCCACGCTGGAGTCCTGTGGCCCTTCCTGCTGTAAATCAGTACTCACCTTTGCTCTCCGAGCAGCCAATTGCAAACTACACTGAATTTGAAAAGCTGTGTCCCTCTTTCAACAATGAATCTATTTTACTATTAATTATGGATAATCTTATAGTGCTGGAAGATTGCAGAGGGGCTGTTGCATTGTTCCTGCTGAAGTGATTAACCTGTCAATAAAATTGTGTGCAGACTACTCACCAGTTTCTCATTTTGTGATGTGACCAATGTACTAATAGGTTGCGTCGCAAAATCGCCAATCTAAGGGCGTCGCAGAACAACCTGCTTAATGAATATTAATGAAGTGAGTCACTATTTGCAATCTCTTCTAATTGGCCATAAACATCGGGATACTCACCATTATTGTGTTTGCATTCCAAAATGGAAAACTTTTTTAAAGCAGCCTGTGTAGTTTAAAAGAACTGGTGCTGCACAACAACAAAAACAAGCATTTGCAATGCAATAGGTCTCGCATTTACGCAAGTTTAAGCTATTGGCATTGTAAATGACAATGCCTATTATTTTTGTTTTTTAAAACATAAATAAAAGGCATTGTCATTTACAATGCCAATAGCTTAAACTCGCGTCAATGCGAGACCTATTGCATTGCAAATGCTTGTTAGAACTGCTAGTGCTGAGCACCGGCAAGACCAAGTCCACTTAAACCCCTTCTACAACCTTTCGTGAGAGGACTCCGTTATGTGGCATGAGTGAGACTGATTCCCGTATGCCTGTGTGTGACTGGTTCACACTTCCCAAGAAGTTCACATGCGTTACTAAGAGTAATCCCTTGAGTGCTCAGTGTCTCCAAATGTTTTCCGAGGTTTCATTGCTTGGCTGCTACCACATCACCCCTGTATGAGTGTTCTATGTGACGTTTCCGTATCTTATTTGTTCATAACATGACTGACGCCGCTCGCACCCGAAACTCCCTTCCGCTCCTTGTTCGAAGACTACAGCAGAAGGAGTGGGTGGGGGCTCGGTGTGAGCGTCAAAGGACGGTTCAAATACTCCACAGCCCGCGGCACACTGAAACCTAACCTGGCTGGCTGCCCAGTGGCCCGGAGCATTGTGGGCGGGGCCGCCACGCTCGGTAACGTACCCTGACGTGAACTCTCTCGCAGTGACTGGACTTTTCGTCGACCTAAATGCTTTTGTGGCCTGAAGCCTCACTGTGGTAACTTTGGGTGTTATTGGCGAGTGTGTTTTTGTGAGGGGGTAGGCGAGGGTTAGCTGAGAAGTCAGTGGGATGTTTTTGTGTGGCTGCGCCGCTAAGTGTTGGCTGTTATTTATCACACAATGCTACTGCGCTGGTGGCACGGGGTCTGTGGTGGTGCACAGCTGTGTGGAGGGTATAGGTGCAGTTCTGTCAGATTCTGCTGAAATGAAATGTTTTTGATAAAAGCACAAAGCACAGAATGTTTTTTTATAACTATAATTGCAGTCAATTGTTTTCTTTTGAAATAAGCGTGTGTATTTTGGGGGGTATTTTTACATTGTTACTTTGAGTATTGCAGGAACAGCAAAGAATGAGGCTCGCTAGCCTCGCCAATAAAGAACAACAAAATATTCATCGCTTTTGCACCGGAGCGCTGGTTTATTGACTTATATTGTTGAAAAATTAGAGCATCAGGTCCATTGTTAATACGTTTGCGCTGTCCCTCGTGATAAACATAGGAGTGCTTCACAGTGTAAATGTCAGCCCAAGCAACAGTTACGCCCAAAATCGTTTTTTTTGCGCTGAAAGATGGCCCCAACACTGCACCAAAATCACTCTGATAACAAGCGCTCGCCATTCCCGCTGTTTATTTTTGCATCGCGCTTTCACTTTAAGTGAAAGCACGATGCAAAAATAAACACGCGGCGCCCTGTCTCCTTTTGGTCCGGCCCATCCGACTGGATCTCACAGCTTGTTTATATAACAGCCTCATAAAGATAAGAAATTGCTTCAAGACAGCCGTGAAGCAGGCGATCCAGTCCGGATGGGCCGGACCAAAAAGCCAAAGGGAGGCAACCCAGACAGCTAATTTCCAATGGCAGGCCACCGTTTAGCATAAACGGTGACGCCAGCCAATGGAAATAAGGGGCGGGGCTTCAAGCCCTTTCTCAAACTCCTCATTAACAATAAATCTCGCCGAGCGAGCAGCGCATGCGCTGCAACGCTAGGCGAGACCTAAAAACCACACAAGATGTTTTGCCTATGTGAAAATATCAGGAGAGCAGACAGTGGCTTCCTGGACCATTGCCTGCTCTCCCTGAAGCCACCGGACACATTTTCCAAAGGAGAAGCCGTCCAGCAGGGACAGTTTCCTGTGTGTGGTCCTGTTCCCACCTCATTTGACGAGTCTTTTATCCTTCAGTGGTTTGCCACCGATACACCTCCCTGCAACTCGCAATAGGAAGGGTCACTCTTTTCAGGTCCTGTCCTTTTTGCAATTTAAAATGAGTCGCAAAACCTCTTTTGTGATTCAGAAAGGCTGTTCCAAATCGCTACAGGGGTTTAGTAAATACTAAAATGCGAGTTTGTGGTTTGAAACCATGCATTTTGCAAATTGGAGGGTTTGCGCCTGCTAAACACTTTAGCACATCTGGCCTCGAGCGGACATCTGGATAACGCTGGGAGTCTTAATACTACAACACTTTATTTCTGTCATGTAGTTTACTGTAGACAACGCTTAGCTCTACTATTTTATTAACAGTTTCTTGGCTGAACTGATTTGGGTATCTAACTTTCTTTTCAATGTCTAAGCTAATGCCATGACAAACCTATTCAGACACAATCAAAATACAGGCTGCATCGATATTAAGTTTGAAATTTCAGAAGTGCCTTTCCATAACAAAAGACCAGCACGAGCAGAGCTGGACACGAAAGTTAAACTTCACTAGATCCCACCTACTGCCGTTTGGAGCTCGAGCGCTGCGGACATTCACCAGTTCTGGTCCTACTACACAGGGATAGCCCTCAGACTGAGAACCACAACCAAAAACTCCTGGGTCTACAAGAACAGAGAAGTGATGCTGGAAAGGGTGAACTTTACTCCATCTCAGCTAGGTCGCCTTTCACGCATCACTTCTTTGTTCTTGAAGACCCAGGAGTTTTTTGTTGTGGTTCATAGCAATAAATTCGGGGAGTAAGCAACAGCTGGTCTTTAAACCTCCTCTGGCCCTCCTTGTGTGATTTATTATCCCCCCCCCCCCCGACTACCAAAACTTGGGTTCTGAATCGACTCCAGAGCAGAACCTGTTCATTCAGTGAGTGCTGTTGTGAGCTCTGGGTTTGTGTCACACTGGAGAATGTCCAAAGTTACCACTGAATACTACACTGCATCGTCTCGCGTGGGATCTCCGAACCTTCTGTCACGACAACTACAGCGCGTGAGGACACTTCTGACCGAACTTACCAGGAACCAGCAAGTGTGAGAGCTTCTCAGAGGCTCTGTCCATGCTACACCAATGACTTGTTTGTAAAATATTCTACTACTGCCTTTAAGCCGTGTATTCATTCGGAACGCCTAGGTGAGGACGTACAGTATTTTCAGGCCGCGAGGACAGTCGTGCATCGCTGCCTAATGACGTAAGACGTATTGTTGATAAACAACATTTGCACCTGAAACTTTACGAAACAGCTCTGCTCTCCTGGTCGGTTCATACTCTAGTTGAACTTCTTAAATCTACACTAGTAACAACTGATACTAGCAGCATTGGCTACTCGTCGATGGGATATTTACCCTGAAATGAGAGACATTTTACCACCCCTCCTTCTCACCACCATCTCCTGCCTCCCTGAGTTAACCGTCTAGCTCAACCCCTTACTAGTTGGCCGAACCAATCTATGCATTAATAATTATAAAACTGCACAGAATAAATTAAAACTAATTTTATTATATTTTATCAACATTGTTACATGCAAAAACATTATTTTAGTTGTTTAGAGTTAAAAAAAAATATATACTATTTTCTTTGTTTTTAACTTTAAATTACATTTTTTTACTATTTTAACCCCTTTGGTGCGTCGGATGGCCGGGAGCCATCCGACGTAACAGTGCTCATGTGCGGACGGCTCCCGGCCATCCACGCACATGGAACTGGAAATCCCTCTGGTCCGGGCACCAGAGGGATTTCCTTTTCACCACAACAGCCTCAGGAGCTAGCTGGGGAAGGGCTTCTCAGCTCCCGAGGCTGTCTCTTTGGCTTCTGTACAATGACGATCAGCGCGCACGTTGCGCTGACATTATTGCACAGAAACCAAATCTGAAATGAGCCGATAGGCTCATTGCAGTTTCACTTTCTGCAATGGGAGACCAAGGGGAACGTTGGGTGGTTGGACATTTGTGCCGGCACGGTGATCGCACAGAAACATGTGTGGAAAAAGTGATTTTTTTCAACTAAATATGAGGTTTGCAGGGGGTTCTGGGTAGAAAAACATTGGGGGATCCATGCAAGCCATACCTCCCTGGACTTCCCAGGGTGTCTAGTTTTCAGAAATGTGTGGGTTTGGGAGGTTTCCCTAGATGGCCTCCGAGCCCAGGGCCAAAAACCCAAGTGCCACCCCCCTTTGAAAACCAGGTCGTTTTGTGATAGGTAATTTTGATGTCTCCACAACACGTTTTGGGCCATTGCCTGTGGCAGGTACTTGGCCCACCCACACGAGTGAGGTACCATTTTTATCAGGAGACATGGGGGAACGCTGAGTGGTAGGAAATTTGTGTCAGCCCAGTGATCTCACAACCCTCTCCAACAGAAATTTGAGAAAAATTTGATTTTTTTCAGCTAAATTTGAGGTTTGCAGGGGATTCTGGGTAGGAAAACGTTGGGGGGTCCATGCAAGCCATACTTCCCTGGACTAACCTAGGTATCTAGTTTTGGGAAATGTATGGGTTTGGTAGGTTTCCCTAGATGGCTGCCGAGCCCGGGGCCAAAAACCCAGGTGCCCCGCCTTGCAAAACCAGGTTGTTTCGTAATAGGTAATTTTGATGCCTCTACAATACGTTTTGAGCCCTTCCCTACCGCAGGCACTTGGCCCACCCACACAAGTGAGGTACCATTTTTATCGGGAGACTTTGGAGAATGCGGGGTGAGTGGAAGTTTGTGGATCCACACAGATTTCAGAATTTTCCATCACAGAACTGTGAGGAAAATGTTTTTTTTTTTTTTTTTTACAAAGTTTGAGATTTGCAAGGGATTCTGGGTAACAGAACCTGGTGAGAGCCACACAAGTCACCCCATCCTGGATTCCCCTGGGTGTCTAGTTTCCAAAAATGTATAGGTTTTCTAGGTTTCCTTAGGTGCCGGCAGAGCTAGGGTTCAAAATCCACAGCTAGGCACTTTGCACAAAAAGGTCAGTTTTCACTGGAAAAATGTCATGTGTCTACGTTGCGTTTTGGCCCGTTTCATGCTGCAGGCACTAGGCCTACCCACACAAGTGAGGTACCATTTGTATCGGGAGACTTAGGGGAACACAGAATTGTAGAGCAACTGTTATTATTGACGTTCTATTCATTTCTGCCTTCCAAATGTAAGACAATGTGTAAAAAAGAAGTCTCTTTGAAAAATGTCCTATCATTCACATGCTGGTATGGGTACCCACAATTTCAGAGATGTGCAAATAACTACTGCTTCTAAACTCTATATTGTGTTCCCATTTCACAAATACATAGGTGTCCTTGATACCTTTTTTTCACTCTTTATATTTTACCAAATGAATTGCTATATACCCGGTACGCAATGAAAAACCATTGCAAGACGCAGTCGAGTCATTGGCTCTGGGTTCCTCGGGTTCTTGGTGAACCTACAAGTCCCATATATCCTCACAACTAGAAGGGTCTAATGGATTTAACGGTAAATTGCTTTAAAAAATCTGTCGTACTTAGAAGAAGTTACAAGTGAAAACGTAACTGATTTTCAATATTTCTTATTTTTAACTGTTAGTTTCTATATAAAAAAACCTTGAAGGATCTACACAAATGACCCGTTGCTGAATTCAGAATTTTGTGTACTTGTCAGAAACGTATAGCTTTCCGGGATCCATTATTGCTTTCACACCCATTTCTACCACTAACTGAAAGGAGGTTGAAAGCACAAAAAGTAGCATAAATAGGCTATGTCCCAGTAAAATGCCCAAACTGTGTAAAATATTTTGGTTTTCTGACAAAAGTCTGCCTGTCACTGAAAGCTGGTGATTTCTGCACCACAAACCCTTTGTTGATACCATTTGCAGGGAAAAAACAGATGATTTCTTCTGTAGCACTTTGTCCCCATTAAAAAAAATGTTGCTTTATTTTGGCTAATTTATGTGTCCCCTCCAGGGGAATCCACATACCCTGGGTACCTTTAAAATCCTCATGATGTTGGAAGAAAAGGACGCAAATTTGGCATGGATACCTTACATGGACAAAAAGTTACAGGGGCCTAAGCGCAAACTACCCCAAGTAGCCAAAAAAGGCTTAGCACGTGGGGGGAGGGGGAAAGGGTTAAGAAATGTAATTTAAATTTATATTTTTTCCAATAGGGTTTAGAATTAAGCCCTGGTTCCATTTTTTGTACAGAAAGGTGTTGCAACACCAATGGTTGGCCATGTGTGGAGACCGACTTACTATTGGTTTCCTTTTTTTCTGTGGTAGTAACTCACATTCTTAAATTTGGCTGCGCACACTTATTCAGGAGGAGGTGAAATATGAGTCTGCACATTTGAGTAACTGCACACTCTAGTTTTCTGAATAAACACAAGGATTAAAGTTGCTGAAAAGTGTAGGAGTAATGTTACACACGTAAATTACTCACAAGTGTAACATACCTTTGTGAATAGCTCTGCATGTGCATCTGTGCCTGTCTAAGTGTGTCCATGTGTGTTGGAGCTTGAGTGTGTGTTTTATGTATGTTTCGGTAAAGCATGCATGCATTAGGTGGGGCGTGCACATGTGAGTGTGCGCTGCAGCATGCATGGGTGCTTGCCTGAGGGTATGGATGTGTGATGGGACCAGAGTATGTGTGTATGTTTCGGTGGAGCGTGTTTCTGTGTTTTGTAGCATGCAGTGTAGTTTGCTAGGCCTGCCAACAGGGGGCATAACGATGAGGACTGAAGGGGAGAGGAGGTGGTGAGGAGCCAGCATCACTTCTCCATAGTATTGCATTATGTCCCCATCACAAAAATGTACCTTGGGACCAAAAGGAAACATTAAGTATGTGCTTTGAGTCTTGCACACGCGTCTATTACCAAGAATCTGACCAGGTACTGACGTATGTGATGTGGTTCATGTGCAAGACATCCAGCACATGAAAATGTCAATGCAGCATTATTTGGCATCAAATGTAAAGGAAAATAGAAGTGGGCATGGGTACACTTGACTTTTTAATCTATTGTGGTGAAGAAGTGATAGAGTCTTTTCACCATTGTGCACTAGTGTAATAAATAAAGTCATCACAAACCTTATTGTGGTGAAAGTCACAAACTGAAGCATTAAGGACTCATTGTGATGACAGTGAAGGTCGGTAGATCAAACTCTTGAATAGAGATTTCATCCCTTCATCCTTCTGAGACCACCTGGGTAAGTGTCAAGTTACACTAGTACTAATATTAGTAATATTTGCTTGAAGAATGTACTATTTGAAGTGCTCTGTATCAAGTTCTATAAAAGTAAATTTTAATACAATGATGATTCATTCTCTGCACTGTGCTTTGTTCCACAGGGAATAAAACGACCGCAGGTGTGTGCTGAGCTGGTTTCCAATGCCACAAAACTACTGGAATATTTCTAGAGTATTTCTTCAAAACTGAATGTGAACGTGTATGAAAGCTGTATTGTAATATGCACAATTAGCCGATTTTCTCAAAGATTTGTTGATGGAAGACCACCTCAGCTTAACCACCCTAGGGAAAGAAGCCTTGCTTGCTTCACTCCAATTCTGTTTGGCTATTCCAGCTCTATTACATCATAGGTTGCCAGGCGACTGTTTGTACATAACTGAATGATATACAAGTGTAGTAAATGAAGATGGAACGTAGTCCATGTATTAAGCAGGTAGTTTTATTCAAGTAAGATGTTAACAAGTAGAGCCCCATCCACCAACTGCCTCACAGACTCACTAACATTCCACACACCGACATTCTGTCACCACAGTCACACTGGCTGAGCAGCAGGTATAACACCTCTCCTTTCTTTATATAAATAACAAAGGAACTCTAAACGAAGTGCCAATGAAGGCTGATGCATGCAAAGGGATGACATTAGGACAATTACATGCAACAGAATGATATCAGATCAATTGCATACAAATAAACAAAGTAGCAAAGAACTGATGCGTCAGCATGAAGATAATAGGTGGAACATTTCATGCACAAGAGATAAAAAAGAGAAAGAGGAAAATAAAACACAAGAACTATAAGAAGAATACACTCATGCACCATCTCCCTTTCTACCACAACAAAACCCATGCACTACCACACCTCAAACACAAACCAAACCCAGATACCAAAAACAAGCTGGCTGGCCAGGCCAACAAGAAAGTGGTACGAAGGGTACCGACTACGAGGCGCGGTAGGGAACCATGCAAACAAGAGCAATTAAAAAAAAAAAAAAAAAAAAAAACTTAGAAAATGTGGAAAATCATTCCACACAAACTAAGAGCATAAACGCTGCCCTCCACCCTTACCCGTAGTAAGTGTGGTACGTGTGGAACATGATTCCACACGAAACATATGGCATGAAAATTTGCCCTACACTCAAAGTTAGGGCGGTACGTGTGGAAAGACGCTCCACACGGAACATGTAAAAGTGTACAACTCTACACCAATCAAGTAGTAAGAGAAAACAGTAATCATCAGCAAAAACACTCACTCTTCAAAAATCTGGCTTCAACTCAGCCCTTCACCCAAACCCGAAGTAAGGGCGGTAAGTGTGGAAAGAGGCTCCACACGGAACATGTAAAAGTGCACAACTCTACACCCAATAAAGTAGTAAGGGAAAACAGCAATCATTAGGAAAAACACTCACTCTTCAACAATCTGCACTACGATGGGTGGTATTTCTGCACCAACCCACAACCACATGAGAGTGATAGACAACTACACAACTGCAACGGTGGGTGGTATTACTGCACCATCCCACGAGTACAAATCATTCCACAACACAAAAAGAAACATCCCGGGATGCAACAGACTGCACAAAAAAACACTATACACAACAAGTGGTAAGACATTGGACAATAGATTAAAATATTAGAAAAACAATGCAGAAACAGGTGTTTCCCTACAGTGAGCGACTCCTCACCCGAAGTCCCTCACAACTACCCTAAGGTGCTTTGCAGTTAACAGTCCTTGTAGCAGTCCAAACTATAAACAGCGTACTCAGCGCAGCGCAGGAGTAAACTATCGATGCAGAGACCTCTGCGTAGAATCTTCCAAGCGTGTGTAGAAAACTTACTACGTGGCACAGGACGCGTGCACGCACCAAATGTCCAACAACAGACTGCAACCTGCATGAGAAAAGTTCTGCATGACGTCGTGAGACAAACCCCAGAATACTCGCTACATAAGGGGTAAAATCATGTGAGACGCGAACGGCGTGAAGGTGCAATGGCAGGGTAATTACAGACACATTTGCTTTTACAAGTCTAAAACGGCTCACCATATATCCAAAGGAAGAAAGGACGCTCACTGGCGTAAGGCACACCAAACTTTAGCCATGTCTTCAAACGATGATGGAACACTTACCGGCAAAAGGGAACACAGACAGGAGGCTTGCTCGGCATAGAGTGCCATATAGATGGAAAGAAGAAGAAAATGGCGGCACGCAGACTCACGGAGCGCTGGGTGGCTCGGGTCACGTTGGTGCTGAAAACGTCCCTGTGCAGTTCATGTACCAGAACGCACTGCCGACACCACAGGGGTCACCGCAGCACCTTCACGCGACAAGGTAAGATGTGCGCGAGTCGAGTTAACAGCGTCTCGCGGCTCTTTCAAATACTGCTACTCTCAACGGCTTGAAATTTCGCACGATTTCCTCAGGTTTTCTCACTGTTTCCTTGTGCGGTATGCCTCACGGTGTATTCAACACGGCAACTGTCACAGCATGCATGAAAGTTGTGCCCCTTACACAACGTGCCTCAGAAGGGTGTAAAACCCAAATTCTGAAATAAAACTGGTAAAAACAAACAAGCAGCCCCTCCCGCTGCTGAAGTCACGCTGTGTCAAACCAGTCCCTTAAAAACGCTGTAAGATTCTTGCCAGCTCACCACAAGGATGTTTTACATTTCGGCTTTAACTGGTCCCAAAACAAAGTGCTGACGGTTTTCTTTCAACAATAGCCAAATGTCATCACATCCAGCTGGCAGAGTGACACACGTAGATGCCTGTAGAAATGCCTTAGAACTACTTTGCTGAATTTAAGGTGATAGCAGGCATCATAAACCGCTCAATTCATCACGTCCACTCCAACAAGTCCAGGATGACACAGCAGGATCTGGCACGTCCGGGTTGGGGCCGACCAGTCTTAAGGTCACTGGTGGGGCTCAGAGCTGCCAGATTGCTGTTACACACACATTGCGCTTACTTTCATAGGAGGTTCTTCATGAAGGAGTTGCTTGTAGGTTAAGATTATAGTTTCTCTCTCTCAGTTCGCTTGCACACGTAGGTTCATTGAAAATCGTCGCCAAAATATGTGGTAATGAAGATCTCAGGTAGTCCATGTATTAAGCAGGTAGTTTTATTCAAGTAAGATGTTAACAAGTAGAGCCCCACCAGCAGTAGCCTTCCTGCTGCTCAGCCCATCCACCAACTGACTCACAGACTCAACAACGTTCCACACACCAACATTCTGTCACCACAGTCACACTGGCTGAGCAGCAGGTATAACAACAAGGTAACCAAGGAAATCAAAGAGATGCAAACCTTATGACAGAGGCCTTAGACAGTGCTTAATTTTTAAACATAAAAAAACAAGTGCCAGGCCTCTCGTCAGGAGGCCCCTGCAGCTTGCACCACACATTGCCCTGCCTGCACTGCCAATGATAGTAACAACACAACTACTAACCATCACACTCCTATAAGTGTGACAATTCAGACTATTTCAGGCCCCCAATGCTATAAGCTTGTGTGGCAGACACAAATTTATTCAATATACATTAAAAATGACTAAACGTTGTTGTCATCTCTAAATTAGCCAGACAGCGCCACCTTGCGGCAGACTGTCACAAGCGCTGGTGTTGATAATTAAGTGCCGGTGCCGAGCACCAGAAATCACCAGCTCAAATTAAGCACTGACTGTGTCACCATCACTAACAATACCAATGCCTTAGACAGGGCTGACAAATCACCGTTGTTCCAGCCCTGGGCTTTCGGGTAACAAACAAGGGCATTCTGGGGGCTGATGTTTTGAATAGAGCTGATGGGACTAAAACACACCTGAAACACAAGGATTCATGAAAAGAGAGGCTAAGACTGGAAACATGATGTCCGAGCGACATGGGGTGGTCCAGCGACCTAAGCCAGAGATGCTGCAGTGAGGGTGCAACAACATGCATAACTATGGCAAACTGAACTCTAACCCTTCCAAGGCCCATGTGTCCATAGCTCACACCATCACAATTTGTTTTACATTCTGGGTTCTTGTGGTATTGATTTCATAATGAAAGAAACAGGACAAATAAAAAGCCTGGACTGGACGAGCCATTCACGCATGAAGCTGTGAAGCTTGACGGCTTGGGTCAAGTCCCAGATCCACCTGTTTGGAAATGGACTACTCACAATGACCAAGGGGCAGCCAGCTAGTAAGAATCTTAGCCAGAAGTTACGCTGGACCAGCATGTGTTCACATGTTTAACGTGACTCCATGTCACCAAGGATGCAATGCCCACGTGCCGGGCTTTTCTTTTACAGATTGTTTTAGTGTGTATTTGCAGGGACATCTTAAGGATTCTGGGGGCCCTTGGCCAAACATAATTTGAGGGCCCCTGCATGGAACAACTCTCCTCAGCGTTTTATATAGCGCAAACTTGACCCGAAGGTATCGGGTATCAGAGCGCTTTACATGAGCACCAGTTGCGCTAGAGAAGGACACAGTCATTTTTTTGTTAGGCATGGGAGATTAAGTAGTTTGCCCAATATCACAGGATGTTGAGTGTCATTGCCGGGACTCGAACCCGGTTCCCCAGATTTGAGATCGACTGCCCTAGGCGTTTGGCTACATCCTCTTCTCTCTGAATGTATTATTCATTTTCAGCTCAAGCACGCCAACGTGAACTATGGGCTGATCACGGACAACCCTCTTTGTTAGCCCCCAAACCTTTAAGGGGACCCCAGTCCTTCAGGGGGCTCCGATTCAGTGCAAAGCCTTTGAATATTTATGAGATACTGGAGACCTGGGAGCCCCTTTTCATATTGTGCAAGGTGGCCCCGTAATGTTTGTGTTATGCCACTGTCTGGGTCAGTCCTGGAAGCTTAATGATGGGGCCCCTAGAAAGGTGGAGGCCCTGGGCCAGAGCCCGCTTTGCCCCTGCCTCAAAACACCTTTGTGTATTTGTTGAAAGGGTCAACTGATATCCAGGACCACAACTCCCAGAATGCTTTACGTTTTTAGATAAATACCTTGGTCTGGAGTATTGCCTCCTTGGTTACATGGAGTTCTCTGGTGACTGCGCCGCAGGGCGCCAACCCAGTAGAATGACACATACAACACTGACTCCCAGGAGACACAGACCAATCTCTTAAATACATAGGAAGACTGGCACTTATGAAGCAGGCCCAGTTCAGAGCCATGAATACTGCTGCTGCTCTGCCTTCTACGGCTGCCTCGCGAGCAGGGAGGAGCTTTTATGTTTTATGCTCATCGCAAGGCCTAACAATAAATACTAGCTGTGATGTGGGCCTGGAAAGACTGAAGCACTAGAGTGCAGTATCATATATCCCCACAAGGTGTCAGAGTGGCGCTGAGAAGCCGCTAGAGCTCTCTGCAGCTTCACACCAGCATCATCTGCTGCGTTATGTTGCTGCCGTCTGTATAGCGCCCACTCTGCCAGCAACGCTAGGAGGCCATTCTGCTGGCAGTCTGGGCTCTCTCAGGCAGCATGGGATTGAATATGACTCGTTACATCACGAGCCATTACTCCGCGTGCCATTACAACGCGGTCGTTACAACGACTGCGTTGTTACCACGCAAAGCCATTACTACGCAAGTCGTTACATTGACTTGCAGTAGATGGAGCGCTGACATTAGAAATGTATAATTTACTATTCCAACTCCAGCCTAGTAACAGTAGGGAAGGTGTTGGAATAGTATAGTATAGTATACTATTTCTAATGTTAGCACGCCATCTACCGCAAGTAGATGTAACGACTTGCGTAGTAATGGCATTGCGTGGTTACAACGCGGTCGTTGTAACGACCTCGTTGTAATGGCATCGCGATGTGATGCCCGCGTTGTTAGGGTTGTTTCCCATCCCGGATCTATGGAGCAGACTGGGGTCGGAGGCGTGTGACATTATTTCAAGGTCTGTCTCTGGTTTGGTGGACACGTCATGCTCAATGAACTACAATGGGTCATTCTGGTGTCATTTCTGAATAAGTCAGTTACCTTTGGAGCGCTCTTTCTGATGGGTATGACAGCCCCGCAGACATGAAACGTATCTCCAGGCGCCAGACTAGGCTCTGAACATAGCAGTGCCTTTTCGCTACGAGCTGCTGCATGGACTCTGAGGGTGCCCGCGGCGCACACAGTGTGCCCACTCAAGAGGGCGGCCACCCTAGTGCCACATTAGGCACAGCAACATGTGTAGTGGTGGGGACCCTCCGGGAGTCCCCAAAGTCTGGTGCGGGCCACGCGTCACGTCCAGCGCATCAGAGGGTGGGGGCAAGGTACTGATACCTGCCGCCGCCCATCAGGCTTTCCTTTTGTGCCTTCTGGTCACGCCGTCTGGACGTGCCCGTCGTGTCAGGTCTGCGCTACGGGCTTTAGTTTGCGGTGAGTTCGGCCCACAGTTAACAGGTCACCCCGAAACACCCCCCCCCCGACCAGCCACATGGTGCATTCCGGGTTGCCAGCATCAGGGTGGGGCCTGCCTGATGGTCGAAGGGGCCGTGTGTTTACCTCTGCCTGCCAATGCAAGGCTCACGGATGCCCACGGAACTGGACCCCTGGGGGGGGGTGCTTGCCGTAGCTCCCCGCACCCGTCGCACGGTGACCGCCGGTATGCTGAAGGGGGGTGGCCTGGATGCGCACCACCCAGCATTAGAGCGGTTTGAGGCCCCGGGTTCAATCCCTGGCATCTCCAGGCTCCTCCATTGCTTGCCGCTACACTGGGGCGGCACGGGAGGTCGTGGTTCGCCGGGTGCTCGTAAAGGCACCCGACCACAAAGCAGACGCGGGGGGGGGAGAGCAGGAGTCGTGGGCCATCCAGCAGGGCCGCAGAGTGCTGCAGCTTCCGCCCAAGCAAATCGCATGCTGGGGCGGCATTTCAGGTGCAATTAGTGCACGAAGAAGTCACACAAGGCATGGCCGTCGCGGGGGGAGGGCCGCGAGACCAATGGGCCCTCACACCAGCACCTGGTTTCTGCCGCCCGCTCTAGCAAAACACCAAGGAGAAATTGCTCAGCGGTAATGTTAAAAGTCCATTTCAGTACAGTCACTCGCCTCGGGAGGCGTGGCATCCATTTGGGGTGTGCTGTGCCACAGCAGAACGGTGAGGGGTTTAATAACCCACGCCCCCCCCCCCCCTTTGCATACACACTCCAACCTGCGAACCGGGGCACATCATTTATCCTCTTGTGCTTCTAGGACACTATTTTGCTGTTTTGCTTGCTGTTACCCAGTTCAAAGTGTGGGATGTCTCGGCGCTCCGGGGGATGGACCAGGTTCTCCGTACGCACAAAGGGGTTATTTGCAGAGCATGGTAGCAAGAAAAGAACACTGAGAGTGCCTGTCATGCACCCGCTGGGGCTGAAAACTGAGTGTGCCTGTCGTGCACCCGCTGGGGCTCTCTCAAGGTGGAGGTTTGTCTTGCGCTGGTATGCCTAGAGAATTTTGCCGCAAAGATATGTTTGGTGAGGTACGAATTATATCAGGATAACCAATATTTCCTGGGACTCCCTCTCAGCATGATTTCAGGGGTTTCCAGAGGGTGTCTGAACCATCGGTAACCAGTGTATCTTGGAGATATTGGCTGTGGAAGATGGCTGAGTTAATTGAGGTAGTACCTGGTTCCGTTTAGTATTTCAACAGCATTAGTTGGTCGCCTACATGTGTGATTTAGGAACGCTGCATGCAGGGAGGAAAGACACAGTTATGCTGCAATGCTCTCAGACATTTTAAGGGATGGGCAATGTGGGCTCTGGCCCAGGGACCCAGCCTTTCAGGGGGGCCTCAATAGGGCCAGCTCTGTCCTGCAGAGAGTCTTGCACTATGACCTTCAATAATTCTTAACCAGATTGTTTTAAATACCGCTTCCTTCAATTTAATTTTATTGTGGGTGATGTGTGAGAGTCCATTACAGATTAGAGATTTTGCAGAGAAATATTGTGTTTGTTTCATGCAGCATCCATACAAAAGCTTCTTTTAGATCAAAATAGGAGGTCATGTCCGAAATAGCTAGGCTCACAGAGAATATTTGCAGTAATATTGGGGAGCTGCTGCTGTGTTACAATATTGAAAAAACATGTCACTATCACTGAATATTAGATGTAAACACACTTAGAATTTGGACGAGTGTGTCTGTGCACTACCAGTGACCTGGCCAAAGAGGGCACGAAGGAGCTGATACTGCATCATACATTCAAAGCTGTTCTGAACAGAGGCCCCCAAAATATGTTTGGCCCAGGGCCCCCAAAATCCTTAAGAGGTCCTTGAACGCTCCCCCTGTCTCAGCCAATCGTCAGGCTGCATGCCAGGTGGGCATACTGCTGGGAGAGGGGGAGTGTGGTGTATTTTATCCTGGTGACTGGACACTTCGATGATTGCTACCACGGGTGATCACACTTTGTCTTTATTTACTTTATGGGAGGAATGCTGCCACTGTACAGATGGAGCAGAACACTAATCTGCTGTGACAAGGAGGGCCCGGCTAGAAGGGAATCCCCTTTCTCGCAGCTGGGGTTATGACTTGTGATCAGGACATGTGAAAGGACTGGTTTTCAGACCCTTATTTTAATTCCAAGTAGCATCATTGTTGAGCGATATTGGGGAGCGCTGCAGTTAACAACTCTTGTCTCGTACAGGCGAAACGACAGCGGAGTGCCTATGTCAGAAGAGTTCATATTGTGAAATGAAGCCGTCTTCACGACTTGCTGAATTCGGAAAAATTATAAGGTGATGGCGCAACTCAAAAAAGTCCAGTCAGACGTTTGAGGCACTCGCTCTGCTCACACAAATTGATCTAAGGCTACTAGCTTAATTTTGACAGACAAGTCCAAAATGTGTCACATTTACAGAACGTGTGAAATATTCAATTGCCCGTGCATAGTTTCATTCATATACACTGTATTAAATTAAGTTAAATATTCACTGTATTAACTAGTGCGACCAGCGGATGCTCACGCACCGAGGCAGCTGCAGCGGTGAGTGATGCTATGCTGCAAGGATATGATGGTTAAATAGGACTGCCAGGTCCCGCTGGGGTGTCAGCCAAATGGCCACTTGTGGGTTAAAGGGGGAGTTCAATGGGCACAGGAGGGGTCATGGCAACGGCAAAGAAAAACGGTACCGATTAATCTACTGGGTCTGGTGGTGCGTTCGTCCCCATGGTCATAGGAGCTAACCACTGAGATGGAGCAATTTAGGTATCACAGGTAACAGATTAAGTTCGGTACTCCAGCTGGAAAGGTCGAATGGAAGGACATGCCCAGACAAATACTGCTTTAATTTCAGTTAATCTCAACACTGGGACCGGGGCCACTACTCCTTCCATGGTGCAGTCTGAGAAGGAAAAGAAAGGATATAGAAACCACAAGAGTTTAATACGGTTAAACTAACCAAGGGACTGACTGGGTGAGGCACAAAACACAAGTACCCACTGGTACTGGATATGACACAATATTGGTTCAATAGAGATGCAGCAATTAAACAGTTGAGGTGCAAAACTTAGTGGCCAGTTAACGGGAATGAGCTCTCAGCAAAACCAGAGTGTACCACAGGACGGTTCGCTTAAAGTTAGAGACTGCCCTATAGCGGGTACTGCCAGGTGGGGTAGGAGTGGTTGCCCTAGAAAGAGGGCAGGGGCTCAAGGTGCGGGGAACACTTGTATGGAGGACATTGGCTGTCAAAGTGTATTAAAGCAATTCACAATTCTATAAGTTATGAGAGGGCAGACAAGGTTGGAGCTTAAGTTACATCCCGGCAATATCTGTATCAGAATTCAGGTGCTGGGCAAACCACGCCAGGGTGGGTGCAGCAGCACGGCTGCTCGGCATCCATCAAAAGTCTGCAGTTAGACTGGGGTTGGATTCTGTATATACTGATCTACCCCTGTTCTCTCCATTCAAAGGTTTTTTCATCCCTTGTCTGCATCCTGGTACACATTAGCAGACGCTTGGCACTGGGCTACTCGCGCTAAGGTGGGGACAGCAGCAGGGTGACTCAGCATCGAAAGATCGCAGCCGGACGGTGACGGGCTTGCAGGCAATGATGACATGAAATGAAGCAGAATACTGTAAAGATAAGTGTGGGTAAAGGGTTCCTGCAATTCAGCTTAAACCCCTTCAGCCCTGCAGCCAGGTGGGTCGCGCTAGTTCGTCATTCCAAAAGTGTGCTGTGGGGTCAATAGTGTTGAGAAATATGGGTTTGGAGCACATATGCCGACAATTCCAGAACAAAATTTGCATTTTTAGAAAAGAAGGTGCAGGCAAATTTGTTTGTATGTTTTACTCCAGGTTCTCACTAGCCAAAAGCATTGACATCTGTTTGGCACACTGGTATACCTCTAGCAAAAGTCGGGTTATGGGCTACATACGCTAAAGCCACCAGTCAGCCAGGTGGGTTGCGTTAGTTTGTCATTCCAAAATATGTGCTGTTACTACAATAGTGTTGAAAAATATGGGTTTGGAGCACAAATGCTGAAAATTACCAGAACACATTTGCTTTCATATTTACAAGGTGCAGGTATATTTGCTCATATGTTTTACTCCATGTCCTCAAATCCAAAAGCATTGGTTAACCTTTTTGGCACTCTAGGATACCTTTAGCAAAAGCTGTTTATGGGCTACATATGCCGGGGTGGGGACACAGCATCCGTGATCGCAGTCAGACTGGTGGGTTTCGTAGGCAATAAGGACATGAAATGTAGCAGAATATTAGGAGTACCATTAGGGGACCTCAGGCTTTTCCTTCTGTGGTTAGATCCACCTTTGTCTTGGCTTAGGTGAGGATGCTCACCGGGCGTCCTCGTAAGGACATGACAGCTTAGATTCGATTCATGTCTACATGTTCACTTACTGGCGTGGCACTTGGTAATCAGTCTGAACCCTGATAATTGGGATCATCCAAGTAATGGGGGCGACCAAGGGCTTAACCAACCCCCAATGGAAAGGCACAAATTTGCACACAGTGCACAATGGATTGTATCACACAGATCTGTGGTTACGAAGAGAGCTGCTTTATATCCCATGGGGGGTCCTATACCTGGCCGGTGCTGTCCTCCTACATATAGGGAGGTCAGTGGATGAAGATAGGGGTACGGTGTTGGCCACAACATTAACTTGTTTAAACAAATATACTTGTGGCCTTGAAGGCAGACACCTCTTTGCTTACCAGCGAATCCTGAAGCCGGGGCCTGGGCAGTGAGGGGTAAATACTGAGCCCAGACACTCCTAATCAGAAGGCCCAGTAGCACAGAGGGACATATTTTGGAACTGATTAAAAAGGTGAACAGTAGTTCCCAACTTCCGGGGAGGCCATCGAACTTTCCTATAGAAGGGTAAATTTAGCCAAGTACAAGCCCACCAAGCAGGAGGGCTTGGTTCAACCCGAATTCAAAATCAAATAAAATAAGAAGGGCTTGGTAAATTAGACATGGCCTCGTTAGCGCAAACACAACAGGGTACTCCAGTAGGGACGGGGCACACCTGCCAGAGGTCGATACGGAATTGGTCCAGCTGGAAGGACTGGTATCTGCAGGTTGCAGGAGATTATGGAGCCTGCCATGGTGAGAGGGCCCCGGATATGACAGTGGCCACATCCAGGGCTTGGCGGAGTTACAGGGCGATCCGGAGGCTGAATGGTACATAGGGGTACCCTCTTCAGGAGCACAATAGGGGTACAGAAGCCAAACAACCCCAGGAGTCTTTACGGCAGTACCCTGGAGGAAAGAGACGGCGTCCCGCTAGTCTTTGGGCGGTTGTAAGCCTGAGCAACCAGGGGCTTGCCTGGACACGCTCCGCCCCTAAAAAGGCGTGAGTAAAGGGATGGACTGGTGGTCCACTGTATCTAAGGGGGATAACCCCCACAAAATGGTAGCACCGTTTGGGTTGGCCACGGTGCAGTTGGCTCATCAGGCGGGCAGGGCAGCTTAGGTTAGTCACCGCTGCCTGCCCTTGGATCGCCCGTAAGTTAACCCACCACGTTGGCATATTTCTAGTATGAAATAAAACCTGCAGCAAAATGTTTCCCAACAAACAGGTCTTGTGTGTTTATTTATTGATGTGCATGCTATGTTCTTCATGTTGGGTGAGTTGCCTATATTGGCACTATGCTATGGAGCAGGGCAGACTGCAAGCCAGTCATATAGTGCCACTGTACAGAGGGGCGTCAGCTCCTTGACAGAGCCCAAGGACACAGAGGGCAGAGCCAAAGAAGGAACAAGCATGGGCAAAGCCAATCGGTCACGCCTTTTGGCCCTATTGACATTGCCAATGCTTTTTCGGTCGATACTATGTGTGCATTTCTCAACACACTGAAGTATGTACACACTTTCGTCATCACTTGGCTGCCATTTTCTTATTTTAGTTAGTGTTCTAAGATGTCAGACACCATCTAGAAAAGTAAATAATTTTTTTTAAATGTACACATCTACGAAAGCTCGTTTTCAAAACAGAACTACTCAGCAACAAATTGCAGTTTTTAGACCCTCCCAAAAACTTTTTTTTTCAAACGCAGGATCGCAACAAGACAAATTGGGGTGCAATGTTGAAGTGCGTGGAGGACAAGGCAACATGGGGCAGCAACGGAGAAGCTTGAGGTGAGATGAAGATATGTAAATTAAAAAAGAAATTAAACAAGTCAAAAGGCAGGGCTGGGACGCAATGGATGGGCAGGGGGAAGGAATGGACACATAAAAAGTAGTTTCCTGAGTGTGAGCAGTGGACGGATACAAGCCATCCAATCAAATGGTTGACCAAGAAGCTGCGCTGCAGGGGAGGGAAAAACAGAAAAGCAAGGACAGCTGTTGAATAAGAAGCCAATAGGCGAGAGCGACAAGAGAGGCAGCCAATGAAAAACAAAGGACTGTCCATGAGCCCACTGCAAGCTTTCAGCGGTCTGTGGGTGGGACCTAAAACATAATATAGCACTAACCTGATAAGGGGAGGAGAGGGCGAGAAGGACATTTGAAGGCGGCATCTGATCCATCAGAAAGAACGTCCAGCAGGCAAGCAGTGAGACTCCTTTTATGATCCACTTCCATAGCCGCTCCGGAAGCAGGGGGGTGTTAATACCACACAAATAAAACAGATTGACACACTGCCCTTTCAAATCAGGGTTGTGCTCTGTCCTCATCTGTGAACAAACACCTGGCAAAAGAGTGGGGGTGGCACTTTACTCTCTTATAGACTGAGCATGGAAACCTACAGGTGAGACCTTCCGAGGCATTTGGTTAACACTGCAAAAAGAACAGTTGATGGACAGCATGCGGAACAATGTCAAACATTCACCCCAGTACAGAGATCTGGGCCTAAATCCATTGTTTTTTTTTGCTCCCCATGCCATTCCAGTTTGGACCCAGTCATATGCAAGTCAGTCTTGACCCTATTCTGCATGCGAACAGTCCAGCCCGAACTGCCAGGCCAGGTCCTCCCTGTAACAGAAATAAGCATCCTGGGACCAGTTTTGGGGTATCGCCCCTCATCAGCCAGGCTAGCTTGACTCAAGTGGCATGGAGAGCACGGGACCCACGTCTGGGCATACCCGGCACACTTAGAGCGACAAATGCAAAAAGAACAATTGTGGACGGAAAGCTAAACAATGTCAAACATTCACCTAAGTACAGAGATCTGGTTAACACTGCCTGAAGTGAACAGAATCTATCTAGAGAGGGCTTCCTTCCTCACAGCTTTGCCACAAAATATATGAACATTTTGACAGCTACCCAAAACTATGCGGATCTGTGTTTACAGTGGCTTTGACCCCTCTATGGTCTGGCCTGTGAAGTCTCTTTTAAAAAGATCAGGAGCTGAGAGGATGGAGGGCTGGGACATAACCTGTGAGCTCGGATGCTATATGTGGTATGAAGGAAGGCTTCAACCATAGAGTTACAGAGGATACTGTGAAGGGAGGAGGAGCCGACAGAGTTTGTAGCCCCCCCACTCTTCTGGCTGAGGTCAATAATACCAGACAGACAGCTGTACATACCAGGGTGAAGCAGCTGAATGCATCACTGCAACAGCAGGAAACCACACACAAGAGAACATGTGGGCTTGCAATTCAACTGCAGGAGATCAGGAAACAAGAGGAATCTGGGCGAATCCAGCGCAACTAGGATCACACAAGAAGCTTCCCAGCCAGTTGGGTGCAACCGAGATCGCATGGTCACGATGCAGTTGAAGATACTGAACAACCCCTTGAACGATGGCAATTGGAAGAAATGCAAAATGGCGACCAAACATCCAGACCAGACTCAACATGTCTCCCATGGAGTGAGAAGCCTCCTTCTCCAGGGAGCAGAATAAATACCACGTCTTGTTGCTGGTGGCATCAACAGATCTGACACCAGAACCCTCCAGGTCTGCTAAATTCTGTCCACCATATTCGAAACCAGCTCCTCCTCAACGTTTCTGCAGGACAGTCTGCTCAACCAGACATCTTCAACATCCTGACTCCCTGCTAGACCAGCCACTGACAGCCCAGTTTGATGTCTGTGCACCATGCCCTGGGGTAAGGTGCCATTTTGCAAAGAACTTTTAAGCTGATAATAACTTGCTACTTCATGTAGAACACCGCAGTGATGTTCTCTGATAAAACCTATAATTTGTAACCACAAAACTTTGGAAGAAATGCTTTCAAGGCCAGATGCATGGCTCTAAGTTTTATCCTGAAACTGAAGTGATGTATTCCCTGGAAGTGTAACTGAACTCCCATCACAACCTTGACCTCGCTAACAGCCTGTGGGAAGACAAAAAAAAAATGCAAAATGGTAGCGCTTGCCTGCTACATAACTCTTCAAAAACTGTCTATCCGTACTCAAAATTGGGATGTGAACCAAGCATTAAGGAGGTCTGAGGAAGCCATTCAGTCCTGAGCCTGATAAGTAGAGTGGCAGAATCTGGGTTGGGGCTCTCAGTTTCCATTACTTCTTTTTAAAGGTACTGATTCAGGAACCTCAAGTCCAGAATCCTTTGTAGCCCACCCGTTTTGTTGGGGGTGGGGGTTGGAAATACCAATACCTGGAGCATTAGCCTTTCTGATGCTGAGAAACCTAATGAATAATATCCTTCACCAATAATGAGCCAACCTCCTTCATCAAGAGGTTTACGTCTTTGGGGGGCGTTTATAGGGAAGGAAGGGAATAAGATGATCCAAAGGACTTACTGGTCCTATAGTCTCTTTTCCCACCGATGAAGAAAAGAACAACAAAGCTCTCCCCACCAGAAGACCGAAGAATAGAAAGTCAAGGTTTCAGAGTGGCTTTTGAGGGTTTGAAGTAGAGGAAGATGAGGAAGGGTTAACCTCGCCTTCGGCTGCCTTTGACTCTTCCTTTACACAGCCAAAAGAACTGTTGTTGCTCAGACGTTGAGCGCCTTGAGACCCTCAAGGGTGATTTGCTGTGCTCTATAAATCCTGACTGATTGATTGATTGATTGTCTGAGGCTGCTGGCAAGACCTTTGGGTCTGAGGCTAAACCACCAAACCTTTTCACAGCATCTGATGAAGTTTCTAGGGAGCGAACGACCTGGCCCTGGCTCCACTTTTGTTTTTTGTTTCTTAATCACTCCAATGAGCTAATACATTGTCCATTACTGCCCATGTACATCAGCAGGACCCATGGTGGACAGAGGAGTGCCAGAGGGGTTACGTGAGATGAAGACCATCCCACCCATCTGCTCCTGTGATGCCTCAGAGGGGCTCCTACCAGGACAACGGGTTCAAGCACAAAGACCGGTTCTGAAGACTCCGTGGCTGCTTGGACCTCTGGCATTTCTTCTTGAAAGATGCAGAGGAGCAGTATTTACACATCCTGTGGCATGTGGGGATTCTAGGGCGAACAATTACAGGACAGAGATCTGGATCTACTGGGGGGCACAATCCTACATTCAGAGTCATGAAGATGACCACAGAGTGGAAATGGCAAAAAAGGTTTCACATTATAAGGAATCCCTACATCACTTCCTGTCTTTCTGAGGCAATACCTGATACAAGCGCCTCCTAGTGCTGCCTAAGTCATATTGCTGAAAAACAAATCTGATTCATTATGTAGCCTGGTGTCTAGAGATAAGAGCCATAGAAGGAATCTGAGGGAGCAAACATCCATTAGAAATATATTTACTGATTAGCCGATCTGAGCCTCAGCCCTCGAACCTCTTTCTAACTAAACAAACTCCTGGTATTAGCATTATAACTTGGTATATAAAGAGAGTGTCACCAGAGCAGCCTCACTCCAAGTGTAGAAGGTTGTAACCCCAATGAAGAGGATGAATAACCCTCAGGTGGTACATCCTGGCACACGCCACACCTGTGGCATCCACCCAAGCCTTCCTTGGAGAGCACAGGGGCCTGAAATCCTAAAGATCTCTGCTCAAGGTATATATATATATATACCAAGAGCTCTTTGCATGAAGTGTATGAACCAAACTCTGCTGCAGATGCAGGGTTTGGAAGTAGGTTTGGTTGTAATGATTCACATGAATATTACACACAACTTCAGGTGGTATGTGATGAAGTTTGAGAAAGTCCTTAGACGAGGTCAAGCTCTCATTCAGCTACCCAGCTGAGGGCAATAGCTTCAGATTCGACCCCTCCCTTCCAGTAGCCATCTTTCCTCCTTCATCCAGGAATTTCCTGTTGAAGCAAAGATGAAACATCTAGGATTCCAAGGAGAGGGGAGTGTCAAGGAGCACAGAGACTGACAGACAGCCCTCTACAGACGCAGGTCCTGATTTAGATCTCGGCGGAAGAGTTACTCCATCACAACGGTGACGGATATCCCGTCTGTTGAACTATAAATCCCAGTATATCCGATAGGGTTCATATTTTGGCAGATGGGTTATTCCTTACAGTCGTGACGGAGTAAACTATCCGCCGAGATCCAACTCAGGTCCATAATGTTAATCAAAATGAGTCCACAAACAGTGGGTGGGACATTGGGAGATTCAGCCACTTATGACTCTATGAAGACAAGCACCTTGTAGACACTAATGCTACATATTATGACAATTAGCAAGGCAGCACGTCGCTGAAGCATTATAGAGATAAGAAGACCATGCTTCTAATGCTCACCTATCCCTGCCGCATGTGGATGAACAACACACAGGCAGAGCAGAGCGGCAACCCCAGCATCCACGATATTTCCACCTGTGGTGAGGATGTCCTTCCCAACCTTGGAACAGACATCTGTGAAAATTAAAGAGAGAAACAGGGCATGAGTAACACAAATGTAGAACACTCTCACTCCCTCTGTCCTTTCCCAAGAACAGCAACCAGGCAAACATTCTACCATCAGAACAAAGAAGCAACCAGGTCAACGTTCCATGACACGAAACAAAGAAAAATCCAGCCCAACATTCCATCATCAGAATAAAGAAGCAACCAGGTCAACGTTCTATGGAATGAAACACAGAAAAAACCCCAGGCCAACATTCCATGACATGAAACACACACAAAAAAAACACAGGCCAACATTCCGTGACATGAAACACAGAAACAACCAGGCCAACATTCCATGAAATGAGAAACAGAAAAACACAGGCCAACATTCCATGACACGAAACACAGAAACAACCAAGGCAACATTGCATGAAATGAAACAGAGAAAAAAACAGGACAATATTCCATGAACTGAAACACAGAAAAAACGCAGTCAACCATTCCATGACATGAAACACAGAAAAAGCACAGACCAACATTCCATCATCAGAACAAAGAAGAAAGCAGGCCAACGTTCTATGACATGAAACACAGAAAAAAACTCAAGCCAATATTCCATGACATGAAACACTAAAACAGCCAAGCCAACATTCCATGAAATCAAATACAGAAATAACCAGCTCAACATTCCATCATCAGAATGATGAAGCAACCAGGCCAATGTTCCATGCCATGAAATGCATACAAAAACACACACCAACATTTCATCATCAGAATAATCAGCAACTGTTAGAAATGGGGATCTCTAGTTGGCAGCGGCTGGCGCCGAGGTCCAAATAGGGATCCTTCTTCCTAAGTCAGAGTAAGGGGGCTACACCCTTTGATAACCCATGCTCAACCCTGTGGTAACGTAGCACGAGCACACAGGCCTATCTCAGAGGCAGTGTGTGAAGCATTTATGACCATACACAATAACACAGGAGAGACGCTACAAACGGACACCACAAGTAGTTATCGAAAAATTGTTATCTTTATATAGACTGAACACGAGGCTAAAAGCGCTCAAGGAGCCACGATGCACATAATTACAGATTCACTTCAAAAGCAATAAAGGCACTCGAAACGGGGGTGGAACGGACTTAGTTCGGGGCCGGGGTCCACGCGACCCGGTGATGCACAATGTACCTGAGATGTAAAGGAGCACGGCACACAGCCTCACAAGGAAGCCGCGGTGATGACAGGCGGACTCGCAGCGGCCACAGCTCCCGGCTGTAGCGGTCCGCGGTGTGCACTCACGATAATCCTGGGACGGGGCTTAAAGGCGGGCACCCAGCGGCACACGCGGGTGGTAACAAGATCCTGGAAGTGGTGACTAGTGCGGGCACTCAGTGGCACAGCTCCTCAGCTGCAGCGGCCCTCAATAGCGATAGCGATGATTCTAATAAGGAGGGCAAATGCGGGCACTCAGCGGCACAGCTCCTCAGCTGCAGCGGCCCACAATAGCGATAGCGATGATTTCCGTAGGATGGCAAATGCGGGCACTCAGCGGCACTCCTCAGCTGCAGCGGCCCACAATAGCGATAGCGATGATTTTCGTAGGATGGCGAATGCGGGCACTCAGCGGCACAGCTCAGCTGCAGCAGCCCACAATAGCGATAGCGATGATTTTCGTCGGATGGCAAATGCGGGCACTCAGTGGCACAGCTCCTCAGCTGCAGCGGCCTACAATAGCGATTATTCTCGTAGGATAGCAAATGCGGGCACTCAGCGGCACAGCTCCTCAGCTGCAGCGGCCCACAATAGCGATATCGATGATTTTCGTAGGATGGCAAATGCGGGCACTCAGCGGCACAGCTCCTCAGCTGCAGCGGCCCACAATAGCGATAGCGATGATTTTCGTAGGATGGCAAATGCGGGCACTCAGCAGCACAGCTCCTCAGCTGCAGCGGCCCACAATAGCAATAGCGATGATTTTCGTAGGATGGCAAATGTGGGCACTCAGCGGCACAGCTCCTCAGCTGCAGCGGCCCACAAATAGCGATAGCGACTTCAAATAGGAATCCAGACAGCTGATGGGTGAAGTCTAATGTCCCTGAGACTTCAGCAGGAGGCGAGCTCAAATCAGGGCCTTGGGTAGTTGCTTCAGCAAGATGGATGAAAGTTTCAAAGTCCTTTCCCTCTAGTTACATGGACAGAGATTCGTCTTGGCATCCAGAAGTAACACACTTGTGGGGGTTTTCGCACACATCTTTATACCCCCCTCGCCTTTGTTCTCTCAAAAGTCACAAGTCCCTGAACCCAGTCAGAACCAGTACGGTGAGGGTCCTGGGGCACGTTGTTCTGAGGCGGCATCCTGCCCTTTAGGAGAGGGGTCTGCCATCAGACGCACCGTGGGAGGGGGAGCCATCATTCACCTTGCCATGCGCAGCCCTGCTCAAGATCAAAGGGTCACCCCTCCCATACTCCAGCTGCAGATCTCTCTACTCGCGCCAGGTCGGGTTCAGCCTAACCTGTCCCTCCAAGACCAGACAGCCAATACACATAATCATGAGCACACTGGAAGACTTAGGCAAGAAAATACCCACTTTCTAAAAGTGGTATTTTCAGACACAGAATATAGAAATAACCTTCACTAAAGATGTACTTTAATATTCTGAGCTCAGGCATACTAAATTCGACTTTCCACTTTACAAGCTGCTTCTGTGGGTGGCGCAATCAGCGCTGCAGGCTCACCAGCAGCATTCGGGTCTACCAGCCCTGGGCACGCACGGTGCACTATACTAGAGACTAACAGGTAAACCAAATGAGCCAATTATGGGAACATCAATTCATACAGTCAATTTACAATAGGGAGCATTCGCGCTGTGGCATGGAATGGCCGTGGCACAGCGCCCAAAGCATCTAACACCAGCAAACACAGAGGAGACAAAAAGCGAAAAATGGAGGGGAGACTCACACCAATGGTGCCAGGTCTAACACGTGTCCCCTCCAGCTGAAATGTGGGGATAACTACCCACCCACTTGGGAGTTCTCATCACTAAAGTGAGAAAAATCTGGACAGACCATCAGCATTAGGTGTGTTCTGTACCAGGGGCGGTGTTCCACCGTAAATTCCATACCCTGTAGGGAAATGGACCACCTCAACAACTTTGGATTCTCTCCCCTCATCTGCATCAACCATCTGAGGGCCTGTGGTCTGTCTGAACCCGGAAGTGAGTCCCAAACAGGTATGGTCTCAGCTTCTTCAGTGCCCAGACCACAGCAAATGCCTCACGCTCAGTTGCACTCCACCTCTGTTCCCGTGGAAGTAACCTCCTACTAATGAAGGCTACAGGTTGGTCTAGGGCCCTCCTCATTGATCTGTGACAGAACGGCTCCCACACCATGCTCGGAAGCGTCTGTCTGGACAACAAATTCTTTTTGAAAGGTTGGGCGCCTGAAGTACAGGTGCTGTGCACATGGCAGTCTTCAGGGCGTCAAAAGCGTTCTGACAGGTGTCAGCCAGTTCACCATCTTGGGCTGCTTCTTAGAAGTCCAGCTCAGTCAAGGGTGCAACAATGTTGCCATACCCCTTGGACAAACCTCCTGCAATAACCCGTGAGTCCTAAAAAGGCTCTCACCTGTGTCTGGGTCTTGGGGGCTCCCAAGCCAGGATGGTTCCAATCTTGGGCTGTAGGGCGCCACCTGGCCGCTCCCACCTGGTGTCCCAAGTACACCACAGAACCCTGCCCAATCTGGCACTTACTTGCCTTGATTGTGAGGCCTGCCCTTCGCAGTGCCATCAACACTTCCCAGAGGTGGCGCAGGTGGGTCCTCCCATGAGGGAACTAAACACTGCAATGTCATCCAGGTAGGCGGCACTGAAATCTTCCAGCCCATCCAACTCCCTGTTGACCAACCTCTGAAAGGTGGCAGGGGCATTCTTCATCCCAAGGGCATCACCCTGAACTGGTAGTGCCCATCTGGTGTGGAGAATGCTGACCTCTCCTTTGCCCCATCAGTTAAGGCGATCTGCCAATACCCAGACGTCAAATCAAACGTGCTGAGGTGCCGTGCAGCCCCCAGCCGATCTATGAGCTCATCAGCTCTGGGGATGGGGTGCGCATCAGTCTTCGTGACTGAATTGAGACCTTGGTAGTCCACGCAGAACCGAAGTTCTGGGGTGGTACCCGGCGCTGCAGCTTTTGGTACCAGGACCACGGGGCTGGACCAAGGGCTGCTTGAGGACTCAATCACCCCTAAAGCAAACATTTTGGAGACCTCCTCCTTAATGGATGCCCTGACCCGGTCAGTTACTCAGTAAGCCTTGTGCTTAACAGGAGGACTGTCCCCAGTGTCTACGTCATGGACGCACCAATCGGTGACACTAGGCACAGGGGAGAACAGATCACTGAATTGTCCCAACAGTTGGCGACAATCACTCTGCTGCTCAGGGGTCAGTGTGGTGGAGAGGACCACACCCTCCACTGACCCATCTTGCTCCTTGGCACACAGGAGGTCAGGAAGAGGCTCACTCTCCTCCTCCATTCCAGCATCTGTGGCCAGAAGCATGCCCACTTCAGACCTCTCAAAGTGGGGCTTCAGGCGGTTGACATGCAGGACCCGCGTGGGGTTCCGGGGGGACCGCAAGTCCACCAAGTAGGTAACAGGGCTCTTGCGCTCCACCACCTCAAATGGTCCGGTCCACTTATCTTGGAGCGCACAGGGCTCCACTGGGGCCATGACCCATACCTTTTTACCAGGCTGAAACTCAATCAGAGTGGCATTCTGATCGTGCCAACGTTTCATCTCTTCCTGGCTGGCTTCCAGATTTGCCTCAGCAAGCTTTCTGAAACGCCGAGTCTGGTTCCTGAAGGCCAGTATGTAACTAAACACATCCTGGGGAGGTTTCCTGGGAGATTGCTCCCGGCCTTCCATGACCAGACTCGGAGGCCCTCTTACCGGGTGACCATAAAGTAGTTCGAAGGGGCTGAACCCTAGGGACTTCTGTGGCACCTCACGGTAAGCAAACAACAGGCATGGTAAGAGGACGTCCCACTTACGCCTCATGGTCTCTTCTAGGCCCATAATCATGCCTTTGAGGGTCCGGTTGAATCTCTCAACCAGCCCATTCCCTTGGGGGTGGTAAGGGGTGGTAAACTTATAAGTTACCCCACACTTCATATATTTGGAAATGAAGTTAGTACCCCTATCAGACACCACCTCTCTGGGGAACCCCACACAGGAGAAAATCCCCATCAGTGCACGTCCCACCACGGGGGCCGTCACTGTCCGGAGTGAGATGGCTTCAGGGTACCGGGTGGCATGGATCCACCAAGACCAGGATGAACCTGTTGCCCATGGCTGTCTTGGGGTCCAGAGGCCCCACAATGTCAATGCCCACTCGCTCAAACGGGGTATGTGACAACTGGAAAGGGCTGGACTGGGGCTTTGATCTTCCCCCACTCTTCCCACTTGCCTGGCAAGTCTCACATGTCCTGCAGTAAGCATCTGAGCTCCTGCGCATCTGGGGCCAATAAAGTGGGTGACCAGCCTCTCGAAGGTCTTGGTCTGCCCCAGATGTCCGACCAATGGCACATCATGAGCCAACCCCAGTAGGAAGGCTCTGAAGCACTGGGGGTAGCACCAGCACACGCGGCTGACCCAGGCTCAGCAACCTTAGGCTCGCTTTAAAGGGAGGTCATTCTCCCAATAGATCAGATGTGACCCTGACTGATCACCTGCTGCCTGGGCTGCAGCCTGTCGCCCGCAGCCCCTCGAGAGAAGGGCACGTTTTCTGCTGTTCACAAAATTCCTCCCTGGGGGCCCCTCCTTCCTGCTGCCAATGGGTCAGCTCAGGCAGGTCCCCCAGTTCAGCTACCTGTTCCCCTGTAGGCTCCAGGGCATCCCCCTCAAGGTCTGCTCCTTCCTGGACCGTGGGAACTATGGGAAGCAGGTTTCCCGCGCCCCCTACCCCATCTCTGTAAGGCAGGGGCCTTGGCCACACTTTCAGGCTCCAGGTCCTTCTGAACGTCCTTACTGGCTGCCATGGACCGAGTGGTCGCACACGCCCACTCAGGCAGACCCAACATTTCCAAGTGAGATTTCCTCTCCACCGTAGCCCACGGGGAGTTTTCTAAATCGGTTGCCCAACAGACAGTCTACCGGCATGGCTGGCCTCACAGCTACTTGAAGAGTTCCTGAGACCCCCACTCCAAAGGGAACCTGAGCCACCTCACACTGGCTCTCAGAGTTGTCTGCTGACACTACTGGGCAGAATGCATGGGGGACAACCTGCTCTTTGGACACCAACCGGGAGCTGACAGCAGTCACACTAGCTCCGGTGTCCCTCAGAGCCTCCACCCTGTGGCCATTGATGGTCACCCACTGCCTGTACTTCTTAGTATTATCAGGCAGCGTGGGGTTAGAGACCTTCTCAAAGTCTCTTAGCGAGACAAGGGTCAATTCCACGGGATCCCACCCACCTTGGGCACCCATCTCCTCCCCCCCAGGGCTATACTAGCAAGCTGGCGGGGTGGTGCGTGGGGTGGGGCATTGAGGTCCCTCTGGGGACACTGGGGATCATAATACCGGTGGCCCACTTGACCACATTTAAAACAAGTAAGGGGCCCCCTATGAACAGGCCTACCGGTCGGGGGCACTGGTTTCTTCTCAGGGGGAGACTGGGACACCACTCCTTGGTTCCCTTGGGAATTACTTTGAGGCCCTCTCTGGAACTCCCTCTGTTTACCCCTGTCCCCCTCACTTCTCTGCTGGGGACCCTGCCCACCTTTGGCGAAGTCTCCCACAGGACCCATGCCCGAACCCGGGTGCTCACCCAGCGGTCCGCCTCCTCAGCAAGCTTCCTAGGGTTAGTTAAGCTTGCTATCAACAAAGTGCTGAGCGTAGCTCTGGAAAACAGTTACTAGATAAATGCTCCCATGCAAACAAATCATACAGTTGCTCAAAAGTTTCCACTTTGCTACCCTTTACCCAGCGATCCATTGCTCTGCAGAAAAAAAAGACACATTCGACCCAAGTGGTACCCTCTAACTTCTTACAGGTTCTAAATCTCTGCCTGTACATTTCTGGGGTCAAACCATATCGCGTCATCAAGGCCTCTTTCATATGGGCATACACCATCCTGCTCTCTTCAGGCAGATCCAACAGGGTATCCCTCCCATCACTCACAAAGCGTCCCCACAACCCCGCTCCCCAATCCTTCTCAGGGACCCAGTGGGACACCATGGCTATCTCATATGCGGCAAACCATTGCCCAATATCCTCACTCTTATGGAAATCCTTGATGACATCCTTGGGTGTATACACTCTACTCGCGGTAGGTACTAACGGTATGCTGCAACCAGAGGGGCAGATCTCTAAGCTCTTAGCCTTGATCTCCAGCTCCCTCAATACTCTCTCATGCTCCAGTTTCATTTTCAAATGCCAACCTGTTATTCTCAATATCCAATTTTTTACTCTCTAGGTCTTTCTGACCTTCTAATTTGGCCATCTCCAAACTATGCCTCCTATCTCTCTCCCTGTACTCCATCTCTTCTGGAGACAGACCCTTTGAGGACACACTAGTACCTGGATTGTAAAGTGCTTTACCTCCCACTAAATCCACTTCGTCATCCTGCTGCCCTCCAGCATTCTCTCCCTCATTCCTAGCGGACTCTCCCGCTTCTAACCAGGCCTTAAGGGCCTTCTGATACTCCTCCTTCCTAGAGAGACCCGCAACAGGGACTGTGGAATCACTTGCAAAAGACTTTAGCTGTTTGGCAGTGTAGGTTTGTAACCTCTCTTCCTCAAAGATGAGATCCTCCGAAGCATTGGACGTTGGCCTACCCGTTGTGGACATAACTGGCAATTACAATCAACAATAGAACAAAATCAAACCGTACGTGGTTGCGCCTAGGCCTACACTCACTAGTAGCGTACACTGGTTATTGTATGTGGATCACAAATGCAAGTCCTGATCCCCACCACTGACCACCAATGTGAGAAATGGGGATCTCTAGTTGGCAGCGGCTGGCGCTGAGGTCCAAATAGGGATCCTTCTTCCTAAGTCAGAGTAAGGGGGCCACACCCTTTGATAACCCCTGCTCAACCCTGTGGTAACGTAGCTTACGAGCAGACAAGCCTATCTCAGAGGCAGTGTGTGAAGCATTTATGACCATACACAATAACACAGGAGAGACGCTACAAACGGACACCACAAGTAGTTATAGAAAAATAGTTATCTTTATATAGACTGAACACGAAGCTAAAAGCACTCAAGGAGCCACAATGCACATAATTACAGATTCACTTCAAAAGCAATAAAGGCACTCGAAACGGGGGTGGAGCGGACTTAATTCGGGCCGGGGTCCACGCGATCCGGTGATGCACAATGTACCTGAGATGTAAAGGGGCACGGCACACAGCTCCTCACAAGGAAGCCGCGGTGATGACAGGCGGACTCGCAGCGGCCACAGCTCCCGGCTGTAGCGGTCCGCGGCGTGCACTCACGATAATCCTGGGACGGGGCTTAAAGGCGGGCACCCAGCGGCACACGCGGGTTGTAACAAGAACCTGGAAGTGGTGACTAGTGCGGGCACTCAGCGGCACAGCTCCTCAGCTGCAGCGTCCCCCAATAGCGATAGCGATGATGGCAAATGCGGGCCCTCAGCGGCACAGCTCCTCAGCTGCAGCGGCCCACAATAGCGATAGCGATGATTCTCGTAGGATAGCAAATGCGGGCACTCAGCGGCACAGCTCCTCAGCTGCAGCGGCCCACAATAGCGATAGCGATGATTTTCGTAGGATGGCAAATGCGGGCACTCAGCGGCACAGCTCCTCAGCTGCAGTGGCTCACAATAGCGACAGCAATGATTTTCGTAGGATGGCAAATGCGGGCACTCAGCGGCACAGCTCCTCAGCTGCAGCGGCCCACAAATAGCGATAGCGAACTTCAGCCCGCGTTCCCCGCAGTAGAACCAGAGGCTCTGGAATTCTCAACAGAGGCCTCACCTGCGAGTAGAATCCCCCTCAAATAGGAATCTAGACAACTGATGGGTGAAGTCTAATGTCCCTGAGACTTCAGCAGGAGGCGAGCTCAAATCAGGCCCTTGAGTAGTTGCTTCAGCAAGATGGATGAAAGTTTCAAAGTCCTTTCCCTCTAGTTACACGGACAGAGGTTCGTCTTGGCATCCAGAAGTAACACACTTGGTGGGGGTTTTTGCGCACATCTTTATACCCCCTCGCCTTTGTTCTCTCAAAAGTCACAAGTCCCTGAACCCAGTCAGAACCAGTTCGGTGAGGTCCTGGGGGCACGTTGTTCTGACGGGCGGCATCCTGCCCTTTAGGAGAGGGGTCTGCCATCAGGCGCACCGTGGGAGGGAGCCATCATTCACCTGCCAGGCGCAGCCCTGCTCCAGATCAAGGGTCACCCCTCCCCGTAATCCAGCTGCAGATCTCTCTGCTCGACCCAGGTCGGGTTCAGCCTACCCTGTCCCTCCAAGACCAGACAGCCAATACACATAACAGCAGAGCACACTGGAAGACTTGGGCAAGAAAATACCCACTTTCTAAAAGTGGTATTTTCAGACACAGAATATAGAAATAACCTTCACTAAAAGATGTACTTTAATATTCTGAGCTCAGGCATACTAAATTCGACTTTCCACTTTACAAGCTGCTTCTGTGGGTGGCGCAATCAGCGCTGCAGGCCCACCAGCAGCATTCGGTCTACCAGCCCTGGGCACGCACGGTGCACTATACTAGAGACTAACAGGTAAACCAAATGAGCCAATTATGGGAACATCAATTCATACAGTCAATTTACAATAGGGAGCATTCGCGCTGTGGCACGGAATGGCCATGGCACAGCGCCCAGAGCATCTAACACCAGCAAACACAGAGGAGACAAAAAGCGAAAAATGGAGGGGAGACCCACGCCAATGGTGCCAGGTCTAACAGCAACCATTCCAACGTTCTATCACACGAAACAGAAACATCCAGGTTAATGTTCCAGGACATGAAACACACAAACACCCAGGCCAACATTCCATGAAATGAAACTCAAAAACAACCACCCCCACATTCCATCATCGGAATGAAGACGTAATCAGGTCAACGTTTCCATGACATGAAACATAGAAAAAAAAAGTACAGTATTCCATCACCAGAATAAAGATGCAACCAGGCCAATGTTCCATGACATGAAACACAGAAAGACAAAACAAACTAAGCCAACATTCGATGACATGAAACACAAAAAAACAGGCCGACATTCCAGGACATGAAACACAAACAACCAGGCCAACATTCGATGACATGAAACACAGAAAAAACAGGCCAACATTCGATGTCATGAACCAAAGAAAAAAACACAACATTCAGCGACATAAAACACAGAAAAAAAAACAGATCAACGTTCCATGACATGAAACACAGAAACAACCAGGCCAACATTCCATGATGTGACATAAAACATAGGGGGAAAAAAACAGACCAACATTCAGAGATTTGAAACACAGAAAAGAAAAAAAGAAAACAGGTCAACATTTCATTACATGAAATGCAGATACAACCAGGCCAACATTCCATGACATGAAACACAGAAATAAAACAAGCCAATATTCTGTGACATGAAACACACAAAAATACAGGCCGACATTCCATGACATGAAACAGATGCAGCTGGGCCAGAATTCCATGAGCTGAAATCAGAAGCTACCAGGTTAACATTCCAAAACTTGAACACACACACAACATGCAAATGAAGCGTGCCAAGTCTGTGGCTCGCTGGAGTAGGAGTCAAAAATCACCTCATTCATTTCAAAACTTCTCTTTGAGCTCTTGCTGCAATGCACAATCTGTCTCTGTGGTTGTGTGTTTTTGTTGTATTTCCTTTCATTGTCGTCACCTTTGTTTAGCTTTGGTCTTAATCCTGCTGTTTTGGCTCTCAAGGAAGACTTTAGTTCATGAATCTAGCCATTTCATTTTAGACATGTTGACACTTTTTAGGGCACGGACTAGATACGTCAGGGGTAAAGAGTTTTTTCTTCCTCCTGACTGCCACGACCAGAACTAGTAGCGAGATCAGACAGAGTAAGGCTACGTGCAGGGGGCGTAGAGGGTGGGACAGGACGGCTGGGGCAGAGTCACTCACATGTCATGGTGAGCCTCGTCAGGCATCCTCCTATCCCCTTTGACGATGGATCGGTTAGGATGGAGAAGAGTCACGCAAAAAGCGTGCATCCGTGTCTAAAAAGAGTAGAGAGTAAAGGCTATGTGCAGGGGTCCCAGAGGGTGGGACAGGAGGGCTGGGGCAGAGTCACTCACATATCATGGTGAGCCTCGTCCAGCCTCCTCCTGTCATCCTTTGACCATGGATCTGTTAGGATGGTATAGAATCACGCAAGAAGCGTGCATCCGTGTCTAATAAGAGTAGAGAGTAAAGGCTATGTGCAGGGGGTGTAGGGGGTGGGACAGGAGGGCTGGGAAGAGCAACTCACATGTCACGGTAATCCCCATCTCTGGTGTAGTGTCCTGCTGGACACGTTCTAGTGTTCCGCCTGTGTTCCACCCACATTATACACCCACCCATCACAGGCGTCATCAGTCAGGTGACCCTGCAAATAAAAGGGGCCGGGTGCACATGCCTGGGGCCAAATACAGTACCCTACCACTGTGTCCGTGTGGTTCATCTGCAAGTATGTGGGCCTGGTGCCCACTACTTAACAATGGCGACGAGTGGGTCGATTCCCGCCTGTAAACTGGCCGCCACCTCGCAGATCCTGGTGAGGAGAAGTGTAGCCTGCGCTTAGGCTCCTCCATGCCTACTGCCAGCAAGACAACAGCCGAGGCAGCGCTGAGTGAGAAGAAAGTCCCCCCGTGCACACACTGGCGTCACCAGGTGAGATCCCTGCAGACGCCCGCATACTGATGCCGCTGCATCCCTGGTACTGACCGGCCCAGCAGCGTGAGGTCAGTGGGAAACAAAATGATAGGGGAATCGCCGCAGCTAGCGCCGAGTTTGAGGCACCCCCAAGCTACAGACTCGCCTGCAAGAGGCCTCCTTTGCTCTGTCAGTGCCCGCGTGTGCAGCGCAAAATATGCACAGACATTACAGGCGTGCAGCACTCGCCAATGAGAAGTGCAGGCGCATCAAAATAAACCATGAATGCTGTCCAGAGAGGGCACGACATGCCTGATCCCCGCACTGACAGTACCAACCTGAGGCCCGAACTGTCATTTCACCATCTTATGGGGAGAGCAAGCTACAAAAAAATGAAGTAAACAGGCGATGGAGCTGCCTGTAGCTGCTACCGGGCGGGCAGGAGAACTTTGAGAGGCGCCTGCAGTGACAGGCACAGTTAGCTGCAATAAATAGGAAGGCTGCCGTAACCCAGGCATGAAGCAGCTAGCATTCGATCTCACAAGCCAGTAATCCCACCTCAATGGCCTGCTGAGCATCACTCCTGTAAAACGCGATTTCAAAGCGAAAACCCCGCCTGCAGGAACGTAGAGACCATCCTGCGCCTGCATGACCTGGACTACTCACGTAAGGAGAAAAATTGCCGAGGCCCGAGTGCAGCGCCATCTAGCAGTCGCATGCCTGCACAGCACCCTGAGAGACAAAGCAGCAACGAGAACACGGAGGCCCGTGTGAACTGCCGCTGGCTGCACGTTGTGGGAGGCTGGCCTGGTATATGATGTCCACTAATGTAAGTGGGCACCCTTCACAAAGTCCAGACAACCCTTATGGTGATTTAAGAGGTCTTAGACAACCTTAGAAAGCTCTCTAAGTGGTAGCTGTGGAGAGTAGCCTTCAGGCTTATTCCAGAAGTAGTGTAAAGCAGCTTGTTTTACCAGAATGCAATCTTATATGTATAGATTAAGTGAAAAAGACCCACACAATGTATTTATAAAAATATGTATTTATTACCTAACACTCAGTAATATGTACAAATATCTCCTACCCAGAGATATACACAATACTTTGCCTAGAAATCAAGTAAATAGCACAGAATACACAGTGGACCCTAGGGGGGGACCAAACCATATACTAAGAAAGTGGTATAAGAACCAAGACTCATGTAAACACAATGTCCAGAGGACGTAGAAGTGCCAGGGACCCAAGGAACCACCCAAGGTGAGAGACTAGGAGCCCCACGGAGATTGTGTGTAGTGTAAGAACACGACCGTGTTCTCCGTACAAATCAACGTGTAAGTCGCGGTTGCAATTTTAAAGATAAGGACCCTTCCCAGTGGACCCTGAAGAAACCCTGCGGAAGACAGAAGGTTGGAGAGCAACCCCACCCGTGGATACCCTAGTACCCACATTACCTACACAAGGGAAGCCGGGTGCATAGGTGTGAAGTGGTGTCAGAAACGGCCGTCGAACCCAATGGAGGACTTCAGGAAAGTGCCGCTGCTGGAGAAGGAGAAAGTGTCCAGTGGAATCCAAAGGTGGATTCAGGATAGGAAGTACCTGCAAGCAGAGGGGACAGAGTCTATGTCACTCAGGAGTGACCCGGAGACCTGGAAGACAAATGCTCACCGATGTCGGGAGTTGCAGGAGAGTTGAGTGTGACCCTAACTCTGCAGCTGTGAGGACCAGGCGATGCAGAGGAAGACCAGGAGCCGTGCACAAGCTGTACCACGTCGGATGTCGAGAGCTCAGGGGACGGTGTCGGTCAGGAGCACCAACAAGCCTTGGCAACTCCAAACAAAGTAGAAGTCAAAGAAGGTGCAATGTCGGGACCAGAAAGGTCCAGGGGACTCACCACAAGCAGGGGAGTCAGGGCTGGCCCCGAGCAATCAGGAGAGCCCAAAAGAAACAAAGGTGACCCTCAACAGGACCCACAGGCCGGAGGCACTCGAGTCGCAAGAGGACCTAGAGCAGTTCACAAAAAGATGCAGGCCACGGTGCAAACGATGTAGTGTGGACGAAGATTCTGGTCACTGGAGCTGCTTGAGGTTGGGGCTACTTGGAGCCCAAAGATCTTGGTAGGAGGAAACCAACAAGCCTTTGCCACGGCAAGTCGACACGGTGCACAGGGGCTCAGTTCCTGCAGCTCCCACGAGGGATACTGGCCTCAAACTTGGTGAGAGCCCAGGGCAGGCCTCGAGAGCTGTGGAGAACAACCACCTGTGTTGCTGAGCCTTTCGGAGTCTGTAGGAGCTCAGGATCAGCAGACCGGTCAGCTTAGTTACAGTGCCTGCAGATGCAGGGAAGTGACGCCTTCACTTCAAGGGAGATTCTTCAGGTGTCTTGGATTCCCACAGGCCTTGGAAGGTTCCTGTATGGTGCACAGGCACAGACAATACAGCAAACTGAAAGGGGGACGGAGTCGAGCCCAAACGAAGTCGAGCGAAGTGCAGAGTGCACAGACAGTAGAAGTTGAAGTGGTGTCTGAATTTAATTGTGTCCTACAACGAATCTGGGGACCTACACCCAGGTAAGCCCTTAAGTACCCCAAGGAAAGGGTTGGGACGATTCAGGGGACCCTCCCAGGGGAGGGTTTGGACAGTGGGGAGGATACTCCCATGTTCTTTGTCCAGTTTCGCGCCAGAGCGGGAGCCAATGGCTCCCAGAGCTGGTTCGAACTGGACTATGCAAGGAGGCACCAAATGTGCCCCTCATGCAGACTGAGTGGCACTGGCAAGCGCCCCCACCCGGCCCCAATTTACTAAATCTTGTCTGGAAGGTGTTCACACCTCCCTGTGGCAGGATACCTATTGTTCTGCCTTCCCATGCTCGAGCTTGGCTCAGCAGCAGGAGGGCAGAATCGTGTCTCTGGTTGGCAGCAGCCATGTTGTGCTGTCTGGGTCTAGAAGACTGGTACCGGGAGCACTGAGAGTATAACGGAGGGCTCTTCCAGTGCTTGGAATCATACCTCCCACTTGGTATGATTCCAACATGTTTCATACCAAACATGATAGGATTCGTTGCAGCCCATTGCAAGATGGTCATCGCGTTATAACGCGGTGCCCCTCTATATGGTATATGGCTGCTTCACTTACAACCGGGAGAATGGACTCCGTAGGCTGTAGAGATGTTCTGCTCATGCAGGGGCACCGTCACACTTAGAACCAAGCACCCTGCCTTTCAGGATTGATAAGGCCTGCTATAGGGGTGACCTATAGGTTTTAAGTGCAGTGACCCTAGATATAGGAAACCTATATCTTGCGTAAGTGGTGCTAGCACCAGCTTACACAGGCTGCAATGGCAGGCCTGTAGTTGCATTTTGAATGGTCTCTCGTGGGTGGCATAATACATGCTTCAGCCCATGGGGGACCTCTGGAGTTACCCAAGACCTGGGTACATTAGTACCATATACTAGGGACTTATAAGGGTACCCCAGTATCCAATCTGGGATGTACCCAAGTACTGACCACAACAATTTAAGGGAGAAAGCAGAGAGACTGGGGTCCTGATTAGCAGTATCCCAGTCAAAAACAGCTTAGCACCAGGCAAAAAGTGGGGGTAACCATGAAGGCAGATCCTACTTTCCTACAAACGAGAAGGAGCTTTCAGCACCCAAAAGCCAGCAGCACCGCTGTTCTTTGATGAGGCCCATGAGAGACCGCTGTTGCACTGAGGCCCAAGTGGCCACTACTGCGAGTACGGATTGCCCTACAACCATACACCTGCATCTCCAACGTATGCGAGGCCAGCAGCATCAGCAAAGCAGCAGCAGCCTCCTGAGATCACCGGCAGTGCCACCTAGTGACGGTGAAAGACACACAGATGAGGGACGGAATGCAGAGCAAATCAAAACATTCACCCCCAGTCAACAGATCTGGGTTAAATCCATCATTCTTTTCCTCACCATGCCACCCCAGTTTAGACCCAGCCATATGCAAATCAGTCTTGACCCTGTGCCTCATGGGAACAGTCCAGCCCGAACTGCCAAACCAGGTCCTTCCTGGACCGGAAGCAAGCATCCTGGGAACGGTTTCAGGGAATCACCCTTCATCAGCCAGGCTAGCTTGAATCCAGTGGCCCGTGCGTTCCATGCCACTGGAGTCATGCTATCCTGGCTGATGAGGGGTGAAACCCTGAAACCGGTCCCAGGATGCTTGTTTCCAGCCCAGGGAGGACCTGGCCTGGCAGTTCGGGCTGGACTGTTCCCATTGTGCGCAGGGTCAAGACTGATATGCATATGCCTGGGTTCAAACCGGAATGGCATGCGGAGCAAAAAAACTATTGATTTAGGCCCAGATCTCTGTCCTGGGGTGAATGTATTACATTGTTCTGCATTCTGTCCATCAATTGTTCTTTTTGCACCTAGTGACGGTGAGCGGTACTGCATTTAAATAAAGTAGCACTCGCACCTTGTACAAGCATCCCCCCATGAGGCAAGACCCAATCTGCGACCATCAGCATGCACATGCAGACACGTGTTTGAGCTGCAATGGAAAAAAAAACTTACAGAAAAAAGTGAACTGTAACCACACACCCTGCATCACGGGAAGTGGCTGCAGCACCACGAGGTAGCCACTCTACACCCCAGACAAAGGCCACAGCTCCAAGTGTAGAAATAAAAACCTTCTTAGGGGTTCACTGATACATCTGGTCCTTAAGACCAACAAAGAAGAGATTGGCACAGAAGCTGTAATATCAAAAAAACATGTTTTATTAACCTCAGATGAGGGAGATTGCATCTTACGGTACCCGCAGGCCACTGTAGGAGGCATTCTAATGAGTGCAGAGAACAGGGTCCTTATATATGTATTTGTTACATAGTCAGCATAAAATCAAGGGGAGGTCCTAGCACATACAAGCATGCTTATTGACTAATATGGGTATACAAAATTTGCTTGCTCCACAAAGTGGGAGGGAGACTAAACTGCTTACATGAGTAAGAATAGCCTGACAGTTCTATACTAGGAGCAGGTGCATTCTACCAGCTAGGCCTCTCTGAGCATGTGCAAGACTCTGGAAGAGGAGAAAGCACATGGCGAGCACATGGCTAACTAAAATGGCTGCCAAGTACAAAATGGCTTTCAGCTCATGCTAACAGCGATTCCTGCAATCTTTAACACAAGGGAAGAGACTACTAACCCCTGCACAGAGCCCCTGCCAAGAGAGCGGCCAGGTGTACAGCACAAGTCCAGGCTGTGAAGCCACATGCAGCCATGGAAAGTCCAGTGTGAAAGACTCAACAAAAGGCCACCAGACTGGCAAGAATGTGCCACACACCCCCTGTGGGCTGCATCGTGCTTTAGAGGGGAGAGACTGTGAACCCCATCAAGGAGCCCCGAGAAGCCCAGAGCTGCCCAGTCACGAGAAGTCCAGCCAAGGAAACGGAACCAAAGCCAGCAAACCCCACGAAAGGCATGTGGGCAATGTGCGCTGTACACGCTCCCCCCAGAAGCTGTCTGACATCACCGCAAGTGGAGACAAAGCGCCACATGCCCCCAGTGGTGAACAGCCACCACTGCAAGCAAGAAGAACGGGCACGCAAGTGCCATAAGAGGGCACCCCTGAAGTGGACGGAGCGCGCAAAGCCAGTGGTGCGCAGAAGGCAGTAACCAGTGGACCTTACAGCAAGGGCAGGCACCAAGGAGAGAAAGACCTCTCCACAGAGGAGAAGCAATGCTGAAGACAGCAGGGAGAGCCTCTCCATCTCCACTGCACCAGTGAAGCCCCACAGTGGGCCAAAGACAGCCGAGTGTCACCCCTCACACTGCCTCAAGATGGAGTCGCCAGTAGCCCCAGACAGGCAAGAGGAGAGTTGCACACTCCACGTGGCAGGCTGCCACCGTAACATGTGCTTCAACGACATGCAACATGGCACCGCAAGCAAGGAGCACGTCACAAAAAGTGATCGACCCCGCCAAGCATGCCCGAATGGAGACAGGAGCAGGCGCCACGACTGCCCAGGCTCGAGGCGCAAGCACAACGCCCTCGAGCGAAGCGGTATCCTGCCATCCTTGCAAAGGACTTGAGGGCCTGCGGAAGGTCTTCAAGGAGAAGAAGCAAGTCCTACCAACAGGACAGACCTGCGACAGGTCCGCAGCAAAGTAAAGACAGGCCTAAGAACCGGACACGACCAGCGAGATGTTCATGTGGTACAAACATGAGACATGTGGCAGGATGCCACATCCGAGTGAGGAACCTGGTCAGAAGCAAAGAAGAGCGTGGCTAGACACCACATAGCGAAGGAGGAGAAGAGCATGGCAGGACGCCACTTCACGAACGAGGAGAGGAGATACGCACGATGCCACAGGGCGAACAACCACCACAGGCGCGCAAGAGGGAAAAGGGGAAGAACGATAGGGCAGCGGACTCGTGCCAGCACTGGAGAAGGTGTTCATCAACACAAGCCAGCCACCGGGGTGCAGAGACGTCACTGGAGATAGCTCTGCGGGAGGACCAACCGTAAGCCCCTAGCAAGTGCGATCTGCGCCAGGCGCCACGTTTCACAGTGCGACCGTCCACTCACCTGTCACCGGCTGCTTGGCATCGATGGCATCACGTCTAGCAAGTGCACCTGCCAGACGTTAACCGTAAGTGGCCACGAAGTCCATCCAGTCCTCCTCACTCCACGATATCACCTCAAGCAAGAGATCACCGCCTGTTGCCCAAGTGTAAGAAAATTACCCTGTTGGGTGTTCTGCAGCGACCCCTCAGCGCGGCCTACAAAAGGCCTGCACAGCCAACGCAGTCACGTGGCAATCCAGGGTCAAGGGCATCAATGGAGCTCCTGTGAGACAGGAGTCCAGGCAGCAGAGGCAAGTCTGAAGCTACTCTGCCAGCAGGAACTGGGAAGCATCATCTCCTCCAAGGAAAGCCCTCATCCACCAAGGTCATCCTCAGTATTTGCAGGTTTGCCGTCCACCGGAACCTGAGCGCCTTCAAGAAGATCTCCAGTGGACTCCACCACTGCTCCAGATGCACAGCTATTTGAACTGTATAAATAGACTCCAGCACTGCGAGACCAGGCCGGTCTGAACTACATCGCCGAGGTGAACCAAAGCCTCCTGACTGTGCGGTCCAGAGCTCCAGCACTGCCCAGCAGACGGCCTGAAGAGACTCAGTGGTGCTGTGTATTGTTGTTTGTTTTCTTCATAGGTTGGACTTTTGTTTGTTTCTTTTTTCATTAAAGTTTGGAAGGGATGAGGTGTCCTGCTGGATACGTTCTAGTGTTCCGCCTGTGTTGCACCCACACTATTCACCCACCCATCACTGGCGTCACCAGTCAGGTGACCCTGCAAATTAAAGGGGCTGGGCGCACGTGCCCGGGGCCAGTTACAGTACCCTACTACTGTGTCCATCTGGTTCATCTGCAAGCGTGTGGGCCTAGAGCCAACTATTTTACATCTGGGTCCCCAAGAGGGATATGGCTGACTGGAGGAGAGTCACACAGGAAGCGTCCGTTCACGCCCGGTCATAACAGCAGACTGTAAAGAGTAAAGGCTGCATGCAGGGAACCAAAAGGTGGACAAGGAGGGCTGGGGCAGAGTCAACAAAATAGCTATCAAGCATGCCTCATAGTGATACCAGAGAGTAACAAGCATTTGCAATGCAATAGGTCTCGAGTTAGAGAGAGTTTGAGCTGTTGGCATAGTAAACAACACTGCCTTTAATTTATGTGTTTTGAAAACCTGAGAGTGGGCCATAAACACGGCCTTTGTACTTATAGTCCTGGCTTACAAGAAGCAAGGATGGCAATAAAAGAGGCGCAGTTACTGCCAGCCTTGCTTCTCGTAAGCAATGACTATAAGTGCAAAGTGTGTGTTTACGGTCCGCTTGCAGGTTTTTAAAACATATAAATAAAAGGCATTGTCATTTACAATGCCATAGCCCAAACTCTTGCAATGACCTATTGCATTGCAAATGCTTGTTCTAGGATGCACATTGGTCTATTGTATGTATTTAATCCCTAATATTAACTCTTGATTACATAAAAACACTGTAACCCTAAAAGGATTCATGTGCAGGGTCTCAACTTGCTCATTATTACCAGACTGCATGACATTCCATTAAGTAGTGCTAAGCCTCGACCCTCAGCTACTTCTGAACACAACAGATGGAGCCTCAACATTTCTAGAGCAGGTGTCAAGCTTCCCAAGGTGTCTAGAGCAGCTCAGGGTACACCAGAGGGTGGCCCATAATGCCACAGCTCTTTCTTTCACTCATCCATCATCCAGAAAGAGGCTGGGCGGCATGCATTGGTTTGCTTCTTCCAGCACATGGCATTACTCTTACAAGAGAAAAGATGTTCGATGTGTTCCTAGTCACTTAGCCAGTCCTTTCTAAGACAAGGTACACCTCACCTACTTCCCGCTCGGATACCATCCACACCACATTAGATGAGAATAATACTCTATCAAAGCCAAGGGGACTTCCTAATGATCCTTGAGGTCTTGCAGTGATATGGTAAAAGTGAAAGAATTAAAAGATACAAAAAAAGGAGATGGAGCGGGAGAAGATAATCGCTTGGCTGGACCACAGCCCCGTTTGATCACCCCTGTCAGAGTGTCTCTTTGTGATGCAGGAAGGTTGCCAAGGTACTTGCAGGGAGGGTCATTTATATGCAGGTTCCTAATCACAGCTTCAAGAATGGCTCTGTTTTCTTCGTATCCAAATACTCTTCTCAAACACCTAATGGTATTACAGGAGTTGCTTCTACATCACAGTTAAACTACTCAACATCCAGCTGTAGCTTGGACAGCTTTTAGTGCTGCAGCTCTGTGCTGGTCTCACATAGACTGCTATCTGGATTTTATAATTAACACAGCATCTGCTAGGGACTGAGCCACTTTCCAGATCTTCAAATTTGAGAATTTACCAGCATGGGACAGAAGTTTTTCTGGCTGCAAATTTAGCATGCAGGATTTGAACTGGTGCTTTGGGAATGTGAGGCCGAGAAGCAGATTCTCTGCTCTTGTAACTCCCAAGATGGGCACGTGATGAGAAGAAAGTCTGCATAGGAAGAGAGTATTGAATGCTAAAGAGCTGCTTGATGGATGGGAACCAGTACAAAGATAAGTAGCCAACTACCAGTTCGGTACTACCATTCCACTGTAACCCAAGTCCATAGAAGGTCAACCAAAGACGGAAGAGTGGGATACAGAAAGTTTGAGGGGTGTAGAAATCCTATCACACGATGCCCAGTAGTAATTGTTTGGGTTCAATGTCATCATGTTTTAGTGCTTATTTAGTCCACATAAAAATGCCCAATCCCTGCAGCACAACCCATTTGGTAGTCAGTTTACAGTAGAACAGAATGCATATGGGTTAGAGGACTGAGTACCACTACAGCAACATTTGTAACCATATATACAAGTTGTTTAAACGTGTATTGATTTATTAATGCAAAGCCTTTGCTGTTAGGTCAGAGCAAGCGCTCCAAGGAAACGCAGTGAGCTCAGCTTGCCACTGACGCTGGTTTCAGTATAAAATGTGTACACATTTGCAAAATTTAACAATTTGAAAGCATTTGTAATGCTCCTCAAATGATCTATGATTATATATAAATACAAGCATAAGCATTAATGAAAGACTGGTGATTATTTGCTGTAAAAAATGCACACAAAAAAAATCTTTAACTTGGAAAAACGTTTTGCCGCCATAGCCCAGGCCTGAGACAGTAAGAAGTGACAGAACCAACCATGCTGCCCACATGCCCTTGCACTCAACCCCCAACATTCAGTTTCTCCACATTAGCATATTATCTGATTCAAAGCAATCCTCACCATTACAGATCACCCTTGTGGAGCATGGTATCTCCCAAAAATGGGATTTAGAAAGTGTTAGAGGCATGTGTCACTAAGCTTAAGAACACCATGCTGGTTTCGGGCACATATTTCAGCAGTTGTTAACTATTCAAGCATATTCTAAATGTATGACTTTGTTCTGAAGAATTTCAAATGAATTGCCCACCCACCACTCCACTTCTTGCCCCACTTTGTTTTTCTAATATGTGCCCTCAATGTGTGTAGTGGGCGCACATACATGCAAGACTCAGTTCTCCGCAGTACATCTTTCAATGAAAAATACCAATGAAACAATTATTCAGGTCTCTAACAGCAAGAAAGTGTTTATTGATCGCATCTCTTCGTTTGCTCGCCCTTTACCCGGCTCACCCATAAAAATGACCCCCCCCCCCTAAACTCCCCCTCCCCGCACGGTCATTGCTATGGACAGCATCTCTGGCTGCAAGAATTAGTACACACAAGCACACGTGCATCTGCGTCATAGAGAGTACGGAGTCTGCAACCATGTCTGTGAGAAGTTGGCCTGGCATATGCTGTCCACTAATTATAGTGGGCACCTTGCACCAGTCCAAACAACCCCTTATTGGAGATAGGTTAAAGACAACCTTATTGAAAGCTATCCTAGTGGTAGCTATGGAGAGCAGCCTTCAGGCTAAGTCTTGAAGGAATGTAAAGCAGCTTGTTTTACCAGTCTATAATCTCTTGAGTGACCAAATGAAAGAGCACCACACCAGGTATATATTCAAAATATATGTATTTATTGCTAAACACACCCCTCTAGTCTCTTTATGAGGCTAGAGTTCGAAGTACATAAGTTAGAAGTTATTTAAACACAGTAATAGCACAAATACACGTTTGGGCCCTAGGGGCGTACCAAACCATATACCAATAAAGTGGTATAAGAACCACGACTGAACTAGACACTAGGCCTAGAGCCTCTAGAAGTGCTTGGACCACAAGGAACCACCCAAGGTAGTGACACAGGGGACCCACGGGGGACGCGTGCAGTGTAAATACACAACCGCGATACGCCGTTAACTTCTATGGAGAAAGTCGCGATCAGGAAATTAAAGAAAAGGGACACTGAAAGGAGGACTTGGAGCAAACCCCTTGAGAACTAGGTCGTTCTAGAGTCTCTACCCACGGGAGCACCGGAGTACTCGTGTTACCTCACCCAGGGAAGCCGGGTGCATAGGTGCCTTTCGGGGTCGGGTTTCGTCGTCGATTTGAATGGCGATCTGCTGCAAAGTGCTGTTGGCGACCAATTGGAAAGTGTCCGGGTGGATCCAAGAGTGGATCGGAGATCTGAAGAACCTGAAAGCAGAGGGGACAGAGTCTGGGTCACTAGCCAGTGACCAGGAAGGCGATGGACAGATGCCCACCGATGTCGCTTGCTTCAAGTGCGTTGACGGTCGTCTTGACTCTTCAGCCACGAGGTCCAGGAGGCGTTGTCGGCGACCAAGAGCAGGATTCGGGCTGGTACACGATGTCTGTCGAGCGCTGAGGTGTCGGCGACCGGATTGGACCCAACAAGCCTTGGCAACGGCAAGTCTCGGTGAAGATGAAGATCGTCGATGGTGCAGACTAGCAAGGTCTTGGGAACTCACCCAGCGAGGGTAAGTGAGGGCAGGCCTGGAGCAACCAGGATGCCCAAGAAGAAAAAGATTGGCCTTCGTTAAGGGCCACTAGCCAACGGGCTAGCGACCGCGAAGGAGCCTCAAGACGTCGCACGTGGATCTGGCTCACAGGACACTCGTGGAGTGGAGGCCAGTGATCTTCGGTGCAGTTGGTGCTGGAGGCTAGGGCTACTCGGAGCCCAAAGCACGACTTCGTGGGAGACCCAGAAGAGGATGCACTTGCAAATGTGCTCGGTGTCCAGGGGTCACGGTCTCACGTCACCCACGATAGCTACGGGCCTCAGCTTTGCTGGGGACTCAGGGTAGCCTCGGGAAGTCTGAGAATCCACCTCTGGTGATGCAAAGACTTCGGCGGCCGACGGGAGCTTCAGAAATGCAGACCGGACAGATGCGTCTTTGGTGCCTGCCAAGCAGGGGAGTCACTCCTTGACCCCAAGGGAGATTCTTCTGTCCTCTAATCTTGAGTAGAGCGTCGAAGGTCCAGGATTCTGTTTCAGAGTTTCGTCCAGGGATAATCTAAAGTCCTAAGGACTGGGTTCCTATACTTATACCAAGTTTAGGGGTTGGACTACTCTGTGGCCCCACCTATGGGTGGGTCAGGGCAGAGGGGTGGCTACACCCCTTTCCCTTTGTCCAGTTCGCGCCAAAGCAGGGGCTGCAAGCCCCTGATCCGGTTTGAACTGGGGTATGCACAGGGACACCAAGTGTGCCCCCAGTGCAGGACTTCAAAGCACCCGAAAGTGCTCCCGCCCAGCCCCAATACACATTATCCTGTCTGGGGAGGTGGTCACACCTCCTGGGACAGGAAACCTATTGTCCAGGCCTCCCCTGCCGGAGTTTCGTCCAGCAGCAGGAGGCCAGACTCGTGTCTGTGGCAGCAGCATCCATTTTGTGATGCCAGGGCTTTAGAAAGAAGTTACCGGGCTAGCCAGAGTTAACATGTCTTTCCCTCTAGAAGGGTGGAATGCTACCCCCGCCGCCAGAATTGGCGGGGGGTAGTATTCCAAGATGTTTGACACCAAACATGACATGTTTAGGTGCAGCCATTCCAAAGTTAGCATTTAACGCGAGGTTATAATGCGCTTAAGAGTATATGGTCAGGCTGCACTACAAACAGCATCAGAGAAGGGTCTCCGAACGCTGCAGAGGGGCCCTGCTCATGCAGGGGCACCCTCTCACATAGGAACCATGCACTCTGCCTTCAGGATTGATAAGGCCTGCCTTAGGAGTGACTTATAGGTTTATATGTGTGTATGTATTTAGTGATATAGGTAACCTATATCACAGTAAGGAGTGCATGCACCACCTTACCCAGGCTGCAGTAGCAGACCTGTGGTGTCAGTTTGGATGGCCTTCCAGGGGTGGCATAATACATGCTGCAGCCCCTGGTAGGCCTCTGAGGTACCTATGCCCTTGGTACCTAGTATACCATATACTAGGGACTTATAAGGGCACTCCAGATTCCAATCAGTGATGTGCCTAAGGCACATGGAAACCATTTTAGAGAGGAAGCAGCTAGGCTGGGGTTCTGATTAGCAGGGCCCCAGCCAGACTAATGTCGAAAAACAGTGAAGCATCAGCAAAAAGTGGGGGTACCCATGTGAAGCAGATCCTACTCTCCTACAATGTCTATAGCAGGTTTCAAGAGGGCAGCCGGGACGGACTGGCTCGCAGAATGTCATGCCCACTTCTACTTGGACGGGGAAATGCAGCAACATGCGGTCACAGACTACCGAGACTACACAGATACACAAACATTTAATCAAGGGCTCGCCAAGAACGAATCAGGCCAGTGCTCTCAGCAGCCTTCCAGAGGTGGTGCCAGCACTACTGGTTATGCTGGTCAAAGGCAAGTACGCATCTTCGCCTGCCTAACGAGCCATCACCTGTGCACTGCTGTATATTCCCTGATGAGTGCCCTCGCTGTGTGGGGGTGTGCACGCTTGCTTTCTAAGCAAACAGAGGAAAAGCTGGTGCCGAGCAGTCTGCGGACTTTCCTCTCGCCCACCTCTTGAACCTGCGCCTGCACAAATGTAAAACACGGCACCCGGAGGCAGGAGGGGGGTGAGGGGCTGGGATCGGGTGGCATTAAGTGGGTTTTAATTGATTTCGGCGACCCGAGCAAATGCGCGGCGCTATTCTCGAACATTAGCGCTGGGATGCCCCTGGGTAACCATGCGCTCTATAAATGTTCATTCATTCATTCATTACAAAAGAACATAAAGAGCGTCTTAAAACAGCAGCGCTTTAAAAAATATTTGCAATGTAATAGGTCTCGCATTTAAACGTGAGACCTTTAGCATTGCAAACAAATCACCCAAAGAGTCACTAAAGCTAGCACAATCCAGAGCCTTTAACATCAAATGTACTGTGAAATTCTTTTGGAACTTTACAGACTGACAATTAAAAAGAGCAATCTGCTATTTTTCATTTGTTAGCACTCTTTAAATAACTAACCTATTAAAGCAAATCGCAAATCCAGAATGGCGAAGTTTCAGTTCTTCAAAAAAAAACACCTCCTTTTTTCAGTTGCAAATCTTTATCCATCATGATTTTTTTGTTGTGTACTGCAGGGGTGCGGGTGTGAGACTGCAGGGGTGCGAGTGGGAGACTGCAGGGGTGCGAGTGGGAGACTGCAGGGGTGCGAGTGGGAGACTGCAGGGGTGCGAGTGTGAGACTGCAGGGGTGCGAGTGTGAGACTGCAGGGGTGCGAGTGTGAGACTGCAGGGGTGCGAGTGTGAGACTGCAGGGGTGCGAGTGTGAGACTGCAGGGGTGCGAGTGTGAGACTGCAGGGGTGCGGGTGAGAGACTGCAGGGGTGCGGGTGTGAGACTGCAGGGGTGCGGGTGTGAGACTGCAGGGGTGCGGGTGTGAGACTGCAGGGGTGCGGGTGTGAGACTGCAGGGGTGTGGGTGTGAGACTGCAGGGGTGCGAGTGTGAGAGGTGCGAGTGCGAGACTGCAGGGGTGCTAGTGTGAGACTGCAGTGGTGCGAGTGTGAGACTGCAGGGGTGTAAGTGTGAGACTGCAGGGATGTGAGTGAGTGTGAAACTGCAGGGGTTTGAGTGTGAAACTGCAGGGGTTTGAGTGTGAAACTGCAGGGGTTTGAGTGTGAAACTGCAAGGGTTTGAGTGTGAGACTGCAGGGGTGTGAGACTGCTGGGGTGCTAGTGTGAGACTGCAGTGGTGTGAGTGTGAGACTGCAGGGGTGCGAGTGTGAGGCTGCAGGGGTGCGAGTGTGAGGCTGCAGGGGTGCGAGTGTGAGACTGCAGTGGTGCGAGTGTGAGACTGCAGTGGTGCGAGTGTGAGACTGCAGTGGTGCGAGTGTGAGACTGCAGGGGTGCGAGTGTGAGACTGCAGGGGTGCGAGTGTGAGACTGCAGGGGTGTGAGTGTGAGACTGCAGGGGGTGCGAGTGTGAGACTGCAGGGGTGCGAGTGTGAGACTGCAGGGGTGCGAGTGTGAGACTGCAGGGGTGCGAGTGTGAGACTGCAGGGGTGCGAGTGTGAGACTGCAGGGGTGTGAGTGTGAGACTGCGGGTGTGAGTTTGAGACTGCAGGGGTGCGAGTGTGAGACTGCTGGTGTGACTGTGAGACTGGTGCAGCCGCTGCCCTCCCCACACTGAAGTAAAAGGGAATTCACCCGTTCTGGTTGTGCAGGTCAAGCCCATGTTAAATGCATGTAGGCGCCTGGAAGGCGCCCTCTCCCTAGAACAGCACACACATTCTTCAGTTCTCGCAGATTAGGAGACAGAGCTCCGTGGAAACGACTCCCAAAGCTTCCGACAAGGCACAGGCTGAGGCCCCCAATATGAAGGATTCGCCGCCACCACAAGGGGGCGCCTTAATATTGGACTAACAATGGCTGACGCCAAACAGGATGGGGGAGGGGCGGCATGGAGTGCATGTGCGCACGAGGGAACATTTAACTGGACGACTCCGGGCCAAGTTTTGCTGCTTTTTAAAAAAAAAATAAAAGTACAAACACTTAACAGTCAGCAGTGATATAGGTAAGAAATTAACTGAGTCAGCACAGCTACTTTTTTGGGCTCAATGCCTTACGTATCCTCACCTATCACTGACAGCTGTCAGTGGGACAGCGGGGGCCAGTGCCCACGCTGCATCAAGGCCGTTCCAAGCGACTGGCTTATGGCGCCACCGCGCATGGCAACAAGATGCCACCGGATTTTGTGATTTTTTGCTCGAGAAACGGCAGCAGACAAATGGCGAAACCTCTTTTTGCCCGGCACACAGAAGAGCCCTGCCCCGGGGCGCCTTTAGCCATCATGTTCCATACTGGATAGGTGGGGGTTAACTGGCTGTCCAGGACAGGTGCGTGGGAGAGGGTCAGGTCATCCAAGAGCAGAGAGCACAGAGGTATCGGTGGAAACGTAAAGAATTAGTGCAAACAATTTTTTTTTTTTTTTTAAACGGTCTTATTCCCTGCCCAAAATGTGTTGTTTGGACATCACCAAATACTTTCCCCCAGGCTTACAAAACTCGGACCGCTCTGGGAGATCTGGAAACGTATTTGCAGTTTCCAATACTGAGGGTAAAAAAGAACTTTTTATTTTGGTATTTCCCAACAATTCGTTGCATCTTTCTCTTAGAGCCCTGAACCTACAACATTAACCCCGGAGAGAGGGTGAGTCATAGGAGGAGGCGCGCTGACCTTTAACCCGAAGGAACACTCTTACTAAAAAATAATCCACAATAGGTGCATTATAATGAAACCCCTTCCAATCACCCCCTGGATCCGACTGGACCTGAGACGATCTGGGCCGACCCCAGTATTTTAACACCACCCCCTCTTCACTGAGATACTGAAACCCAAACACACTGGCAAGTTGAAGCATCTCTTAATTTGATTTTAGTTTTTTTTTCGTACAAATAACTCAGCTTCCCTTTAAGAATGAGCGGAAGGCTGCACTGAGGATCCCCTGATGACAGCTGAGACAAACTTGGGTTACAACAAGACCTCTGGTAGGAATACACACCTGCACGAGGACAGTGAGCAGGAGGTCTGGGATCCCAATGTTGGCAGGAGCTGCTCACTGGTGGTGTCACACCGCACATAGCTGCAGGGATGATGGACAGCCCTACTGGACTCGTATATATCCCCATCACCAGGGATTCAGGCAAGATGGCCGGACTGATGACATCATCCCTGCCGCTTCCCTGGTAGGAACAATGGGACATTGAGAGCGTAAGGGATCCGGCCCCACTTCCGCAGTATGAAGCGTTCTGTCCGAACTATCGCCCCGTCACTGGTGGCCTCATCCTCTCCACAAACACATAGCCGTGCACCAACCCACACTGATGTCCACTTGTCAGCCAGAAGTAGGATCCGGGAGAATGCTTACATGGCGGCCATGGCTTCAGCACGGAAGGGGCGAGATAAGGTCTATCTAGAAGTGGCACTTCTAAGCTATTAATGACAAATCCACCTTTACCACAGGAGAGGGTTTGTCATTGTGAACCCAATGATAGTAAACAACATGAGGCTGCTCCACTGTAAGCCACCACTGCAGCTTAACCGCTTAACCGCGGCGGCAATTCTGCGGCGCTGCGGCCGTTTAGCGGAGTGGGCGGGGCCGCGTCGGCCAACGGACGTGCGCAGCACTACGGAGGTAGTGCTCGCGACGGCCGTTGGCCGACGAACAAAGCGAAGGGGTTAAGTAATCTCAGCCATTACCAAAGGGGGCAGTGAAAACACACATCAGGGTTCTTCACTACCTGGACAGGGAACATACATGTGTACCTGCCGTGCCTTTCACCTATCACTTGCTCCACCCCTCAGGGCTCACCCCACGGGTGCTTGAGTGAAGGGCACTCTAAGCATTAGCCATTGGTTCAGAAATTCCAACCTGAGCATAAGTGCAACTGCGCGCACACAGGCCTACAATGGCAGTCTTGAGACATGTTTGAAAGGCTATCCTGATGGGTGGCACAATCAGTGCTGTGGCCCACGAGTAGCCAGTGCAGCAACTGCGCTGGGTATCTGGTATACCTCTTTACAGAGTCCTCACGGGTACAGCACCTAAACCAATCAGGTAAGCACTACTTCCAAGTATGGGTAGGAAAGGTGTGCGTGCTTTCACACAGCATTACAGTGGGAAAGTGCAACCGAGTCCCAAGGCCACGAAAAGAGCCAAAACCACCATGAGGCTATTCCCCGCTGTAAGCTTAAACCGTAGTTTTAAAAGTCATTCAACAATTCCCCCGTGTTGATACATGGAAAGAGTAGACCTCCTAGGTAGGGAAAACCCACATGGGGATTGTTCCCTACCTGGGCACGGAACACACGTGTACCTGCCCTGCCTTTCTCCTACCACTTGCCCCGACCCTCAAGGCTTACGCTAGGGGGGTCCTAGTGGTAGTGAACGGCCCACTCAGCATTGGCAAATGGTTTAGAAATGCCAACCTGAGCATAAGTGCAATTGTGCCCAAACAGGCTTGCAATGGCATGCCCGATACATGTTTAAAGGTTATTCTGGTAGGTGGCACAAACAGTGCTGCGGCCTACAAGTAGTGAGTGCAGTGCCTGCTCTGGGTGTGTGGTGTACCTTTTTACAGGGCACTCAAGGTACCTCACCTACACCAATCAAATAAGCACCACTTCCTAGCATATGTAGGAAGGGCGTGTGCACTTTTATACTGCATTACAGTGCAAAAGTGTCCAGGGTCCTAAGGCTAGGAAAAGAGAACCAGTGGGTGTGACCCCAAGCAAGAGATGCTGCTATAGGCTGTTCAAAAGCCTGGGGAGCGCATGTCTGTGGCTTCCCTTCCCATCATTCTTTGATTTTAAGGCTTGCCACTGCTTAGCTCCTTGCAGTCCCAATACAGATTTGATCAGTTTCTCTGAAAAGTAGCCAAATGTTTGGTGGAGCACTGCCGTGTGATCGGACCCTGGCTACTCGTCATTCAACCAATGGGAGATGTGATCAAATTTTTAAGTGGCTTTGCTAAGCCAGGTTATAGTGTGCAAGGCAGCAGCTAGTGAGATAAGCACGGTGCCTCATACTGTGCGCAGCAAATCCTAACTTCTTTTGCAAAATGAACATTTACGAGTGGGAGGCAGGGCTCAGCTTTACTTTCTCAATACTCACTCATCATAGTTTATGCAAGAGCTATTCCCAGGCCCTATATCTTTAGCTGCACTGTTCCACGAGGTTCAGTCCTTTCCCCAATCCACTTATGTTCATCCTTCCCAGGGCAGAAGTCCTAAAAAAGAAGTGGGGGACTCTCCAAGTTAGGTAGTATCACAGGAAGTGACATCACGGCGCGTGACATCACAGGAAGTGACATCACAGGAAGTGACATCACAAGATAGGGAAATATGAAATTAATTTGAGCAGTGGACATGTTAGTCTGTTAGATTGAAAAGGAATACTGGGGGGTAGAAGAGGGAAAGTTCTAGGAAGTTTTGTTTGGGAGTTCATAGCAGTAGGAGGGAGTTAGACGTTACCAAGGCACCTGCTTGGAAGCCCTTCTGTCATTTTAAAGTGCTGAACCTGCAGCAATTCAAGAGCAAGGCCACACTTGCTGGGTGTCACCGGTAAAATCATGCACTACACATTGCACACACACACTATCTACATAACCTACCTAAGTGACACATGCAAGGCTGTGGAAATACCTTTACATTCACTGTCGCTGCTCTTGCATGAATATGATATGGTATATTAGATTCTATGGAAAGGCAACAATTCCAGCCACTGCCATACCGTTTTCAAAGCCATGTTCATTGACAGGCAACCACACAAGACGTTTATTTTTGTGGGAGCCACCACTATTTAGCAACTGCACTACAAATCTAACAACGTGGACCAGAGAAGCAGGTACATGCCAGGCTTCCTGGCATCAACACCAAACATGAAATCAGTCTATGGGGCTTCTCGGTAAAACAAGGCTGAATTGTCAGTAGTGCTTCTCTGCTTCACGCACCGATGCTGCCCTCTTCACTTTGTAAAAAGGAAGGGACTCCAGTATGTGTCCAGAAATGAGCACAGAACATCACAACATGCATGCGACACTCACGGAAAAGTTATCGGATTCTTTCATTCTGACACCAGCAGAATTTAACTCGAGATAGATTATAAACACCACACGCGCCATCCATTGCTTCATAGCAGTCAACCTGCTGCTGCTGCCGCCCTAGAGGCGGCCGGCAGGCCCTATTCTGCTGAGGGGGAGCGCAGGGACCCAGCCCGGCTCGCATCCTTACCTGGTACCAGAGGCGCAACTAGAGCCAAATTTCGGGGTCTTTTAAAGACCTTTGAAGTACTCGGGTGCGGCTGCAATTAGACTGACGCCAGACCAGCCAGCCTAAAGCAGCTCAAAAACAGTCTTTGTGTGTGCCCGGGAAGCTGTCTCAGCCCGGGCTGACACACAACAGGGGATCTGAAGCCCTTTGAGCTCTCCTGGTGCACCATCTCAGTGCATAATACAGGGCGCGGCCACCAAAAGGCAGGAGGGATCGTGCCGGCAGCAGTGGAACAATAAATGACGGCAGAAGGGGGGCGAGGGAGCGAAGCGTGCACGCCCCTGCCACCAGCAGCAGCAGCCCGGCAAGGATGCGAGGCGATTGCGGTAGGTCAAAGATGCAAGGCAAGAGCTGTGGTAGCGCAGAGAGATGGGCGGGCAAGTCAATTTATGCCTTCTAAGAAAGTTAAGTGTAGGGGCGTGGTGACCGGCAGACCGAGAAATTCTGGATTCAGCCGCAATCACCTGGAAAAGCTTGGTTGGTCGAGTATCCAGCTTTTGATGAGCAGGGTGGATGGCGTCCACCCTGTAAAATTAAATGGGGGGACGCCGTCCACTCGCGTGGTACCCCGACTCGTGCCCTGAATCCTGCCACAATTGATTGGTTGGTAAATGTGTCTGTTTCCGCACATATGCCGAGGAAACGCCTCATCCACGCACACAAGGCACTCCACAAGACTGGCCCTGCCTACCTCAACAGACGACTCTTCTTCTACGTCCCCAACCGCCAACTCCGCTCCGCCGACCTCTCCCTCGCCACCGTCCCTCGCATTCGAAGAACTACCACCGGCGGCAGATCCTTCTCCCACCTCGCCGCCAAGACCTGGAACACCCTTCCACTAAGCCTACGACAGACCCAAGACCTGCTGACCTTCAGGAGGCTACTCAAGACCTGGTTGTTCGACCAGTAGCAGCACCCCCCCCCCTTTTTTCTTTTTTCCCTAGCGTCTTGAGACCCTCACGGGTAAGTAGTGCGCTTTACAAATTCTGTGATTGATTGATTGATTGAGGATACAAAAATGGGTATCACAGTGGGCAAAAGCCGGATGCATTCACGTTCAACAGGCACAACACAGCCCTTACATTTACAGTCTATGCATCACAACACACAACTGTGAACCCCTTCTGACAACCACTGAAGATAAACTCTGGCCGATCCAATACCAGTCTTCAACATCACCACCATCAAACTAGCAGACAGCACTCCAGCAACAGGCAAAAGGAAATCTCTTGAAGAGAAGCTTGGATGAGGAGTTACAAAACTTAAGTCAGTCAAACTTGCAGCAAAACATAATCCCTTTTCAATAAGGACAAACTGAAGAAAGAAAGAAAAACCCATCACCGGGATAGTCATCTGCTTCAAACATTAGAATTTTCCACATTAGCACTGCAGTTTTATTTAATAAATCTACAAAAACACACGTGATCCTAAAATGACTTTTACTGTCCAGGTTTTGGACTCCGCGCTGCTTCCAAGCTTCCTAAATGCGAACCCACATGGTCTACACTGAAAGCTTCAACGAGCTGATCCCACAGAATGTAAAAGAAAGCTTCTCTCAATGGAAGGGAACAAAATATGAAACCGAGAGACCCATGATCAACCCTCATCTGAGCGATAACTAAGGTCCCCATCGTGACCCACACGAAGAATCAACGTTCCAAATGTAGACACAAGAGACCATGGTCACAACCTTCAAATATCATCACTAACCTGAGGCGGTGAGGACTGTGGCATGATGGTAAACTCCATGCTCATGTGTGTGGCCTCTAGAAGGCTCACCAGCCTGATCCTCAGCATCATGGTGGGGACCATTCTCTTCTTCATCATCATGGTGATGACCAGACTCTTCATCATCTCCATGGTGGTGATCTGCCTCTTCTTCCACACCGTGGTGATTCTCAGCGTTCTTTTTGTCGTCAAGGCCACCTGCCTGCCCTTCTGTTCCATTCGGGTGACTCTCAAGATCACTCTCCCACACGTGGTTCCAGTAAGGGTTATCTACAAATGCCCACTTGGATTCTTGGGAATCTGGCTGCTTCTCTTCTCCATGTGTCAGCTGGTAATATGCAAACGAAAGTGCAACAGCGAGAAGCAGGATTGCAGCGAAGATGCGCACGCAGGTCTCCCGCTGCTTCTCTTGGATCACCCATCGTGCCGATCGACTGAAAAGAGAAGGCAGTCAGCATGAGATCTTCACGAAAGTGGAATCATGAGACTAATTTCGAGCCGCTTCAAGTCAAAGTACAGGAAAGTCATGTATATGTACACACACACGCGCGTGGGTGTAAATGCCACTATGCATAGTTTCATTGCAGCTGTCACTCTCAAGACACGCTTAAACCCACCTTTGCATGCTCTATTTTGGTTTGCACCACAATAAACTTATTTTGCGAATATACCCCCGGATGGCTATAGATTAATTGCACATGTCCTTCAGAGTGGATGTGACGCTGCTAGGCAATGCGCAACGCACGCATGATCGGTACTCTCTAAGGCACCGTCTCGAGAAGATTCACTCTTAGGATGGAAATTATTCCTGCATGGAGAACAGGCATATCTCCCTGCCCTGAGTGCACAACTGCATGCAAAACTGATATTGTGAGTTTTATTTTGGCCCTGGCATCTGACTAATGTAGCCTGTGTGCAAAAGCCCAGGCCAGTCCTTCACAATGTGAGGTCCAAGACCCGTCCTGTGACCCAGAGCGAACACCAAGAGTGCCCTCTTGGTGGCATCGCACCTCATTTTGTGAATCTGTAGTATGACCAGACTCTTTCTCTGTGTCTGTGAGAGTGTGGGCTACTGACCCCTCGCATGTAAAGTTCCAATATCTTGACAAACTCAGGCACTTGTGTTGACATTATGTGTGTATAGCTGGTATATGTGTATGTGCAGTAGGTATGCAGCAATGTATGGTGGTAAGACCCTGTGTTTTGTGTGAGTCTAGGTACTAGCGCTAGAGGGATCCATGTTGGATGATCGTGATTTAGCATGGCAGAAGACTGAAGATAAGGAAAGCTTCTCCGGAGAGTGGAAGTGTATGCCAGCATTGGACACCCAGGCACTGAAGCAATGAGGATGGTGGCAGAGCTAACTTTTGAACTTCCATGAGGTCACTGTTAGCAGAGGGCTGCTGATTAGTTGTCCCTGAGCACTGCTATTTGGAACAGGGGACGAGGGGTGGTACTGCAGTTTCTGTTGTTCAAGATGTGGAAGTTTCTAGAAAGGGCCTGGCCTTTTGTTGATCTCTGATCAATGTTCCGGAAAGGTGATGGCAGCCATTTGTTATTCGCTCTACCAGTAGACTTCTTGCTAGTCACATGTTTAGAGAAGACCACTTGCAAGGCCTCATAAAATAATAATAACGTTGCCCCGGGGGGGGGTGAACACTATCCAGACCAGACAAAAAATGCACAAATAGCTCATAGATTCTAGTGTACAGGTCCCTATTAGCAAGAACTTTGGGCCAGGTGACTCCTCTGCGGTTATTAGCTGCAAGAGGCTCTTGTACCGTTAAGGTACGGCTAGGTGATCTCCTATCCAGAGCAGCACCCTTCATATTTAAGAGCAAGGGATTATGATCACTATCAAATCTCTGGATGATCATCATGTCTTTAACTAGTGACCAAATACTGACATCTACTAAGATGTAATCGATGCCACTAGAGCTGGTGCCCGTTTACAGGTGGGTTGCCTATGTGTGTCAGATGCGGTCCTCCCATTGCATGCCCTCAGGCTCCTTCCTGTAACCAGCAATGCAATCTGGAGAGATACAGCTGTTTTACGGTGGTTACCAGTAATCAATGCCAAATTTGGGATACCCCAAGCCTCATCCTCTTCCTCTCACAGAGTATTTAATAGGAGGGAGGGTTCAAAGCAAGCGTTAAGATCCCCATCTACTATAACTTTAGAGTTACTTTGGTATACTCCGACTAAGTCATCTAGCAAGGTTAGAACCAGAGACTCCTTGCAATGGGATTCCGACCTGGCATAAACATTAAACACAGTCAAATTTAGGGCGGTGGGAAAGGTGAGCTGGATCCCCAATAGATCGGGCGAGTTAATTGCTAGCTATTTATAGTTACACGCTACGGTGTTCTTCACAAGAGTTACCTGACCCCTGCTAGCTCTGCCAGTCTACTGGTAGAGCGAATAACAAATGGTTAAACTCAAAGTGTAAATTAGCAAAGGGGGCCTTAAGGTTAGCAGTTATCAAGTGCAGTCAACCTGGGATAGCCCAGGCACGTCGTAGATATAGGGCTGCACTTGCCAATGCCAAGCGCGATTTTATTGATAAAAAGTGGCAAGATTTACTACTAGCAGCTAGGTGCAATAACAATCGTCTATTTTGGCATATCATCGCACAAGGAAGTTTGGAAAGTACTACGACCCTTAGTTATTATATTCAGCTTGAGGTATGGGTTGGTCACTTCTCTACGCTATATGCCAGGGACAAGGATATTAGCTGCGCTGGGACCACAAGTGCTAACATTAATGTCCCCGACACCCCTTCCCCTGCAAATATGATTAGCACCGCACTGGTCTTTAGTCTGGATGATACTATATCAGCAATTGATAGACTTAAAGCAGGTAAAGCCCCTGGGCCTGACCGGATACCAGGGGATTTATACACATCCGAACCCATGATATGGGCTCCATACATAAATCTTTTGTAAAATTGTGTATCGGCTGGCTTGGAAGGGAGCTGAGATAATTACAATATACAAAAAGGAAGATGCTTCTCTCCCTTCCAACTATAGACCGATCAGCCTGATCGATAATCTCCAAAAGATCTTTGCAAGGCAAGTCCTAGGCAAACTTCAAGCCTGGATAGAAGACAATGCGATCCTGTATCCCTACCAAGCGGGCTGTCGATCCAAGAGAAGTACATGTGACCATGCCTTCAGATTTACTTTACTCACGTGGAAATATGTGTTGTTAAAGAAGCAAAAACTATATGTAGCATTCGTCGACCTGATGGCCGCGTTTGATCTTGTGCCCCGTGAATGGTTATGGAGAATCTTGCTAGATCTAGGTGCCCCAACTAATTTGGTAAACCTGATAGCAAGATTGCACAAAGATAATTATGCTCAAGTTCGATGGGGAAAAAACGGCGAACTAACAGACAGGATACCATTACAGTGTGGGGTGCGCCAGCGGTGCGTACCCGCCCACACATTATCTTCCCTGTTCATAAATTAAGTGGCCAGCAGGCTCATGGACTGCAGGAACGACTCTCCCACTATGAATGGCAAGCAAGTCCCGATACTGCTCTTTGCAGATGACTCCCTACTTATCTCTACAACTCCTATGGGCTTACAAAATCTAGTAGATACATTCCTGGAATTCTACAGGGATAGGGGTCTGGAACTTAAAGTTGCCAAAACAAAATTGGGGAGAGGAGTTAGCCTAACGGCTAGAGCGGTCGACCTCGAATCTGGGGAACTGGGTTCGAGTCTCGGCAATGACGCTGAACATCCTGTGATTCTGGGCAAATCAATTCATCTCCCGTGCCTAACAAAAAAAAAAGGAATGTGTCCTCATGTAATGCAACTGGTGCTATGTAAAGCGCTCTGATACCCGATTTGGGTCAAGGTCGCGCTATATAAAGCTCTGTAAAATAAAATAAATAAATAAAAAATGTATGGTTTTTGGGAAGGCAAAGGGAAAAACATGAGCGGTTAGGATTGCTTCCGAACCACTCGAGAGGGTGAAAAGTTTTGACTTTCTGGGGATAAGACTAAATGATTCACTTGGCTGGGAGCATCAATTAGACAAAAGTTACCTTTCCCTGTGTCACAGGTCAAAGTCGATATTAAGGTTCTAAAGGCAGTCACGAACTCGAACGCTGACGCCAGCCCTAGAGGTTTACCGAGCAAAAGCCCAAAGCGGTGCTTTGTATGGAGCCGAGATATGGGGTTATATCAATGCTCATAAATTGACAATAGGCAAAAATATTTTTTCAGATCACTTGTTTCAGTACCTGTTACCACCCCGTTGACTCCATTATTTTTCGATCTAGGGATGAAAAGAATTGGGGATATGGCTTCGCTTAAACCTTTAATGTATTGGCTGCATGTGTGGACAACGCCCCAGCTAACTGATTATTGTAACTCAATATGAGAGATCTTTAAGATTAGTGGTGCCAAAAAAGTAATGTGGTTCAAACACATCGCAAACTGGTGTAGTAATGCTGAATCTGTGGGACCACCCAGAGGAGGCAAGTAAAGAGGACTTACCCAGAGTAAAAGCAAACTATTGGTCGTTTGAAGCATCAAACCCTGCCCCAGGTTTGAACCCTACTTGGATCTGATTTCTCCTCCACTTGCCAAAAACGTATACGTTACGTTTCGGCTGGGTAGTTTGCTTTTAAATATTGTTAATAAACAGGCTGTTGGAATTATGCCCCGCATGTGGTAGAGTACAAGAATCTGAAGAACAGGAGGGGAGTGGCCAGCAGCACGGCTGAGTAGTCGCATTTGCTGAGGCTCCGTTCGCCCGACACGAATCCTTCCTGAAATCCTGTTTCTAGCCACGAATAAAGCACTCACCTTCAAGCCGAGTGTGCCTTGACTCTCAGCCCTGCAGAGGAAGCCGCCTTTGAGGTCGCCGCGGCGTGATTTGGGGCAGATACGCGATCTACACGACGACCGGACTCGGCCACCAAGATGGCCGACCGGACCCGATAACTATACAACATTGCCCCGGGGCTGCTCACGGCAACGATAAGAGGACGACCCCTATGCTGTACTGTGCCCGCTACGGAGCCTGCCCACCGGTGAAGCACCGACTTTGTTGGCCGACTGAGGGGTGGAGATCGCCGTGACCGGGCCCTGCGGAGCCCGTGACGCTGAGACGGAAGTCTCCACCATCTGGGCAGCTGGGGAGGTATCTCGCGCTGTGCGGGGAGAGGGGGCCCCTCTTTCCTTCCCCCTCGACCCGCCGCGAAGTGGAGTGCTGCACAACGATCCTGCCGAGACATGAGCTGGGGACGGGCTCGTCTCGGCGCGGCGGCGCTGTGTGCGCCCGGGCCCACAACAGGGAAGTGGTGAGGGCCGCGAATACGCTGCAGGCGCATCTGGAGGCAGTGAGCAGCTGCCGACAATGGAGGGGCGCGGCGCCGAGGCAGTTTCTTTGGGCAGAGAAGTTGTGGAGCAGCCGGCCTCCTGTGCAGCGGCAGTTGAGCTTCCCTTCCCTCCCCACCCCCCCGGCCCGCTGTGAGGAAAGGTGCCCGCAGCGATCCTGAGGAGCAGAGCGCTGCCGAGAGACCTGTTCTGGTGCTACGGTCCTCCCGGTGCCCAACTCCATGAACGGGCCCCTCTGCAAGACGAGTGGTTGGCACGCCTGGGGGCAGGGTGCAGCCAGACAGGCCGGAGAAGGCGCGGAGCGGCGGCGGATGCCCCGGGACTGGGGGTAAGTGGTACCAGACACGAGGGAAGGCCTGGGGACAACACATACTACTTGAGCCCTCCGGCCCCTGGACACAGAAACAAACCATGGGGGCCCCTGTAGCAATGAATCCCTGGAGAAATGCTGCAATGCCTTGCTGGGTCTGCTGAATGACTGTGGCCGAACCGCCCGCCTGCAGACTCCCTGGGGTGCATGAGACGACCATAAGTATACAAAAGTGGTCCCTCTCTCTCCAAATAGAGGACCATTCTGAGGCAATACTGCGCCAGATGTCGACAAGGGCTGGGACGCTGCGAATACACGCCCGAGAGGGGGGCCTTTGAAATTGGCTGGCCCGGCGAGGGCACACGGGGCCGGAACATCTGAGGGGAACACCGAGGAGGCTCAGGGGCACTGCCACCGGAGAAGGTATAACTGGTGAACGCTAGGGAGAGGTCACTGTGGACAGAAGGGTAACACGTATCAGGGGGGGTCATTATATACTGGCCTGGCCATCGGAGAGGCGTCACTGCTCCGTTGTAAAGGAAGAGGACGGATGCTAGCGGCCCTTCAGTAAACATTACGCACGGGAGGGGCAAGATGACCCCACCTCCCAGATGTTCAACATAATAGCCACCCCACAGCAAGCTTGTGAGCCCCCCACTGGTGCTGCCGGCCTCTAGAAGTGCGGACGATAGTACGCAACGGCTATATCTGACAATGGCCAAAGATAAAGAACCCAAGAACCAAAAGCAGAGGAAAATGGACAAATACACTAAGGTGCTTCCTGTGCCCACTGAATCGGAAGGGGAGAATGCCAGTGCACCTGATAATGCAGCCATCCTTCAGGCAATACATGCCTCAAGAGAGGCAATCGAAGGCAAAATGGCCGAGATACGAATTGAGGTGTCTCTCCTTCGGCAGGACGCAACATCGCAGACCGAGTCACACAAATGGAGGCTCGCATATCAGAAGTGGAGGACACGGCACATACATCCAAAGGAGACATCAAGGAGCTCCAGGCTAGCATGAGGGAGGTGATGTGGAAGGTCGATGATGCTGAAAACAGAGCTCGGAGAAACAATCTCCGCTTTATTGGGGTACCGGAAGGACAGGAGAACACGGATCCAATTATCTTCCTGATTACATGGTTGAGGGAAACCTTGCCAGGCGCCAAGTTTTTCACTTCTTTTCTCATTGAACGAGCGCACAGGATGCCGGCTAAGAGGTCTCCACCTGGGGCCCCTCCGCGCCCCCTGATCGCGCGATTCCTGAACTATCAAGATCGGGATGTAATTCTACGAGAATTGCGGAAAATTGGAGAACTCAAATTAGCCAACACCAGAATTAGGATCTTCCCTGATTACTCTAGGGAGGTGCAGAAGATGCGGAGGTCCTTTGACTCCATAAAAGTTAAACTCCGGGCTCTACGCATCCAATATATGCTTCTCTTTCTGGCCAAACTCAAGGTCATCTTCCAAGACTCGACCCAGTTTTTTCAAACGCCTGAAGACGCCTGGGCGTGGATCGAGGAACGCCCGAGGCCCAGACCGGCGATAGGTGGCAGTGCGACGCGTTTTGGGGACTCGCAACCACAATGGGAGCCTAGACCACAGAGAACAATACAGAAGAGGCGTCTTGTTGCGGGAAATCCGAAGTGTTTGGGGACCATGCAGCCTGGGACTCCATATCGGCGGAGAGGGGAGCCCTCGGAGGAGGGGGCAGGGGGGGGCTCGGGCTACCATCAGAGTCTCGACTCAAGGAGACAGTACTCATGCTGATCATTCGGATCAAGAGTCCCCGCAGGAATCTGACGGCGATCACCCCCTGCTCAAGGCCATTCATACTGTTGAAGGATCTGGGGCGACGGCCCCAGAAATGGCACCCGAACATCAACTGCAAATAAACAAAAGTGGCGAAGAAATGTGAACTAAGGGCGTGAGCGAAGATCATTCCGGCAAAACAGCAACTGCAAGGAGGCCCCCCCCTCCTAGACCTGTTTGCACCAGGGAGAGACTGCGTGACCTACTCTCCTGAACTGGGATAATATCCTTTGTTGCGCTTTGGTCATTCTTTGGGGATAAGGGGGCGGGAAAGGGAGGGTTCAACAGACTCCTCAGTGGACTCATACGCCTGTTGTCATGTTGACAGTTGAAGGGTTAGACGTAGGGTGCGAGAGGATGTGGGGTGGGGGATTTAGGGAGGGGAAGGTGAGGGAGTTTGGAGTTTTCAATCAAAAAGGTTTTTGTTCTCAGTTACAGCAGGATGTCTTCAATTGCAGAGTTGGATACAACAGGATGGGGGTTGGCAGGTTAGGGAACACTCCTAGTACGAACCACATGAACCACGAACGTAATGCATGATACACCATACACGGTGTTAACGTGGAATGTAAATGGACTGGGCAGTAAGATTAAGAGGGGCCTAGTGAACATATATATCAAACGGACTAAGCCTGATGTGGTCCTCCTGCAGGAGACCCACCTCCGAGGTACCAGATGTGCATTTATTGGGAGAGGGGTTTATGTTACACTGGCGCATGTTGGATTCTCCCCTGGAGCCCGTGGAGTGGCCAACCCTTTCAGATAGCCAAGACCTGGGTTGATCCGGGGGGCACATACGCAGCGGTTAGGGGTACATGGGGACGGAGAGAGTCTACCCTGGCCAGTGTTTATGCCCCACCGCGATTGCAGCACCAGACACTCCAGGCAGTGGCCAAGATACTGTTAGACTCAGACTCTTCAACCCACATAATAGGGGGCGACTTCAATGATGCGATGAACGCAGGTTTGGATAGATCCCGTGTGATGATGGGCACTCAGACGCCCACCCCACTGGCGGAATTTGGGAGTTCATTAGGACTGACCAACTTTTGGCGCCGGTACCACCCACACGACCGTAGCTACTCTTTTTTCTCAGGGGCACACAAGACCTTCTCCCGAATTGACTACCTTTTTGCCCCGGCAGGGGAGATTCAAGTGATCGAGGATATAGAATATCTGGCCAGGGGTATCTCAGGTCACTCGCCACTGAAGTTAAAGGTAGGGGGCAGTGAACATAGGCCCAAGTCGGATTTGAGACTCAATGCTTGGGAGTTACGTGACAAGACAGTAGCAGATACCGTCGCCATCGAGACCGAATTATTTTTCCGAGAGAATGAAGGCTCCGTAACCTCGGAGGTAACTCTCTGGGAGGCATACAAGGCAGTCCTTAGGGGGAGGCTGCAAGACGTAATTGCACGGAAACGTGGAGAGGAAACGATACAAATACAAGACTTGGAAGGCAAATTGCTAGAGCTAGAAAAGAAACTGTCCCCAGATACAGCGGAAGGGATGCTTCGGCAACTAGAGGTCACGCGGAGGGAACTCCGAGCCTTAGTAGAGGGGGAAGCTCGCATCCAAATTCAGACCACTCAACACAGACTATACGAGTCGGGGGATAGAGCGGGGAAGCTTCTAGCCTGGTTAAGCCGGAAAGAAAGAGAAGCGAATTGGGTAAACCAAATAGAAGAGGCGGGGTCACGACATATAACGGCACCAGAGATCGCAACGGCATTCGCCGATTATTACACCAAGCTATATGCGGCCCGGTTGACGACCGACGAGAATAGCATAGACGATTATCTTAAGGCAATAGATATGCCTGTCTTGCAAACTGAGGACACAGCGACTCTAGAAGCTGAGATTACTTTGGAAGAAGTTTCTGCGGCCATTGTCAAACAGAAGTCGGGGAAAACCCCAGGGCCAAATGGACTACCAGGGGAATTTTTCAAACTAAACAACAACATGTTAGCTCCACGTCGATTAAACATGTTCCTAGCGGCAAAAGAGGAGGGAGCGCTCCCCCCGGACCTCTGCCAGGCCACGGTAGTGGTAATACCGAAATCGGGCAAGCCCCCAGAGAATTGTGGCTCTTATCGCCCAATCTCGCTCCTTAATGCGGAGACCAAGATCTTGGCCTCCATACTCGCCACACGATTGACGGTTATTACGTCCTTGATACACAAGGACCAGTCGGGCTTTATGCCCAAACGTGCCACGCGCCTTAATCTCCGCAGGCTGGCAAATTGGCTGGACGCGGCCAAAGGGAGTGAGACTCCCCATCTGCTACTCTCAGTCGACGCCGAAAAGGCATTTGATACGGTACATTGGCCTTTTATGAGACGGGTCCTCATAAAATTGGGCTTTGGGCATAACTTCCGGACGTGGGTCGATATTTTATACACGAACCCCAGGGCTAGAGTAAGAGTGAATGGTGTTAAATCAGCTGAGTTTCCCATCCAGCGGGGGACCAGACAGGGCTGTCCGCTGTCCCCCTTGCTCTTTGCGCTTGTTCTGGAACCCCTAGCATGTCGGATCAGAGCACACCCTGATTTAACAGGGTTCCGGGATTCCAAGGGACAGCTGTTGGATGAACGAATCTCGCTTTATGCAGACGACATCCTATTGTACATAATTAACCCTGATAAGACACTCCCGATCATTTTTCATGTAGTCGAAAATTATGGTAAACAGGCGGGGTACAAAATCAACTGGGGGAAGTCAACCATATACCCAATAGGGTGCCGCATCGACATGCGCTCCATACCGGTGCGCCTTCCCATCGCTATAGAGGGCTTTAAATATCTAGGACTCTTTATTTCTGAAAACGTGACGAATTGCCTCACCCATAACATCCAGCGCGTTCTAGCGGACTTCCGAGACGACGTGGCTAGGTGGCGGCGTCTCCCCCTGACTTTACTGGGAAGAGCCGCTATGTTCAAAATGATCACGCTACCCAAGCTATTATATATTTTCCAAAATACGTACTGTAGAATACCGGAGACACTCTTTAGGGCGATAAATAATGAACTACGAACTTTGCTATGGGACGGGGGTCACCCCCGAGTAGCGCTGCAAACGCTGCAACGCAGTCAGTACAACGGGGGAATAGCGCTTCCGGATGTCCGGGCATACTATAGAGCGGCACACCTCGTGGTTATTAGTGAATGGGGGCACGCTCCCCAGGATCACCCCTCATACGTCCTGGAGAGACTCCAATTTCAAAAACGCTCTCACCTCCACTACATATACGGGGGCCAAGGGGTAACAAGTCTACTGCCAGCAACACAGAGGGCGATTGAGGCATGGAGGGAAGCCGAACGTGCGATGAAATGGGAAAAGAGACTAACTAGGTCTACACCCCTATGGAAAGGCAAACGGCTGCCTGAATTGGCAAAGCTACAGGGGTTTACAGGATGGGACGCTATTGGGATTACCACCCTTGGGGACATAACACGACAGGGCGCCCTGTTAACATTTGCGGAGCTACAAACAGAATATAGCCTGACGGATAAACAGTACTATAAGTATATTCAACTCCGACACGCTTGGCAGGCGCAAAAACCTGACATTGTGGACCTCCCGGAATATGCCCCATTAGAAGGCCGGTTGCTACAAGAAGTGATACCGGAGAAAGCAGTATCATGGACATAAAAAATCCTAATAAATAATATGCCCGATAACTTACTAACACTCCGGGGCAAGTGGGAGGACTTTGTAGGTACACTAGAGGACATAGATTAGGAGACGGCCCTAATGCATCCTAGGGAGGTGGCGATTAAACTTCGGCTACGACTTGTTCAATTTAAAATCTTACATAGGGTATACTATGACAGGGTTAAATTACATACGATGGGTAGGGCGGAGACGCCGGAATGTCTACGCTGTAGAACAGAACGCGGATCCTTCATCCATACTTTATGGGACTGTCGGCAAATACATAACTACTGGACACGGATAAGGCAGGAACTCAATAACATACTGCATGCACAAATCCCGATGGACCCCAAGTACGTTCTATTAGGCATCCACACAGACGTCGACATTCCCAGATATCAACTTCTGTTGAGTAACCTAGGCCTTGTAGTGGCAAAACGTGATATAGCCAAATACTGGGGGAGACCAGAGCTTCCCACCCTGAAAGAGAGGCGGACTGGCATGGACATGTACATGGGGGCCGAAAAGACAGTATATAAAGCGAGGGGTTGCCAGACAAAGTTTTGGAAAGTCTGGCAGCCGTGGCTGAGCTGCTACAACATAGAGATGGAAGATGAGGAGACAGACGTATTGGAAGGCACACAAAATGGTGCGCAGGGTTCGCTACTCTAGGCCCACATCTAGCTAAGGGACTCAAGGGGTGTCTAACATAAGGGGTGGGCGGCATTGCGGGGTCATGGAAGACAATCCTAATGCCGTAAACTCTGTATCCTTACTAACTGCAGGCCTTGTCATTTGTAGTCAATGGACACTGATTGAGATGTACCTGCTGAGTTGTTTGATGTTTTATCATAAAATAATAAAAAATATTTTTTAAAAAGAAGAATCTGAAGAACATAACTTGTTCTTTTGCAGCAAATATCAACAGATCCGCAGGAGGTGGATACGACCAATCTGTTTAAACCTTGGAGTCAGACAATATCGGGTTGCTTACAGAATCTTGAAGACAGACACATCTGATCCTACAGTCTTTGCAGTAAGCTGTTTTTTATTCTTTTTTCGGATTAGGCGCCAGAAGTTTGTAATTTAGGCTGCACTGGATTACCGCACCAATGAAACCAAATGTGATTATGGAAGCTATGGTCATAGAAATTGATGAATTGTGTACTGTATATTCGATTGTACTATATATTGGATTGTACTATTTATATTTTTACATGATGCGTATTTTTAACTGGAAGTTTGACTATTTTATTGTTTTTATGACTTAATCTTTTGTCTATTTCTGTTGGCAAACTCATGAATTTTTCTCCTTTGGAACATATTTTTAAGATCGAGATATTTATGGATGAATTTTGTATACTTTGATGGTTTAAAAAAAAAAAACGAATAAAGTTTATATTGATTGATTGATGGCAGCCATGTGCAGATAATTCACACTTCCTGTGCCCATGTCGCGATACTCCTACTTGGGCCAGTCCCACTGCTACCTGCCGTGAGAGCCATCGCTTTGCACAAAGGCTGCCCGGAGAGCGGCCTGAACATTACAGATCCAACAGAACCAACTAAAACTTGTTCTGAAGCCTTAGACAATGGATCCACATCCCCGGTCCGGAACAGGAGTATAAGAGCAGCATGGGATTGGGAGGGAGGGCAGTCAGGCATTGGGCGATGGGCCGCTGCCTAAGGGTCACCCGTGGGCTGGTTTTCGTTAGCAGCTCTGTCTGTCTCCGGCCCACAGAGCCTTACTGTCTTCGCTGCCAGGCCACTGTAACGTGGGCAGACAGGCTCTGAGGTGGTAGTTTCAGCAGCATGGCTAGGCCAGTATTGTGATGGCCGTTGCAGGCTTTATCTTGGTCCCCATGGCGCTGGCACAGACATCCACTCCCCTGCTGTGCTGTTAAAGTGAGGCGGGGTGTTGAGAGTGCAGCAGCCTGGCTGGGGGCAGGTGAAGCTGCCATTGGCCCATTATCCCCTCATCTGCCCTGGAGCAGCAGCAACTCTGATTCTTTTCATCCCCCTACCAGGACGTCGCCCTAAAGCTATAGTTGGCTGGGGTGGGGGGGGGGGGGGGTAAGTGAAAGGGGCTCGCTGAGAGCCTATAGTTGGCACCTCCGCTCCAGTATCTTTCAGGCCTGGGGGGTCGGGGGGTCGGGGGGGTTGGGGGGGAGTGATGTGACTGTTGCTCACATAATCGCTGCCCTTGGGCTGAGTTCAAGCGATATAAAACAACAATAAAAAAAATTACCTTCCTGCAAAGGCTGGAACATAATAATGAAAGAGGATTCTTTATACATTAATAAAAACGTCCACATTCCTTCTTAACATGTCTTTTCTGCCTTTGTTTAGCTTTAACTATAAGTCACAGATCATTAAAGCAGCTTTAGACAATGCTTCCACCTTACTTATACTGTTTAAAGTACATATTGATCAGCGGAGGAAAAACCAGCTTTAGGTGATTTCTTTTATTTCCTTCCTGGCCAGGACATTAAAATACTGATAATGCCACTTAAAAGAACGGGCAGGTGGCCAACATAGCCAAACCAGGAGTTGTGGCCCTTGGGCCACTTTATTTCACCTAGCTCAACTGGCCAAAATGTAGTGTTTCTAGCTTTCACCAATGTTTCTGGTGCTAGGAGCTTTAAAATACATAATTTATCAAACATTTATCTAAAAATTAGCCCAATGAGACTAGCCAAACGCTGTTTCACGAACGGGTGTGACCCGGGAATGTGGGCCACTTTTTGAGGGTGCCCGGGCCGAATTGTCATCCCAGTCTGACCCTGTATAATGGTGGGATCCAAACCATCCCCCTTTGATCCAGTTCCAAGTTCTTCATGACCTAGGAATGGCGTGTGACCGGGGCTGGTGCCTGCATGACGGCCAGCCTCCCAGAGGAGAGAGGACATCACCTGAAGTCTGCACTTTCTGCTGGAGGAGCCGAGGGGCTGCCTAGAGTCTAGAAGCTTGCCTGTCCGCTGGGAAAGAGCAGAAGTGTGCCTGCCCTTGCAGGAGGAGAGACTGTCCAGGAAGAGAATCTCAGCGTTGTTTTCCGCATGTGGGGAATAGACCGAGAGGACAAGAGAGGGCCAGGAATCAAAGAGAGGAGCGACCTGCGAGTGGAAGGGGTTCCCCAATCTCCCTATAAGTTCCTTATCGGCGACCGCATCAAGTTTTCTACTGAAGGCGAACATCCAGGAAGACCAGGAAGATCGTCAGTCTGACATAAATGAAAGACTGGTCCTACCAACTTTACAGCCAGTGATATAGTGATAGCACCCGAGCCTATTCATTCTCATATAGTCTCTCTCTCTCTCTTTCTGTCTCTCTCTCTCTCGCCCTCTCTCTTTCCCCCCTCTCTTTCTCTCTCCCTCTGTCCCTCTGTCTCTCTCTCTCTCCCTCTCTCTCTTTCTCTGTCCCTCTATCTCGCTCTGTCCCTCTCTCTCTCTCTTTCCCTCTGTCTCCCTCTCTCTCTCTTTCCCTCTCTCTCTCTGTCTCCCTCTCTCTCCCTCTCTCTCCCTCTCTCTCTCTCTCTCTCTCTTTCTCTGTCCCTCTCTATCTCTCTCTGTCCCTCTCTCTCTCTCTTTCCCTCTCTCTCTCTCTCTCCCTGTCTCTTTCTCTTTCTCTCCCTCTCTGTCTCTTTCTCTCCATCTCCCTCTCTTTCTCTCCCTCTCCCTCTCTTTCTCTTTCTCTCCCTCTCCCTCTCTTTCTCTCCCTCTCTATCTCCCTCTCTCTCTTTCTCCCTCTCTCTCTCTGTCCCTCTCTCTCTCTCTTTCCCTCTCTCTCTATTTCTGTCCCTCTCTTTCTCTCCCTCGCTCTTTCTCTCCCTCTCTCTTTCTCTGTCCCTCTCTCTCTTTCTCGGTCCCTCTCTCTCTTTCTCTGTCCCTCTCTCTCTCTCTCCCTCCACCCCCAGACAAACAACCTCAACCACCCCAGTTGTGTCTAGCAGCCCCCCTCTTCCCTGTAAATCACTGACCAATTTATATTCTGAGGAGCTCTGGTACAAGCCACCAAAAAACTGAATTTTATAAAAGATTTCTCACAGCCAGGCCCCTCTTGCTTCACTTATTAAGGTTAAAATGAGTTTTACTGGTGTTAAAAATTGTGTGGTGAAGATCTAAAACTATAACTCATTCAAACCTTTATTGGTAGACTGAGCTCTACAGCGAATCACAGAAAAGAACAAAAGACATATAATGAAAATAGAGAATCTTAGAAAGACAAGCTTTGGCATAGCCAATAGGTCTCGCCTTTGGGACCTTATAAGTATTTAGTTATGCAGCATAATATCCTTGGTGCACCATCATCAACTGTTGCATGGCTAAACACTTATACGGCCCCAAAGGCGAGACCTATTGGCTATGCCAATGCTTGTTTTTCAAGGGAAGCTAAACCCCCACTGTACACTCATCACACATATGGCTATTCATTCTATGCCCAAAGGGAACATGAACTTCTGTAACCCAAGGAGAGTCTGGATCGTATGGGGGCAACCGGGACAATTCAAGTTAGACAGCATAGAGTATGTGCACCAAATTCCACGACCGATTCCGGTCCAAGAGAGTTTGTGTGGAAAGTATCCCAATAAATATTGAAATGAGAGAGACAGAAATTGGGAGTAAGAGAATTAGTGAGCGGGAGAGAAAGACAGAGGGAGCGATAGAGAATGAATGACAAAGAAACTGAAACAAAAATATAGAGATGGAATTTCGGATTTAGGAGAGAATATGAGGGGAGGAGGGAGAGAAAGAAAACAGCGGGGTAAAGAGAGAAAGATGGAGGGGAGGAACAGCGAGATGAAATAATGTAAGAGACAGAGGTGGGTAAATATTGAAGAGATAATGCTGTGAGAGAGAAAGAGACCAAGAGAATGCAAGAAAGTGAACCAAACCGATAGTGGAGAAGACAGAGATAAAATGGGGAGTTGGATAGAGAGGAAGGGATGGTGAGGTGGGAGTTTAGTTACTTCAACACTCAGACTGAGGCCCTTTGTAAGCTGCAACGCACTTCAGGAACACACAACATGCCTGTAACTTCCTTTAAAACAGCAAAGTGCGAGTGTATGCACTTCTGTCAAAGAGCAGTGATGCCCCTGCTTGTTCACGAAATTCGAGTTAACTGTTTAAATAGTTTGCCTAGAGCTAGTGAAGATGGTGTTCAAGCAACCAGCTTCCTCACTGCCTCCGGTTCCTGCCCAAAAATGTGATCTTATCTCCTTCATCTGCAATTGTTCGCCTCGTCTGAAACTGCTCCTGACTTAGCTGCACCTCTTTCTGCTTCCCCCATACCTTTCTGCTTAACTCAGGCTACCTCAAATGCAACTCTGCTTGCCTCATACGTCTCTGCCTGTGCCAGCTGAAACTGCCTGCATCCAGGGCCGGACTGGGAACAGAAACCGGCCCTGGCAAACTGCTCAGCCGGCCCCCCCTGGGGTGAGGGGGAGTGCAGCCGAGCAGTTTGCGAGGGCCGGTTTCGGCCTATTTTGTTACCGGGGGCTGATATTGCCGACCCCCGGTAACAAAAACGGCCCCCCAGGGGCCCAAAACCGGCCCCCACCCTAGCGGCCTACCGGGGAAACGCCCGGTGCCCGCTATGGCCAGTCTGGCCCTGCCTGCATCGGCCATGACAAACTGCCTAAACCTCAGTTCTGTCTGCCCCGGACTGTGCCATCCTCTCGGAGCCCATTATACCCTAAGGCTAAATCAAACTCCTTCCCCTATACGACCAGTTTCTTTAGTGTCCCTTCGCCTCTATCCAGATTGTGCTAGGGCCTATTTAACACCATTCAGATGCTGACACGCCCTCCCTCCCAGAAGCTCCATTTCCCAATTCCAAAGCATGAACCCTCCCCAGAGCAGATAATAACGAGGGACTTCCTAAAGACTCTCGTCGGTTAAGGGCGCCAACAAAGAGTATCGCACCACCAACACAAAAGCCGAACCTGACCAGATTTGAATCCCGGCTTCAGCTCAACACGTTTTCATTCTGAGCAAATCATTTAATATCTCCGTGCCTAGAGAAAAGATCTGATCTTGAGTAATTAATTCTGGTGCTCAAGTAAAGCACGTTTTCGCAACATACAACGTGCAGAAAACAAAACTTGCACATACTTAAAAAGCTATCAACATCATGTTTTGGCATAAGTTTAAAAAATATTTAGCAAGTCAGCAATTATGTTATTTCCATCAGAGCTTTTCCGGGGCCGTTTTTCATGGTTTTGTATTGGTTACGTCGTGCTACACTTGAAACTACATGTCCCATAATGCAATACGGAGAAGCAGAAAGGGGACCTGTGAAGCTTGTTTGGTGCCCGAAATGCAGCTCAAACAAGCACCTCAAACACAGCCAAATCCATATTTTGCACCGTTTCAGCTACGGATTTCCGCATCCTTTCACATGCACTCGTCCCAGGAGCAATTGGACTGGCAGATTTCTTACTCACGCACTTCCGGTCACGCAGGAAGTTCTGCAGTAGAAAAGCCATGTTTGGCGAGCATTGTGATGGCGAGGGCAAGTGAGAGCCGTCGAGATCTTTGGGGGTTGAGAGATGGCGATTGCTTTGTGGTTTCGGCGACCTGGTTATCCGGACTGCTGCGGGAAGATTTTGCAAACAAAATAATTGGAGATTCTTTATACTAGCAGGAGGTATCGGGTAATGATTGCGGAGCACGGTTCTGGGATTGTCTGTTTTTGGGAGGGGGGAGGAGCAGTTTTATATAGCGCGAACTCGACCCGAAGGTATCAGATTGCTTTACAGGAGCACCAGTTGCGTTACAGGTGTATATATTCATTTTGATGGTGATGGGGCATGAGAAGCTGTGTGTTTAGAATGTCTAGGTGGCCACCACAATTGTACTCTCAGTCTTTCCTTAGGAACAAGTATATTGGTGGTAGAATGTCAAAGAGAGGTTGAGAGCTCTGATTCAGCCAAGCCTCAGTGACACAGAGGAAGTCTATTATAGGGCCTATGGCAGAGGTCTTCAAACTTTTTGATGCCGAGACCCCCTTGTCAAACGGTTTTAGGCGTAAGGACCCCCTTCTGACGAAAAGTTCTAGAACCTGGTACTCCTTATCATAGACAACTATTGACAACCATAAACGCCCCCTATTCCCACAGCAAATAATTTTTACGGTGGGTAAATAATATTAAACAGTGTTTATCAAACCAAAGGTCAGTGAGCGTGGGGGTGTAGTCAAAGGTGTAGCTAAAAACGAACGGCCTGATTTATGAGGAATTGGCGTAGTGCAGTGCCGCAAGCCTTCTTGATGCGCTGCCCCATGCCAATGTGAAAGGGCAGGAATGCACAGTATTTATGAAATGCAGTGCATTCCTGTCCTTTTCCTTTGCGTTGGCTCACAAATTGCTGCCTAGCACCAACATAGACAGGATTATTTTTGTACAGGAAGGGGCACCGTCCTTCAAAAAAACCATCCGAGAGGAGTTTTCCTCTTTCGATGTGAGCTGCAGAATGCAGCACACATAGAAAGAGGAAAAAAAGAGGAGAAATGAAAACATTTCTCCTCGTTACGCCTCCGCTGGGGAGGCGTCCATTTTTGGAGCTGCCCCAGGTTTGTGATTTTGTAAATATGGGGCAGCATCAAAATCCATGGGTGTTGTGTTCCCACGCAAAGCCTATGGAACACCTTCTTGATGCATAGTAAAGCAACGCAGTGACTTGCGCTGCTATGTCTTACTCCACATCTATGAGGCCATGCAAAGCCATGCAGGGTGACTTTGCACAGCCTCATAGGTATGGTTGAGACGCTTGTGCCGCCGGAGCATCAAAAAAAGTGATGCTCTGGCGATGAAAGCCTCTCAAAAATATTCTGCATGTTTTTTTAGGTCTTTCATTATCAGGTATCTACATATACAATAATGGGCAGCGTAAATGAAAAATAAATTTAAAAACTTGTTACTCAGTGGGAAATGCACTGTAGTACATTACGAAACAAAACCTCTATTAGTTAATGCACTGCAGAGGTCTGTGTGTAACCAGAAAGCCACAGAATTAAATCTTGATTGGTGCAGTGGAGAATAGTGACATGTATTTTTAGTGCTACGAGGTCACAGCCTATGACAGAAAGCACTGTAAATATGTAAGTCATTACTTTATAGTTGCATTACACACATTGTAAGATAGAGTGCTGCAAAAACGTACAAATAGTTCTACGATAAAATGGTGCTTCCAAAATGTAGATTTTTAGTAATACCAGAGCGTATGTAATGCAATTTTCATTTTTACATCACTGTCCCTTCAACACACCTTTAGGGGTACTAAGGGCTGTGTAAATGCAGTTTAAATTAAGGGCATGCACTTCACAGCTCAGTTTTTAACTCTTTGCACTACCACTCAAAAAACCAAATCTTGTCATCAAAAAGCTTGGAGTGATTTGATCAATTAAAGTCAGAACCAGCTCCCAAGCACCCTTTACACTTGCAGATTAACTGATAGGCACATTTGCATTTCACTCAGGCAAGCTGGCACCCTGGCACCAAACCTTTTCACATCACTAGAGACTCAATTGATGGCACTTCAGCTGATAACGATCTAAATTAGCCATCCCAGGACTGCTGTCTTTATCCAAAACGAAAGCAAAGGTTTTGAATTGCAGGCACAAGTGAAGCTGGGGAATGCGCGACCCCCTTCCCAAGCCTCCACGGACCCCCTGGGGGTCGCGCCCCACAGATTGAAGACCTCTGGCCTATGGCGCTGCCTGTGATATTGGTACAATTGCAGCTGCAGTGCTACACTTTGGGAGTTTACAGTTAGCACTTAGTGATGGAGATTGGGTTGTGTTCTCCGGGTGGAGTTGTAGTTGATATACCTAATATAAAAAGGTTAGTGTGTCAAGGTCATCAATGCCTTCCTTTGGTCTGTCTAAGGGAATGGATGACTGAAATGTGCGCAGTCTCACTGTGTGGTGATGCTTAGTTACGTGCTTAGCCTTCTGTGTGGGACTTCAGAGTTGATTAATGGAAGCGTGCATGATGGATAGCTCCATAGAGATAGAGTTCAGTTTGACTGCTAAGGATTTCTTGGTTTTGAAAGCTGCTTTGACAGAGTGTTGTCTGAAGTAGGTCAGTCTGTAGTAGGTCGGTCTGTAGTAGGTCGGTCTGTAGTAGGTCGGTCTGTAGTAGGTCGGTCTGTAGTAGGTCGGTCTGTTGTAGATCGGTCTGTAGTTGTAGTTTGTTGAAGGTGTGGTCCCTGCAGCGGCCTCAAAGCACTCTTTTATTTCTGGTGAGATTGGGATAGTTCGCTGAAGGCTTTGCTATAAAATCTACCTTGTTCCAAGCTCTCTGTAAAGTGCTGCATCTTTTGGCTGTCTAGACCGGCTGTGGTTTAGCACTCAAAAGTGTCAACATGCTAGCACTCAGTAAAACAAATACACAAACATCACCACAACACGAATGCAAAAAGGCATGAAAAAGCGAACTTAATACTCCAAGTAACAGGAATACTCAAACTTCTTCACAGAGTGACAATAATATTTTAGAACAATACAGCGCACTTCTTTTAAAAATATATTTGCATATTCGCATTCCACAGTACTCCAGAAGGGACCGTACTATTTATCTATGTGGAGCGCGTGACTCATGGTAACTTTTTAGAGTGCGGCTCAGTTCGGCTACTTATTAATGTTGCAGTAGCGAGGCTGTAACATCTTTCAAAATTAAAGCAGCTATTTCTCCTCAGGATTGAATGAGCAAAAAAACTAAAAGATGAAAGAAGCATATTTTGACGTGTGTACTCGAATTCGACATTGAATATTAACAGACTTTTGATGGAGTACTCGTTTAAAACATGTTTTACTTTGCGATCGGCGGTCTTCACTTTTGAAGCACTGCACTCGTGCTTGTGGCGGCATCCACCTTGCGGGAGCGAGCAGCGGCGCGGCCATGTTAATTACAAACAGCGCGCCGCTGCTCGCTCCCGCAAGGTGGATGCCGCCACAAGCACGAGTGCAGTGCTTCAAAAGTGAAGACCGATGGCTAAAGGCCCTCCTAGGCAGCGCATGCGCGCTGCCTAGGCGATACCTAAAAAATAGCAGAATGGTTATTCACTCTCCATTCAAACATACTTACTCCCTCTCTCTAACTGCGAGGTCCACATGTTAAGCTTGGCTTATCAACTTGTTTTAAAGAGGTGGGGTTCAATATGGGCAAAGGATCATGGGGGACTGCGTTTAGTGATGAAGGCAGGATGTTTGGACAATGTTTGCGATTGAGGGTGGAGGAGGGAAAGGATGGACGACAACGTGTGTGATGGCAGGGTTAGAGAGATGTGGGTGAGAGGGTCAGGAGTGATTGAGTGTTTTAAACTGCAGACTCAGATGGAGTGAATTGCAACTGTAGTGTGTAGGGAGTAGTGGGTGTTTCTGGGAGGTGTCAGAAAGAAATGGAGTGAACAGAATTGTGCGTATAATGGTAGGATTGAGATTAAGTTGCCAAGAATGACGTGTGGTGTGGAGGGCGGAAGGAACTCAAATACACCATCAAGGTTCCTGAACAACATGTCAACAGGGGGTGGGCTAGGCCGTGAGGAAGATGGCTGTCTTTTGATTTATTCCACACACAGACACTGAATATGGCTGCATTAACGTGGTGTTTGCACTCCGATTTGAAATACGCATGTCCCTCACTGAAGGGGAAGACCTTCTTATCGACCTGGGTCATCAGGAGGCTGGTCGCCTTCATTCCTGCTGCTGCACCTGAACTCCACGTTTGACTGTGGCCAACACCATCAGCGGATTGCAGAGCCCCTGGTGGGGGCTGCAGTGTGAGGTGAACTGGAGAACTCTCTTTCTGGAGAGTGGCAACTAAACACTGCTCGCCCAAGAGGTCCTGGTGCTGCTGCCATGGTCTGCAGTGGTAAGCTGCCTTGTACCGGTTATTATTACAAGACTTTGGTGGACCGGCTAATTGTAGCGCATTGCTGTGATTTCCGCTGCTTTAACAGGAACAGAAGCCCACTGGCGCTTTCCTGCGACCACCCAAGCACAGCGAGATGTAACAAGTTACAGAGATGAGAAGTGTTTGGGACACCTAAAAAGGTTCTACTACAGTGAACACACACCCAGTGTTTACACACAGAGCGCCCACAGCGTGGAGACGCCTCAGAGCACACAAGCCTCCTCCTGCCTGAGGGGGGTGAATAAACAGCAGAAACAGGACGGACTGATGGATGAACACCTTGGCACCCGCTGCAGGCGTCAGCCGGGGAAGGCGCTCGATGCGCTACGGCCTTGCCAAGGTGCACCGTCTGCCTGCTTCACTAGACGGGAACCCCTTGGCACCAGCAGCAGCAGGCCGGCTGATGCCAAGGGGAACCGCCTGCCTGCTTCACAAGACGTGAACCCCTTGGCACCCGCAGCAGCAGGCCGGCTGATGCAAAGGGGCACCGCCTGCCTGCTTCACAAGACGTGAACCCCTTGGTAGCAGCAGGCCGGCTGATGCCAAGGGGCACCGCCTGCCTGCTTACCAAGACGTGAACCCCTTGGCACCCGCAGCAGCAGGCCGGCCTTGCCAAGGGGCACCGTCTTCCTGCTTCACAAGACGTGAACCCCTTGGCACCCGCAGCAGCAGGCCGGCTGATGCAAAGGGGCACTGCCTGCCTGCTTCACAAGACGTGAACCCGTTGGCACCCGCAGCAGCAGGCCGGCTGATGCCAAGGGGCACCGCCTGCCTGCTTCACTAGACGGTAACCCCTTGGCACCCGCAGCAGCAGGCCGGCTGATGCCAAGGGGAACCGCCTGCCTGCTTCACAAGACGTGAACCCCTTGGCACCCGCAGCAGCAGGCCGGCTGATGCCAAGGGGAACCGCCTGCCTGCTTCACAAGACGTGAACCCGTTGGCACCCGCAGCAGCAGGCCGGCTGATGCCAAGCGGCACCGCCTGCCTGCTTCACAAGACGTGAACCCCTTGGCACCAGCAGCAGCAGGCCGGCTAATGCCAAGGGGCACCGCCTGCCTGCTTAACAAGACGTGAACCCCTTGGCACCCACAGCAGCAGGCCGGCCTTGCCAAGAGGCACCGTCTGCCTGCTTCACTAGACGTGAACCCCTTGGCATCAGCAGGCCGGCTGATGCCAAGGGGCACTGCACCGTCTGCCTGCTTCACAAGACGTGAACCACTTGGCACCCGCAGCAGCAGGCCGGCTGATGCAAAGGGGCACCGCCTGCCTGCTTCACAAGACGTGAACCCCTTGGCACCAGCAGCAGCAGACCGGCTGATGCCAAGGGGCACTGCCTGCCTGCTTCACAAGACGTGAACCCATTGGCACCCTGAGCAGCAGGCCGGCTGATGCCAAGGGGCACCGCCTACCTGCTTCACAAGACGTGAACCCCTTGGCACCAGCAGCAGCAGGCCGGCTGATGCCAAGGGGCACCGCCTGCCTGCTTAACAAGACGCGAACCCCTTGGCACCCGCAGCAGCAGGCCGGCCTTGCCAAGAGGCACCGTCTGCCTGCTTCACAAGACGTGAACCACTTGGCACCCGCAGCAGCAGGCCGGCTGATGCAAAGGGGCACCGCCTGCCTGCTTCACAAGACGTGAACCCCTTGGCACCCACAGCAGCAGGCCGGCCTTGCCAAGAGGCACCGTCTGCCTGCTTCACTAGACGTGAACCCCTTGGCATCAGCAGGCCGGCTGATGCCAAGGGGCACTGCACCGTCTGCCTGCTTCACAAGACGTGAACCACTTGGCACCCGCAGCAGCAGGCCGGCTGATGCAAAGGGGCACCGCCTGCCTGCTTCACAAGACGTGAACCCCTTGGCACCAGCAGCAGCAGACCGGCTGATGCCAAGGGGCACTGCCTGCCTGCTTCACAAGACGTGAACCCATTGGCACCCTGAGCAGCAGGCCGGCTGATGCCAAGGGGCACCGCCTACCTGCTTCACAAGACGTGAACCCCTTGGCACCAGCAGCAGCAGGCCGGCTGATGCCAAGGGGCACCGCCTGCCTGCTTAACAAGACGCGAACCCCTTGGCACCCGCAGCAGCAGGCCGGCCTTGCCAAGAGGCACCGTCTGCCTGCTTCACAAGACGTGAACCACTTGGCACCCGCAGCAGCAGGCCGGCTGATGCAAAGGGGCACCGCCTGCCTGCTTCACAAGACGTGAACCCCTTGGCACCAGCAGCATCAGACCGGCTGATGTCAAGGGGCACCGCCTGCCTGCTTCACTAGACGTGAACCCGTTGGCACCCGCAGCAGCAGGCCGGCTAATGCCAAAGGGCACCGCCTGCTTGCTTAACAAGACGTGAACCCCTTGGCACCCGCAGCAGCAGGCCGGCCTTGCCAAGAGGCACCGTCTGCCTGCTTCACTAGACGTGAACCCCTTGGCATCAGCAGGCCGGCTGATGCCAAGGGGCACCGCACCGTCTGCCTGCTTCACAAGACGTGAACCACTTGGCACCTGCAGCAGCAGGCCGGCTGATGCCAAGGGGCACCGCCTGCCTGCTTCACTAGACGGTAACCCCTTGGCACCCGCAGCAGCAGGCCGGCTGATGCCAAGGGGAACCGCCTGCCTGCTTCACAAGACGTGAACCCCTTGGCACCCGCAGCAGCAGGCCGGCTGATGCAAAGGGGCACCGCCTGCCTGCTTCACAAGACGTGAACCCCTTGGCAGCAGGCCGGCTGATGCCAAGGGGCACCGCCTGCCTGCTTACCAAGACGTGAACCCCTTGGCACCCGCAGCAGCAGGCCGGCCTTGCCAAGGGGCACCGTCTTCCTGCTTCACAAGACGTGAACCCCTTGGCACCCGCAGCAGCAGGCCGGCTGATGCAAAGGGGCACTGCCTGCCTGCTTCACAAGACGTGAACCCGTTGGCACCCGCAGCAGCAGGCCGGCTGATGCCAAGGGGCACCGCCTGCCTGCTTCACTAGACGGTAACCCCTTGGCACCCGCAGCAGCAGGCCGGCTGATGCCAAGCGGCACCGCCTGCCTGCTTCACAAGACGTGAACCCCTTGGCACCAGCAGCAGCAGGCCGGCTAATGCCAAGGGGCACCGCCTGCCTGCTTAACAAGACGTGAACCCCTTGGCACCCGCAGCAGCAGGCCGGCCTTGCCAAGAGGCACCGTCTGCCTGCTTCACTAGACATGAACCCCTTGGCATCAGCAGGCCGGCTGATGCCAAGGGGGCACTGCACCGTCTGCCTGCTTCACAAGACGTGAACCACTTGGCACCCGCAGCAGCAGGCCGGCTGATGCAAAGGGGCACCGCCTGCCTGCTTCACAAGACGTGAACCCCTTGGCACCAGCAGCAGCAGACCGGCTGATGCCAAGGGGCACCGCCTGCCTGCTTCACAAGACGTGAACCCGTTGGCACCCTGAGCAGCAGGCCGGCTGATGCCAAGGGGCACCGCCTACCTGCTTCACAAGACGTGAACCCCTTGGCACCAGCAGCAGCAGGCCGGCTGATGCCAAGGGGCACCGCCTGCCTGCTTAACAAGACGCGAACCCCTTGGCACCCGCAGAAGCAGGCCGACCTTGCCAAGGGGCACCGCCTGCCTGCTTCACTAGACGTAAACCCGTTGGCACCCGCAGCAGCAGGCCGGCTGATGCCAAGCGGCACCGCCTGCCTGCTTCACAAGACGTGAACCCCTTGGCACCAGCAGCAGCAGGCCGGCTAATGCCAAAGGGCACCGCCTGCCTGCTTAACAAGACGTGAACCCCTTGGCACCCGCAGTAGCAGGCCGGCCTTGCCAAGAGGCATCGTCTGCCTGCTTCACTAGACGTGAACCCCTTGGCATCAGCAGGCCGGCTGATGCCAAGGGGCACCGCACCGTCTGCCTGCTTCACAAGACGTGAACCACTTGGCACCTGCAGCAGCAGGCCGGCTGATGCCAAGGGGCACCGTCTGCCTGCTTCACAAGACGTGAACCCCTTGGCACCCGCAGCAGCAGGCCGGCTGATACCAAAGGGCACCGTCTGCCTGCTTCACAAGACGTGAACCCCGTGGCACCCGCAGCAGCAGGCCGGCTGATGCCAAGGGGCACCGCCTGCCTGCTTCACAAGATGTGAACCCGTTGGCACCCGCAGCAGCACGCCGGCTGATGCCAAGGGGCACCGTTTGCCTGCTTAACAAGATGTGAACACCTTGGCACCCGCAGCAGCAGGCCGGCTGATGCCAAGGGGCACCGCCTGCCTGCTTCACAAGACGTGAACCCCTTGGCACCCGCAGCAGCATGCCGGCCTTGCCAAGGTGCACCGTCTGTTAAGACGTGAACACCTTGCACCAGCAGCAGCAGGCCGGCTGGTGCCAAGGGGCATTGTTCAAACTCCCAGAGTACAAAGGCAGACGTCTGAGCTCTTGGAAGTTTCAAGCATGTCTGCATGTGTGGACAACACAGGCTGCCAAGTCTTTTCCCAGGCTCCCCCCGCCTCAAGGCGCTACACCTGGTTAGGTTTTGAGATGACTTGCTGTGCTTGTGGCAGTACCTCAGAAAGGGATGGACTGCAAAGAGGTGGTGTCGGTGGGCTGGAAATTCAACAAAACAGGTGTGCAGAAACAAGATACTATGTTTAATGCACGAGTATCCAACCGAAAACAATATTTTAAATGTACAGTACAAATCAACTGATCGGCTTAAAGACTTGTAGAACAAGTCAACAGGCATTGCAATAGCAAGAAGTCTGGCTTATGGATGAAAGTGCCTTTTGTGTGACAGATGGGTGAAGACACCAAATAAGTAATCATACATGTACTCGTCACTCATCTCTGTACTCATGAGTCATCACTCCACTGACTCATCCTTCCATTCACCCTCTGACACAACCACATTAAAATACACACACTCAACAACATATGCACAACAAATGAAACGAATAGGTAGAAAAAAGAAAAGATGCTATTTTCCAAACACGGTAAGCATATCTTTGAATAACAAAACTAAACATAGCAGTGGGTGTCTGTCTTTCAAAGGTATTGCAGACAGCCTACCCATCTTTTAAACTTCAAATGCGGCGGTCGCATTTAGAACCAACGTGTTGGCCATCTTGCAATGGTAAAACAATGATACACAATGGACAACAGCACTCTCCAGGTTTAAAGGAAGTGGCCACATGGGATGTGGTGCACTGCAGGTGATATGAGCGGCAAGCAAGTCACCTTTTGGCACTGCCTGGGGATCTGGTGTATCCTCTTAAGAAACATGAAAATGAAAAGAGGAGAAGCAAAGAAATTAAAGGGAAACCATAAAAAGAAAAAATCTAAAAACAAAGGACTGGCCAACCAGCCCCGATACAGACGTGCACTCATTTTCAGGTGGATGTACACATGCGATCAGAAAATGCATAATTCGCAGGGCAAAAGAGCCAATGACTTATGCAGTCTGAACCATTACCTCATGCAGCTTGCGGTCATGGAAGCAAGCGGCGTGTAAATAACACTCAGACAGACAAGTGGAAGATCAGAGCTGACCCAAAGGACTTCTATGTATCTATATGGATATGTAGTTATATATAGGGATGTATGTATTATTTAGTGGGCTTTTCCTCTCAAGACCCTTGCAAACAACTAAGAAGCGATTGCATGAAGAAACTCTGGACTCATAAGGTGGACGTGAGCCTTGGGACCCAGGAAGGAGCTTGTTAGCTCTCCATCACAGGGCGCCCCAAAACACACCAAGCTGGTTGCGGACAATGGACCCCGGATCCATCATCTGATCAAAGAGAAATTTAGTGTGCTCAAATCAGGATTTTCAGCTGTCAATTCAGAAGAGCCAGAGAATAGCTAGCCGCACTTGAAGAGCGATCACTTTAAGAGCAACTATTTAAACTACAAATGCCCGGCCACTATGTTAAAGCCAAAAGGACGCCTTGAACAGAATGTAATACTCCCATTCAAATAAACTGCTAGTCAATGGTCTTCAATAAATCCTATATATTTGCTTTCATATTCTGGAAAGAAAGCTCCTTGGAGGCCAAACTACTGCCTGAGGTCCAATGCGAAGTAACCATTTTCCCGCCAATGCACCTAGGACGAAAACTCATCACACAGTCCAGAGAAGAAACATAGCCAGGGACCCGTGCATTAACCTACTCCCTGCAGAAAGGCCCAAGGGTGGCGTGCACTGTAGGCCAACTACGTAACAGGCAGCAAACTTCCTGAATAAGAAGAACGTACCCTCAGTTTGTTTAAAAAGAAAAGTAATTCTAAATTACTCCATCCATTAATTTTACGCTATTTGTGCTAGTTTCGAAAGGGGACGAGAGTGGCTTGCCTCAGGCGGGCCTGGAGCCGGATATGACGGTGACCAAAGCCCCGTTGAACTTCCACCCTGAGGCAGCTTGGGATGTGATCCCACCCCCTCTGAAGAGGACTTTCTGAAGGACCCAGAACAGCCACGCCACAACACAAAGTGGTGACTCTTAGCAGTGTGGATCTAACTCTAGGATAACACCCAAAAACATGAGCAGTGGTTCATACTACTGCGGACGGGCCTCAGCCGCTCACCGTGGTGACACAAGGAAGCAACCTGGGCTCTCAGCACTGACGCCAGGCACAGAGGGGTGCACTGGATGGACAGGGCCGGACTGGGAACCCGAAGCAGCCCTGGCAAGGATGCCCAAAGGAGCCCTGGCAAGGATGCCCAAAGCAGCCCTGGCAAGGATGCCCAAAGCAGCCCACGCAAGGATGCCCAAAGCAGCCCTGGCAAGGATGCCCAAAGCAGCCCTGGCATGGATGCCCAAAGCAGCCCTGGCAAGGATGCCCAAAGCAGCCCTGGCAAGGATGCCCAAAGCAGCCCTGGCAAGGATGCCCAAAGCAGCCCAGCTGTCCTTTCCTCACTCTTCTCGTCCATCCGTCCGTCCTTCTCTTCATCCATCCATCCTCTCCTCTCCCTCTTGTCCTTCTCTGACCTCTTTACAATATAGGTCTCATGACGGTGACCAGTCATCTCATGGATAGGGTCCACCTCGAAACCACTATCCGAACGTTATAGTTTCTTTTTAGGGCCGGGGGCTAAGATGTTTCAACTTTAACAAAGGTCTCCCTCTGCTCCGCCGCTGATATTCATACGAGTCTTGATATAGAGGCCCTCGACACAAGCATGGCCGAAGGGCCACCCTCAGAGGACGGAAGAGAAACTGATGGAGACGGAAATGTTAAATGAGACCAGCCGTGCGCTGCGGAAATCTAACAGAGGCAGTTATTCTTTCCACACAGAGGGGGACATTTACCACCAAACAGGGGGATTTCCCATGGGTAAATAGGGTGATTTCCCATGGGTAAATAGGGGGCAATTTCCATTGGTAAAATATGGGGATTTTCCATGGGTAAATAGGGGAGACTGCCATAGGTTCAGTCCTCACTCACAGCCAGGCAACATCGATAAAGTATCAACAACTAGTCTGACCTACCGACCTTTGATCTAACGGCCAATCGGTTCTGCACAAATTTTCTTGCAATGAAATACTCAAAAAAAAAAAAAGTAGTTCAGTGAACCTAAAAGTGGGCTCACAACAATAATCAGAAGTCCTTTCCACGGGCTCATGAGAAAGATACGCAGGAAAGCATGAAACCCCCTGGAAAGGTGATCAGCAAACACTGTGAAACACTAGATTGTCAGCTGTATGCATAGGCACTTTTAGATTTGTATGCTAAACTTAAAAGAACATCTGGTCCACACCAGGCCTGCAGGTTACGGACACTCAGCCAATACTCTACAACTTGGCAAGGACAGTTCCCGTGTGATTTCTTAAACTATGCCTTCGCCCCCTGGCCAGCTGTCCACACCTTCATGGCCACCCTCACCCAGCGGCCGATGGCCCCCTGTGAGGGCCGTGACTTGCTCGCACCCACCCAGCGCTCGGAGGAGGCCCGGGGTCTTCGATCCTTGGAGTGCCTCACTGTGTGCAGTAGCGCAGAGACGCACTGTGCGCATTACTGCCTCAGCGAGATAACCTGCAGGTGACATCACTAGGGATGAAAGGTCACAGGAAGGCTCACCTGGGCCGCTGTGCCATGAGTGTATTCATCCGCCTAGCACAGAGGAGTCAGTGATGAGGTACTGACATGCCTGTTGGCAGCGCCTTGCTTACATACATAAGAGCCGCTGGCAGTCACGAGTGAAGCCAGCCCCTGCGCCCCGCCCCTCCAGGGTCTGCCTGCCCCTCGGTGTTGGCAGAGTGCTCCCTGAGCCTACACCCTGTAGTGTTTGGGCGTGGCCTGGCCTACTCTCTCCTCTCCACACCCGGATGCATTCCTGGAACACAAGCATTTGAACAGCAAAATGTACTTGCAGTTAAAGAGCGGAGGTGAAAAAAGGGTATTTTCTGTGGTTGAACAGGGTGAGAGCTGTCCCTCGTGGAAGGGTCCGGCTTCATATCAATGGATCAATGAAACCGGATTTATAAAGCGCAGCAAGTTTCCCGCGAGGGTATCCAGGCGCTGTATGAGAACCAGAGGTTGTGAGCTGGGCTGTGAGGCAACGATCCACTCAGTGCTTGGTACACCCTGCCATTGGGTTGTGAAACACTCATTCCTCATCGACAATGTCATAAGTGTGTGGGTCGCCATCTTGCAAAGCGCACAGACGCCAGACACCAGCGCGAGGCTCCCATCGCCTCATGATCCAATGTCTGATGTGATTTTGAATCCTTGTGCAGGACCTGTCGGCCTCCAAGGCTCCCAGCACGGCTGGCGTTGTGAACTGTGCACAGGAGGAGAAGGATAGTTACCCCCCCCCCCCACCCCCCTCGTCGTGAACTCTGCACAGGATGAGAATAGTAACCCCCACCCCCCTCCCCCTCGTTGTGAACTAATTGTAACCCCTCAACCCCCTCGTTGTGAACTCTGCACAGGATGAGGATAGTAACCCCCCCACCCCTCTCGTTGTGAACTCTGCACAGGATGAGAATAGTAACCCCCACCCCCTCGTTGTGAACTCTGCACAGGATGAGAATAGTAACCCCCCACCCCCTCGTTGTGAACTCTGCACAGGATGAGGATAGTAATCCCCCTCCCCCTCGTTCTGAACTCTGCACAGGATGAGGATAGTAACTCCCTACCCCCTCTTTGTGAACTCTGCACTGGAAGAGGATAGTAACCCCCCCGTTGTGAACTCTGCACAGGATGAGAATAGTAAGCCCTCCCCTCGTTGTGAACTCTGCACAGGATGAGGATAGTAACCCCCACCCCCCTCGTTGTGACCTCTGCACAGGATGAGAATAGTAAACCCCCTCCCCCTCGTTGTGAACTCTGCACAGGATGAGGATAGTAAGCCCTCCCCTCGTTGTGAACTCTGCACAGGATGAAGATAGTACCCCCCTCCCCCTCGTTGTGAACTCTGCACAGGATGAGAATAGTAACCCCCCACCCCACCCCCTCGTTGTGAACTCTGCACAGGATGAGAAGGATAGTAACCCCACACTCCACCTCGTTGCGAACTCTACACAGGATGAGGATAGTAACCGCACCCCCCCTCGTTGTGAACTCTGCACAGGATGAGAATAGTAAACCCCCCTCTCCTCCTCGTTGTGAACTCTGCACAGGATGAGAAGGATAGTAACCCCCACCCCCCTCGTTGTGAACTCTGCACAGGATGAGGATAGTAAGCCCTCCCTCGTTGTGAACTCTGCACAGGATGAGAAGGATAGTAACCCCCACCCCCCTCGTTGTGAACTCTGCACAGGATGAGAATAGTAACCCCCTCGTTGTGAACTCTGCACAGGATGAGGATAGTAACCCCCCTCGTTGTGAACTCTGCACAGGATGAGAATAGTAACCCCCCAACCCCTCGTTGTGAACTCTGCACAGGATGAGGATAGTAACCCCCCCCCTCGTTGTGAACTCTGCACAGGATGAGAATAGTAAGCCCTCCCCTCGTTGTGAACTCTGCACAGGATGAGGATAGTAACCCCCACCCCCCCTCGTTGTGACCTCTGCACAGGATGAGAATAGTAAACCCCCTCCCCCTCGTTGTAAACTCTGCACAGGATGAGGATAGTAAGCCCTCCCCTCGTTGTGAACTCTGCACAGGATGAAGATAGTACCCCCCTCCCCCTCGTTGTGAACTCTGCACAGGATAAGAATAGTAACCCCCCACCCCACCCCTCGTTGTGAACTCTGCACAGGATGAGAAGGATAGTAACCCCCCCTCGTTGTGAACTCTGCACAGGATGAGAAGGATAGTAACCCCACACTCCACCTCGTTGCGAACTCTACACAGGATGAGGATAGTAACCGCACCCCCCGTTGTGAACTCTGCACAGGATGAGAATAGTAAACCCCCTCTCCTCCTCGTTGTGAACTCTGCACAGGATGAGAATAGTAACCCCCCACCCCCTCGTTGTGAACTCTGCACAGGATGAGAAGGATAGTAACCCCCACCCCCCCTCGTTGTGAACTCTGCACAGGATGAGGATAGTAAGCCCTCCCCTCGTTGTGAACTCTGCACAGGATGAGAAGGATAGTAACCCCCACCCCCCCTCGTTGTGAACTCTGCACAGGATGAGAATAGTAACCCCCTCGTTGTGAACTCTGCACAGGATGAGAATAGTAACCCCCACCCCCTCGTTGTGAACTCTGCACAGGATGAGAATAGTAACCACCCCCCTCGTTGTGAACTCTGCACGGGTTGAGGATAGTAACACTCCCTCGTTGTGAACTCTGCACAGGATGAGAAGGTTAGTAACCCCCCCCCACCCTCCCTCATTGTGAACTTTGCACAGGATGAGGACAGTAACCCCCACCCCCTCGTTGTGAACTCTACACAGGATGAGGATAGTAACCCCCACCCCCTCGTTGTGAACTCTGCACAGAATGAGGATAGTAACCCCCCAACCCCCTCATTGTGAACTCTGCACAGGACGAGAAGGATAGTAACCCCCCCTCGTTGTGAACTCTGCATAGGATAAGGATAGTAACCCCCACCGCCCCTCGTTTTGAACTCTGCACAGGATGTGAAGGATAGTAACCCGCTCCTCCAACTCGTTGTGAACTCTGCACAGGATGAGAATAGTAACCCCAACCCCCCTCGTTGTGAACTCTGCACAGGATGAGAGTAGTAACCCCAACCCCCCACCCCCTCGTTGTGAACTCTGCACAGGATGAGAGTAGTAACCCCAACCCCCCCCCACCCCCTCGTTGTGAACTCTGCACAGGATGAGGATAGTAACCCCCCACCCCATCGTTGTGAACTCTGCACAGGATGAGAAGGATAGTAACCCCCCACCCCCCTCGAATGGAACTCTGCACAGGATGAGGATAGTAACCCCCCCTCCCCCCCCGTTTTGAACTCTACACAGGATGACGATAGTAACCCCCCTCCCCCTCGTTGTGAACTCTGCACAGGATGAGAAGGATAGTAACCCCTCACCCCCCTCGTTGTGAACTCTACACAGGATGAGAAGGATAGTAACCCCTCACCCCCCCTCGTTGTGAACCCTGCACAGGATGAGGATAGTAAACCCCCCCCCCCCCATTTCGTTGTGAACTCGGCACAGGACGAGAAGGTTAGCACCCCCACCCCCCTTGGCCCCCCCTCGTTGTCAACTCTGCACAGGATGAGGATAGTAACCCCCACCCCCCTAGTTATCAACTCTGCACAGGATGAGAAGGATAGTAACCCCCCTCGTTGTGAACTCTACACAGGATGACGATAGTAACCCCCCCCCTCCTTGTCAACTCTGCACAGGATGAGAAGGATAATAACCCCTCACCCCCTCGTTGTGAACTCTGCACAGGATGAGAAGGATAGTAACACCCCCTCGTTGTGAACTCTGCACAGGATGAGGATAGTAACCCCCCTCGTTGTGAACTCTGCACAGGATGACGATAGTAACCCCCCTCGTTGTGAACTCTGCACAGGATGACGATAGTAACCCCCCTCGTTGTGAACTCTGCACAGGATGAGGATAGTAACCCCCCCCGCCTCGTTGTCAACTCTGCACAGGAGGAGAAGGATAGCGCCTCCTCTGCCCCCCCCCCCCCAAGCTAGAAGGCGCATTCCACTCGGTGCCCCTCCGTATATGGACGCCGTGTGCAGGGGTTGGCCTGGCAGGTAGAGCAGGGTTTGGCGCCGGTGTCTTCATGTTACACAACAGCACTGCGCCCTCGTGAAACCGGAAAGATGTGTAACCTGTCCCTGCGGACAGTCCCGGGGCCGTGCTGCTTGTAAAGCAGGTGTGTGTGGCATGTGCGTGCGGCGCAGGGCATGTGCGTGCGGCGGAGGCCTTCTCGTTTACTGCGCCTGAGCGGGTGTGATCGCTTCTGCTACACTGGTCCGGGGGTCCACAAGCGGGAAAAGAGGAAGTGCAGCGGTGCACCTCAGGGCTAAATAGCCCCCCCTTGGCTCCGCCCCTAACCCATTCCGCTCCGCCGGATGCGCGTCACAAAGTGACCCGGACGCACTTCTACCGGCCAGTAGCCAATCGGGCTACTGGACCGGACTCTGGGGGTGTGGCGTGGGACCGGGGGGCCGTGCCCTAAGGGCGCGCTCGCCGAGATCTCGCGCTCTTCAAATAAGCGTGTGTGCAACATGTACTTTCTCTGTGCATGCTGAGTGGAAGGTGTGTGTGTGAGAGAGACAGATTATGAGAGTGAGTGAGATAGTGTTGTGTGTGAGATAGACAGACAGTGTGGTGTGTGAGATAGACAGTGTGAGAGAGAGACAGTGTGTGGTGTGTGTGTGAGAGAGAGAGACTGTGTGCAGTGTGTGAGAGTGAGAAACTGTGTTGTGTGTGTGTGAGAGAGAGAGACAGTGTGCAGTGTGTGTGAGAGAGATAGAGACAGTGTGCGGTGTGTGACAGAGAGAGAGAGACAGCGTGTGGTGTGAGAGAGAGACAGCGTGCGGTGTGTGAGAGAGACATTGTGCAGTGTGTGAGACAGAGAGAGAGAGAGTGTGCATTGTGTGTGAGAGAGTGTGCAGTGTGTGAGAGAGAGAGAGACAGTGGGTGGTGTGTGAGAGAGAGAGAGTGTGCGGTGTGTGTGTGAGAGAGAGTCTGCGGTGTGTGTGTGTGAGAGAGAGTGTGCGGTGTGTGTGTGTGAGAGAGAGTGTGCGGTGTGTGTGTGAGAGAGACAGAGATTATGAGAGTGAGTGAGATAGTGTTGTGTGTGAGATAGACAGACAGTGTGGTGTGTGAGAGAGAGAGTGTGTGCGGTGTGTGTGTGAGAGGCGGTGTGTGAGAGAGAGACAGTGTGTGGTGTGTGTGAGAGAGATACAGTGTGCGGTGAGTGAGAGAGACAGCGTGCAGTGTGTGTGTGAGACAGCATGCAGTGTGTGAGTGAGAGACAGCATGCAGTGTGTGAGTGAGAGACAGCATGCAGTGTGTGAGTGAGAGACAGCATGCAGTGTGGGTGTGAGAGAGACAGCGTGCAGTGTGGGTGTGAGAGAGACAGCGTGCAGTGTGTGTGAGAGAGAGAGAGACAGTGTGCGGTGTGTGTTTGAGAGAGACAGCGTGCAGTGTGTGTGTGAGAGAGAGATAGTGTGCAGTGTGTGAGTATGAGAGAGAGACAGTGTGTGGTGTGTCTGTGTGAGAGAGAGACAATGTGCAGAGTGTGTGTGAGAGAGAGAGAGACAGTGTGCGGTGTGTGTGAGAGAGAGAGAGACAGTGTGTGGTGTGTGTGTGAGAGAGAGAGACAGTGTGCGGTGTGTTTATGTGAGAGAGACAGTGTGTGGTGTCTGAGGGAGACAGTGTGTGGTGTGTGAGAGAGAGAGAGACAGTGTGTGGTGTGTGAGAGAGAGAGAGACAGTGTGTGGTGTGTGTGAGAGAGAGAGAGACAGTGTGCGGTGTGTGTGTGAGAGAGAGAGAGACAGTGTGTGGTGTGTGTGATAGAGAGAGAGACAGTGTGCAGTGTGTGTGAGAGAGAAACTGCAGTGTGTGTGTGTGAGAGAGAGAGAGAGAGAGACAGTGTGCGGTGTGTGTGTGAGAGACAGTGTGTGGTGTGTGAGAGACAGTATGCACTGTGTGAGAGAGACAGTGTACAGGGGTGTGTGTGTGAGAGAGAGAGACAGTGTGTGTTGTGTGTTTGAGAGGGAGAGAGAGACTGTGTGCAGTGGGTGAGAGTGAGAAACTGTGTGGTGTGTGTGTGTGTGAGAGAGAGAGTGTGCGGTGTGTGACAGAGAGAGAGAGACAGCGTGCGTTGTGTATGAGAGAGACCGCGTGCGGTGTGTGAGAGAGAAAGAGTGTGCGGTGTGTGTGAGAGAGAGTGTGCAGTGTGTGAGAGAGACAGTGTGCGGTGTGTGAGAGTGTGTACGGGGGTATGTGTGTGAAAGAGAGAGAGACAGTGTGCAGTGTGTGTGTGTGTGTGTGTGTGAGAGAGACAGTGTGTGGTGTGTGAGAGAGAGAGAGAGTATGCAGTATGTGTGAGAGCGAGAGACTGCTGTGTGTGTGTGTGTGAGAGAGACAGTGTGCTGTGTGTGTGTGAGAGAGAGAGAGAGAGAGAGACAGTGTGCAGTGTGTGTAAGAGAGAGAGGCAGTGTGTGGTGTGTGTGTGAGAGAGAGACAGTGTGCAGAGTGTGTGTGTGAGAGAGAGACAGTGTGCAGAGTGTGGGAGAGAGTGAAGAAGAAATACTTTATTTGTTGATTAGTAAAAATCATTACAAACAAGAATAAAAACACATTGGGTTATGAACATTATTATACCAATTAGATTAACTAGTATCACATCTTTAGCCGACAGAGCACATATACATCGTTTTGAGAAATATCGTGGTACATTGGTGATCAATACCATATTTCGCACCAGTCACAGGAGATATCCCTTCAAATTAAAGCTAAAATGTTCACCATGAAACGACCACACTACCCTCAATTGTTTTTAAAATTCACATTTCAATATAGCATAGCTGAGATGCAATAGGTAAAGTGCACTTGTGCAGTGTCTAGCATCTAACAGCAATAATAAGAGTGCACTTAATTAAACCAAATCAGTCTGTCTAATATAGCAACTATAAAAAATAAAAGCACATATAATACAATCTGATACGAGTAATATCGAGGTACATTTTAAAATTGTTTAATATTTCACACCTATCACAAAAACCATTTCTCCAAATGGAAGATAAAAACCTTCACAAGGGAACTACCTGCCCTACCCCCAAATTTGAAATGCATACATTGATGTTTCAAAAATTAAGATGTACTAAATAAAGTGTACCTGTGCAATATCTTACAGTTAGCAGCAATGGTTAAAAGCACTTGTGCAGAGTCTTACATTTAGCAACGATAGAAGCAGCGAAGGGGTTAACCCCTTCGCTGCTTCCGTCGGCCAACGGCCGTCGCGAGCACTACCTCCGTAGTGCTGCGCACATCCGTTGGCCGACGCGGCCCCGCCCACTTAATTAAACCGCCGCACCGCGGCGGAATTCACGGCGCGGTTAAGCGGTTAAAGTGCAATTGTGCAAAGTCTAACAGCTAAAAAACGTTCTGAACTGTTAGTTAAAATGGATAATTTCTCATCACCAGAACGGGCCCACATTATGTAAATAATTGATTTAGTATTAGGATTTTACCAGTTACTACGAGCAAATAAAATCTTTTTCAAAAAACCTCGGGTTTGGTTTTTCCAGTTACTGTAAACAATTAAAATCTTTTAGAACTTCAGATTCGGGGCCATACACAGAACTTTAGGAACAATTTTTTGGGATTGCAAATTTTCATTTAACATTAATGAGATTAACAACATTATCCTGCAAAATCAATCGTTAATAATCTAGGCATGTGACTGATGTTGGGTGTCACACTCGGAGAGTAGCTTTTTTTCTGCGATGAGGACGTGTGGGAGAGAGTGTGTGGTGTGTGAGAGAGAGAGTGTGCTGTGTGAGAGAGAGAGTGTGCTGTGTGTGTGAGAGAGAGAGATACAGTGTGTGTGAGAAAGAGACAGTGTGTGCTGTGTGTGAGAGAGACAGTGTGCGGTGTGTGTGAGAGAGAGACAGTGTGTGGTGTTTGTGTGAGAGAGAGACAGTGTGTGGTGTTTGTGTGAGAGAGAGACATTGTGTGGTGTGTGTGAGAGAGAGCGTGTGGTGTGTGTGAGAGAGAGAGAGAGCGGGCGGTGTGTGTGAGAAAGACTGTGCGGTGTGTGTGTGTGAGAGAGAGAGAGACAGTGTGCAGTGTGTGTGTGTGAGAGTGTGTGCAGTGTGTGAGAGAGACTGCGTGTGTGTGTGTGTGTGTGAGAGAGTGTGCATGTGTGTGTGAGAGAGAGACAGTGTGCGGTGAGTGAGAGAGACTGTGCGGTGTGTGTGTGCAACATGTATTTTCTCTTGCATGCAGTAGAGGGAGAGAGAGTGTGGGGCTTGTTAGCAGCCACTGTCCCTGTGCGAGGGCGTCTTTTCATTCAGAGTGTGTATTCGCATTCACAGGCCTGTGTGTGAGGCCCACGTGTTGCATACAGCGTGCCAGTGGAGCAGGTTTGCGCTCCCTTTGTTATTCGCCGGGTGTGGAGGTGGTGACCCTGGTGCGGGTGGAGCAGTGTTTCCGATACCATCGGATCTCACTCGAAACCAGGAAGACAGGCTCGGCTGGTGCAAAGGCTGTTCACCCTGTCAGGGGACTGTCCTGCCTGTGTTTCAATGTTGCCCCCACACTGAGGAGACCCCCTTCAGCGTCTCAAGGGATTAAGCAGTTGTGTGTAAATGTATACATATACACACATATATATATATATATATATATATATATATATATACACATATATATATATATATGCACCCCCCCCCCGGAAAAGAGGGGTGTAGAGAAAGATGAACGAAAAGGAGGGGTGCAGAGAAGGATGGACGGAAAGGAGGATGGATGGGAAGGAGGGGTGCAGGGATGGATGGAAAGGAGGGGTGCAGAGAAGGGTGGATGAAAAGGAGGGGTGCAGGGAAGGATGGATGGAAAGGAGGGTGCAGAGAAGGATGGACGAAAAGGAGGGTGCAGAGAAGGGTGGATGAAAAGGAGGGGTGCAGAGAAGGATTGATGGAAAGGAGGGTGCAGAGAAGGATGGATGGAAAGGAGGGGTGCAGGGAAGGATGGATAGGAAGGAGGGGTGCAGAGAAGGATGGATGGAAAGGAGGGGTGCAGAGAAGGATGGATGGAAAGGAGGGGTGCAGAGAAGGGTGGACAGAAAGGAGGATGGATGGAAAAGAGGGGTGCAGGGATGGATGGAAAAGAGGGGTGCAAAGAAAGATGGATGGAAAAGAAGGGGTGCAGGGAAGGATGGATGGAAAGGAGGGGTGCAGAGAAGGGTGGGTGAAAAGGAGGGGTGCAGAGAAGGATGGACAGAAAAGAGGGGTGCAGAGAAGGATGGACAGAAAGGAGGGGTGCAGAGAAGGGTGGACGAAAAGGAGGGGTGCAGAGAAGGATGGATGAAAAGGAGGGGTGCAGAGAAGGATGGATAGGAAGGAGGGTGCAGAGAAGGATGGACGAAAAGGAGGGTGCAGAGAAGGATGGATGAAAAGGAGGGGTGCAGAGAAGGATGGATAGGAAGGAGGGTGCAGAGAAGGATGGATGGAAAGGAGGGGTGCAGAGAAGGGTGGATGGAAAGGAGGGGTGCAGAGAAGGGTGGATGAAAAGGAGGGGTGCAGAGAAGGATGGATGAAAAGGAGGGGTGCAGAGAAGGATGGATGAAAAGGAGGGGTGCAGAGAAGGATGGATGAAAAGGAGGGGTGCAGGGAAGGATAGATAGGAAGGAGGGTGCAGAGAAGGATGGAAAGGAAGGAGGGTGCAGAGAAGGATGGATGGAAAGGAGGGGTGCAGAGAAGGATGGATGGAAAGGAGGGGTGCAGAGAAGGATGGATGAAAAGGAGGGGTGCAGAGAAGGATGGATGGAAAGAAGGGTGCAGAGAAGGATGGATGAAAAGGAGGGGTGCAGAGAAGGATGGATAGGAAGGAGGGTGCAGAGAAGGATGGATGGAAAGAAGGGTGCAGAGAAGGATGGATAGGAAGGAGGGTGCAGAGAAGGATGGATGGAAAGGAGGGGTGCAGAGAAGGATGGATGAAAAGGAGGGGTGCAGAGAAGGATGGATGGAAAGAAGGGTGCAGAGAAGGGTGGATGGAGAGATGGACGGTATGAACGATGATGCATGTAGGGTGGGATGTGTGGATAGCTGGCAGAAGGATGGATGGTCAGAATAAATGAGGAGAATACATGAGGAGAATACAAGCACAGAGAAAGAAGGACTGATAAAAAGGATGGATCTAAAAAAAATGAAAGAAGCCTGGAAGCAGAAATGGATAAGAACAGTGCAGCAAAGAATGGAAAGAAAGAAGAAAATCATGAAGGAAGGAAGGATAAGAGGCAGAAAGAAAGAAACCCATAAAGATGCCGCAAATGCTAAACTGCCAGAGTCGCTCGCCTCACCTGCTCACTCAGGATCACGTGGGATACAGTTCATTATGGGAGTGCTTTATGTTTTGGGATACAAATATCTATATCTAATATATATCATGATCTATATTTATTCACTCAAAAAAACAAACGTTAAAGGGAGGTTATAATTAGGTGAAAATGGCAGTTTAAGCCTCCCATTATAAACTAACAATACTACTGAAATCCACCAGTTATAGTTATCTCAAGTAACTATACCTCCGGCCCAAGGTAACCATAACTGGGCCCCGTCACGCACAGTGTTGTCCTCAATTATGTAATTTCAGATGTTGCTGTAATTTTATCAATGGTGTCATAATGCAAGGTCATATGCAGTGCATGGCAAGGGAGCGAGTTAGAGTTACTTAAGCACATCGTTTGGAATTAAACTCACATCACTGGGAAGCAGTGATGTCTACAGCACAGCTGCCCCGTGAACCAGCAAAGTCTGAAACTTGGCTGCACCACAAAGCAGAGCTGTCAGAAGCACGGCTGCACCACAAAGCAGCATTGTCTGAAGCACAACTGCACAGGGAAGCAGCGTTGTCTGAAGCACGGCGGCACAGGGAAGCAGCGTTGTCTGAAGCACGGCGGCACAGGGAAGCAGCGTTGTCTGAAGCACGGCGGCACCGGGAAGCAGCGTTGTCTGAAGCACGGCGGCACCGGGAAGCAGCGTTGTCTGAAGCACAACTGCACAGGGAAGCAGCGTTGTCTGAAGCACGGCGGCACAGGGAAGCAGCGTTGTCTAAAGCACAACTGCACAGGGAAGCAGCATTGCCTGAAGCACGGCTGCACCGGGAAGCAGCGTCTGAAGCATGACTGCACAGGGAAGCAGTGTTGTCTGAAGCATGGCTGCACAGGAAAGCAGCGCTGTCTGAAGCATGGCTGCACAGGAAAGCAGCGCTGTCTGAAGCATGGCTGCACAGGAAAGCAGCGCTGTCTGAAGCACGGCTGCACCGGGAAGCAGCGCTGTCTGAAGCATGGCTGTACAGGGAAGCAGCGATATCAGAAGGACAGCTGCACAGGGAAGCAGCGTTGTCTGAAGCACGGCGGCACAGGGAAGCAGCGTTGTCTGAAGCACGGCGGCACAGGGAAGCAGCGTTGTCTGAAGCACAGCGGCACCGGGAAGCAGCGTTGTCTGAAGCACGGCGGCACCGGGAAGCAGCGTTGTCTGAAGCACAGCGGCACCGGGAAGCAGCGTTGTCTGAAGCACGGCGGCACCGGGAAGCAGCGTTGTCAGAAGCACAGCGGCACCAGGAAGCAGCGATGTCAGAAGCACAGCGGCACCAGGAAGCAGCGATGTCAGAAGCACTGCTGCATCTAGAAGCAGCGCTGTCCGAAGCATGGCTGCACTGGGAAGCACTGATATCTGAAGCACAGCTGCACCGCGAAGCAGCGTTGTCTGAAGCACGACTGCACCAGGAAGCAGCGTTGTCTAAAGCACAACTGCACAGGGAAGCAGCATTGCCTGAAGCACGGCTGCACCGGGAAGCAGCGTCTGAAGCATGACTGCACAGGGAAAGCAGTGTTGTCTGAAGCATGGCTGCACAGGAAAGCAGCGCTGTCTGAAGCATGGCTGCACAGGAAAGCAGCGCTGTCTGAAGCACGGCTGCACCGGGAAGCAGCGCTGTCTGAAGCATGGCTGTACAGGGAAGCAGCGATATCAGAAGGACAGCTGCACTGGGAAGCAGCATTGTCTGAAACATGGCTGCACAGGAAAGCAGCATTGTCTGAAGCACGGCTGCACAGGAAAGCAGCGTTGACTGAAGCACGGCTGCACCGGAAAGCAGCGTTGTCTGAAGCACGGCTGCACAGGGAAGCAGCGTTGTCTGAAGCACGGCTGCACAGGGAAGCAGCGTTGTCTGAAGCACGGCTGGACAGGGAAGCAGCGTTGTCTGAAGCACGGCTGGACAGGGAAGCAGCGTTGTCTGAAGCACGGCTGGACAGGGAAGCAGCGTTGTCTGAAGCACGGCTGGACAGGGAAGCAGCGTTGTCTGAAGCACAGCTGCACTGGGAAGCAGTGATGTCTGAAGCACAACTGCACAAGGAAGCAGTGATGTCTGAAGCACAGCTGCACAAGGAAGCAGCGCTGTCCGAAGCACGGCTCCACCAGGAAGCAGCTCTGTCTGAAGCACGACTGCAACGGGAATCAGCGCTGTCCGAAGCACGGCTCCACCAGGAAGCAGCGTGGTCTGAAGCATGGCTGCACCGGGAAGCATTGCTGTCTGAAGCACAGCTGCACCGGGAAGCAGTGTTGTCTGAAGCACGGCTGCACCAGGAAGCAGCGTTGTCTGACGCACGGCTAAGCAGCGTTGTCTGAAGCATGGCTGCACCGGGAAGCAGCGTTGTCTGAAGCCCGGCTGCACCGGGAAGTAGCGTTGTCTGAAGCCCGGCTGCACTGGGAAGCAGCGTTGTCTAAAGCCCGGCTGCACTGGGAAGCAGCGTTGTCCGACGCACGGCTGCACCGGGAAGCAGCGTTGTCTGAAGCACGGCTGCACCGGGAAGCAGCGTTGTCTGAAGCACGGCTGCACTGGGAAGCAGCGTTGTCTGAAGCACAGCTGCACTGGGAAGCAGCGTTGTCTGACGCACAGCTGCACCGGGAAGCAGCGTTGTCTGAAGCACGGCTGCACTGGGAAGCAGCGTTGTCTGAAGCACGGCTGCACTGGGAAGCAGCATTGTCTGACGCACAGCTGCACCGGGAAGCAGCGTTGTCTGAAGCACGGCTGCACCGGGAAGCAGTGATGTCTGAAGCACAGCTGCACAAGGAAAGAGCGCTGTCTGAAGCACGGCTGCACAGGGAAGCAGCGTTGTCTGAAGCACAGCTGCTCCGGGAAGCAGCGATGTCAGAAGGACAGCTGCACATGGAAGCAGCGTTGTCTGAAGCACGTCTGCACAGGGAAGCAGCGATATCAGAAGCACGGCTGTACAGGGAAGCAGCGATATCAGAAGCACGGCTGCAAAGGGAGGGAGCGCTGTCTGAAGCATGGCTGCACCAGGAAGCAGTGTTGTCTGAAGCATGGCTGCACCAGGAAGCAGCTTTGTCTGAAGCACGGCTGTACAGGGATGCAGCGATAGTAGAAGGATGGCTGCACTGGGAAGCATTGCTGTCTGAAGCACAGCTGCACCGGGAAGCAGTGTTGTCTGACGCACGGCTGCACTGTGAAGCAGCGTTGTCTGAAGCACGGCTGCACCAGGAAGCAGCGTTGTCTGAAGCACGGCTGCACCGGGAAGCAGCGTTGTCTGAAGCACGGCTGCACCGGGAAGCAGCGTTGTCTGAGGCACGGCTGCACCGGGAAGCAGCGTTGTCTGAAGCACGGCTGCACTGGGAAGCAGCGTTGTCTGAAGCACGGCTGCACTGGGAAGCAGCGTTGTCTGACGCACAGCTGCACCGGGAAGCAGCGTTGTCTGACGCACAGCTGCACCGGGAAGCAGCGTTGTCTGAAGCACGGCTGCACCGGGAAGCAGTGATGTCTGAAGCACAGCTGCACAAGGAAAGAGCGCTGTCTGAAGCACGGCTGCACAGGGAAGCAGCGTTGTCTGAAGCACAGCTGCTCCGGGAAGCAGCGATGTCAGAAGGGCAGCTGCACATGGAAGCAGCGTTGTCTGAAGCATAGCTGCACCAGGAAGCATCGCTGTCCGAAGCACGGCTCCACCAGGAAGCAGCATGGTCTGAAGCATGGCTGCACCGGGAAGCATTGCTGTCTGAAGCACAGCTGCACCGGGAAGCAGTGTTGTCTGAAGCACGGCTGCACCAGGAAGCAGCGTTGTCTGACGCACGGCTAAGCAGCGCTGTCTGAAGCATGGCTGCACCGGGAAGCAGCGTTGTCTGAAGCCCGGCTGCACTGGGAAGCAGCGTTGTCTAAAGCCCGGCTGCACTGGGAAGCAGCGTTGTCTGACGCACGGCTGCACCGGGAAGCAGCGTTGTCTGATGCACGGCTGCACCGGGAAGCAGCGTTGTCTGAAGCACGGCTGCACTGGGAAGCAGCGTTGTCTGAAGCATGGCTGCACTGGGAAGCAGCGTTGTCTGAAGCATGGCTGCACTGGGAAGCAGCATTGTCTGACGCACAGCTGCACCGGGAAGCAGCGTTGTCTGAAGCACGGCTGCACTGGGAAGCAGCGTTGTCTGAAGCACGGCTGCACTGGGAAGCAGCGTTGTCTGACGCACAGCTGCACCGGGAAGCAGCGTTGTCTGACGCACAGCTGCACCGGGAAGCAGCGTTGTCTGAAGCACGGCTGCACCGGGAAGCAGTGATGTCTGAAGCACAGCTGCACAAGGAAAGAGCGCTGTCTGAAGCACGGCTGCACAGGGAAGCAGCGTTGTCTGAAGCACAGCTGCTCCGGGAAGCAGCGATGTCAGAAGGACAGCTGCACATGGAAGCAGCGTTGTCTGAAGCATAGCTGCACCAGGAAGCATCGCTGTCTGAAGCACGGCTGCACAGGGAAGCAGCGATATCAGAAGCACAGCTGCACAGGGAAGCAGCGATATCAGAAGCACGGCTGCAAAGGGAGGGAGTGCTGTCTGAAGCATGGCTGCACCAGGAAGCAGTGTTGTCTGAAGCATGGCTGCACCAGGAAGCAGCTTTGTCTGAAGCGTGGCTGCACCGGGAGGCAGCGCTGTCTGAAGCACGGCTGTACAGGGATGCAGCGATATTAGAAGGACGGCTGCACTGGGAAGCATTGCTGTCTGAAGCACAGCTGCACCGGGAAGCAGTGTTGTCTGATGCACGGCTGCACTGGGAAGCAGCGTTGTCTGAAGCACGGCTGCACCAGGAAGCAGCGTTGTCTGAAGCACGGCTGCACCGGGAAGCAGCGTTGTCTGAAGCACGGCTGCACCGGGAAGCAGCGTTGTCTGAAGCACGGCTGCACCGGGAAGCAGCGTTGTCTGAAGCACGGCTGCACCGGGAAGCAGCGTTGTCTGAAGCACGGCTGCACCGGGAAGCAGCGTTGTCTGAAGCACGGCTGCACCGGGAAGCAGCGTTGTCTGAAGCACGGCTGCAGCGGGAAGCAGCGTTGTCTGAAGCACGGCTGCACCAGGAAGCAGCGTTGTCTGACGCACAGCTGCAACCGGGAAGCAGCGTTGTCTGAAGCACGGCTGCACCGGGAAACAGTGCTGTCTGAAGCACAGCTGCACAAGGAAACAGCGCTGTCTGAAGCACGGCTGCACAGGGAAGCAGCAATGTCAGAAGCACGGCTGCACAGGGAAGCAGCGATGTCAGAAGCACGGCTGCACAGGGAAGCAGCGATGTCAGAAGCACGGCTGCACAGGGAAGCAGCGATGTCAGAAGCACGGCTGCACAGGGAAGCAGCGATGTCAGAAGCACGGCTGCACAGGGAAGCAGCGTTGTCTGAAGCACGGCTGCTCCAGGAAGCAGCGATGTCAGAAGGACAGCTGCACTGGGAAGCAGCGTTGTCTGAAGCACAGCTGCACATGGAAGCAGCGTTGTCTGAAGCATGGCTGCACCGGGAAGCAGCGCTGTCTGAAGCACGGCTGCACAGGGAAGCAGCGATATCAGAAGCACGGCTGTACAGGGAAGCAGCGATATCAGAAGCACGGCTGCAAAGGGAGGGAACGCTGTCTGAAGCATGGCTGCACCAGGAAGCAGTGTTGTCTGAAGCATGGCTGCACCAGGAAGCAGCTTTGTCTGAAGCGTGGCTGCACCGGGAGGCAGTGCTGTCTGAAGCACGGCTGCACCGGGAGGCAGTGCTGTCTGAAGCACGGCTGCACCGGGAGGCAGCGCTGTCTGAAGCACGGCTGCACCGGGAGGCAGCGCTGTCTGAAGCACGGCTGTACAGGGATGCAGCGATATTAGAAGGACGAATGCACCGGGAAGCAGCGCTGTCTGAAGCAGGGCTGCACTGGCAAGCAGTGATAAAAGAAACTATGTTACCAGTTTACCATTCTGCTGGAGTATTAAGCCCTCCTCTGAAGGCCACATCTCCAAAAGGATGAGGGACAGAGGCAAGTCAGGGGAAGGCTGGACACACTGAAGGCAGATGTAAAGGCAGCAGGGGTAGAAATAGCAATACTTTGGGAGAAGGAAGTAAAACATTACACAGAGGCAGATATGAGTGTGACACTAAATACCTCAGGAGTGGAAACACATTCCAGGAGGTGAGCTGGTTCCAGTGAAGGTTTGTCCGGGGACAAGGGGCACTGAGATAACACCTGTCAGTAAGAGGGCCTCGGAGGCAGCAGGGTGGTTCTTCCTTGAAGGAAGGGTGATGGCAGCATAAAACCACCTACCCACCCAGGCAGTGGGGAGGGAGTCACTCACTGTAGAAACATGGGGGGTGGAGGTGAATTGCATGAGAGGCAGCAAAGAGCTGGTGGAGAAACCGTGTGCAAGCATTCCAGCAGAGGGGGGAGGGGGATGGACATGTCTAGACCCTGCCTGCAGGCCCTTACCTCCTGCAACATCTATATGTCATTTGAATGTATGTACACCATTGCCCACTCCCCTGTCACCTCAGATGGGTGGCAAGCTTTGTCCAAGCTGTTAGCGATGGCCGAGGCCCACCGGTACATGGTAGTCTTAATTGCGTCCACACATCCAGGACCTCTCTTAGTGCATGAGCACTATCTCACTACTTATCTAACACGCACCTGCGTAGATCCTACAGAAGGAACGAGCCTTGTCGCTAACAGAGTTTGTGCCAGCAGTTCAAATAACCCAACCCCTACCGATAGCCACCCTGAGGAAAGCATGCACCCTCAAACCTACATCGCCAACCGGGCTGGGCCCGGGGAAAATTGATTCTCAAGTCCCTCACGGACCTTCTCTTTTGGTAAACCCAAAGCCCCAGATCTAACTGTGCCCAACATGAGGCGGCAAGAGGGCAAGTAACTACGCCGCGTAACATAAATGTGCATTGGTAGCAAAGGGCCATGAAGAGATGGGGTTGATAATGAACGATCTGAGGAAATGTGGTGCTATCAGCCTCTCACTACATGCAATGAGGGTTCAAGCTTCAATTCAAGACAAGAAGGGACAAAAATAAGACAGACAACCAAGAAGTATTTACCAAAAATTGTAGAAGACAGGATTTCTACAAAATCACAAAGATCAAACAAAAAGATCTTTGGAGACACTGTGACCCAAAAGTCAAAAAATAGAAATATCTCACTTTAAACGTTGAATCTGGGTTCAACGTACATTTTGAATGGTACCCCAGACAGAGAACTATAGGATAGAGGGGGTTGCTGAGATGGATTATGAGCTGGAGATGTTTGACGCAAAGATGGCAATACAGAGACCGGAGCACTGACAGATAAGAGAGCTCCACCTTTTCTAGGACCTGTCTTTCTCCAAAAGCCAACATTCTTTGGGATGCTTTTCACAGGTATGTTTGTGGCTAATTGCCAGCATCTCAGTTACAAAACAAAAGCAAACAATAATATAACGAAGCAAATAGGACATGAGAGAAGATATCAATAAAGCCAAATGAAATTGAAGACAAGAATTCCATCTCACTCTGACAGAGAGGTGAGAGTTCTGTCTGCATTCCTTGGACTTCAACATGGAGCCTGGCATAGGGGAATGTCTGCATAAGAGCAGGACAGCCCCAGCAGGTTTGTGTCAACCAACGACCAGCGTCAGTAAATGCCATCAGCCAAGTCACCACCCAGGGATGCCATTGTGCTCTTTGATGTTTGATATACTTGTAGAACCAACTAAGCAAATTAGGAAGAAACACCTGAAAGGCTTGCACTACCAAAACACTACAATAAACTAGCAACAAAGGCAAGCATTTTCAGAATTGTTTCCTAGGACTAGAATGATCAATGGCCAATGTTCAGACACCAAGAGCCAAGTTTAGCACTGCGTCCATCATGAGCTTAAACGTCTTGGTACTGCAGTCATCAATTGTGAGGTGATGCTGTTCATCATACTAAAAACAGAAACATGGGGTTGGTGTAAAGTAAGTGTACACTGAAGGAACACATGAGTTAAAAATAAATGGGTCAGACTTCCCTTTCCCTTAATTTGATGCCTATTCCATTGTGTACACCCATCTGAGCCCCAGGAGGTTTAAACAATAAGATCATAGCTATACAATATTCCAGATGTTTTAAGGAAGTATGGGTAAAACGAATTCCTCTATACTTCAGTTCTACCTTCACAAACACACACATGCATAAATGCATACACGGACCCGCCCCTCCGCACACGCCCCCTTTCCTCTAGCTGGACCTGGCTGTGCAGTGCACACTGTTCTGGAAACTTGGCAAAGTCGCAGTAATCCAAATAATTGTAATTGCATTTATATAGTGCTTAATAACCCCTGACGAGGTGTTGAAGCGCAGGACAGAGAGCAGTGTGTAGGGAGGGTCGGATTGGTAAGACGGGCTCTCAGGCAATGGGCCAGTGTCGGAACTGCAGCTGTGGGCCGCTTTTTTGGCCACCTTGGTGGCAGATCTGGGCTGTGTCTGTGCTGCTAAGATGCCACCAACGGCACAGTGGGGCCTGAACGGCCATTCTGGAGGTAGATGGGTCTCTGTTACCTTCCTTCATTCCCAGTCTCTCGCTGGGCCGGCCCATTAATGTATGCGGGGGCCTGAGCAGAAGTGGCCACACTTATATTCAGGTGTGATTCACTAGTGTTAACTGATCTGTGCACAAAGAGTCCTGGCAACATTTGAATTTTTTTTATCTCAGTGAAGTTAAAAAACATGCCTCTTTTAGCGACCCCCCCGCCTTCTTTTCATAATACTTGAAACACTGACGCAGTGTTTTGTGAAAAGGTGCAATCCGCAAATGTGGACCACTTTATTTTGTTTGAGAGTGCCCAGGCCTATTGCTGATCCCAATCCAACCCTGAGGACATTAATTTGATTCAATTTAAGACGTTAAGCTAGTAATTTCACTGGCAACTGCCTGCCACCTTTCCATGCTTCAAGCTGCCAGGAGAAGGTTTTCAATAGCCAAAAAGCTACTTGTCAGCACTAAATCTGAGACAATTGTCTCTGCTGATTGGCCAGATCCACAGTGCTACAATGTCTGCGGCGGCTCTGCTCCACGTGGCTTCTCGGTGTTGGAGGTACCGCCACCTGCATCTTCTCACCTAACATCAATCCCTCACCTGTGCAAGAGACTCGTCACATGTAACTCCCTCCTCCGATGCCTTCCGCCTCTCACTGGTACAGATGCACTGCACTTCCCATCTCCACCTGAGCTCCTCACCTGGTCAGTTGCATCGGTCACCTGCAGCTCCTCACCTACAAATGACTCCATGCTAATACAAGAGCAGTGCTTCATGTAGCTCCTGCCTCTATGTCCTCTGCTCTTCACGCATAGCCATCCACTGCTCTTCCCTTATTAGCCCAAGTTCATCACCTTTTGAGGCATCACCGTCACAACCAGCTCCCCACCTGCACAGGTGTACCATTACCTGTATCCGCTCCCACTTTAGTTGTACAGGTGCACCGTCACACCAAGCTCCTCGCCTGTCCAGGTGCACCGTCATGAGTACACATGTACAAGTTCATATTCACCTGAGGTCCTCTCCTCACCTGTCCAGGTGCACAAACACAGCTACTCACCTGTACAGGTGCACCATCACCGGTACACCGTCACCTGTGCACCTCACATGTACTCCCCCCTCACCTGTACAGGTGCATCTGTACACCCAGCTCCTCACCTGTACAGGTGCACCGTCACCTTCACCTCACGCCTCACCTGAACAGGTGTACCATCACCTGTACATAACGCCTCACCTGTACAGGTGCACTATCACCTGTACCCCGTCACCTGTACACCTCACATGTATTCCCCCTCACCTGTACAGGTGCACCGTAACACCCAGCTCCTCACCTGTGCAGGTGCACGGTCACCTTTACCTCACGCCTCACCTGAACAGGTGCACCATCACCTGTACCTCATGCCTCACCTGTACAGGTGCACCATCACTAGTACCCCCTCACCTGTACAGGTGTACTCTCACCTGTACCCCCCTCACCTGTACAGTTGCACCATCACACCCAGCTCCTCACCTGTACCCCCCTCACCTGTACAGGTGCACCGTCACACCCAGCTCCTCACCTGTACCCCCCTCACCTGAACAGGTGCACCATCACCTGTACCTCCCCGCTCAACTGTACAGGTGCATCGTCACCTGTACCTCACGCTTCACCTGCACAGGTGCACCATCAACTGTACCCCCCTCACCTGTAGAGGTGCACCGTCACCTGTACCTCCCCCCTCACCTGTATAGGCGAACCGTCACCTGTACCTCATGCCTCACCTGTACAGGTGCACCGTCACCTGTACCACGCCTCACCTGTACAGGTGCACCATCACTAGTACCCCCTCACCTGTACAGGTGTACTCTCACCTGTACCCCCCTCACCTGTACAGTTGCACCGTCACACCCAGCTCCTCACCTGTACCCCCCTCACCTGTACAGGTGCACCGCCACACCCAGCTCCTCACCTGTACCCCCTCACCTGTACAGGTGCACCGTCACCTGTACCTCCCCGTTCACCTGTACAGGTGCACCGTCACCTGTACCTCACGCCTCACCTGCACAGGTGCACCATCACCTGTACCCCCCTCACCTGTACAGGTGCACCGTCACCTGTACCTCCCACCTCACCTGTACAGGTGAACCGTCACCTGTACCTCACGCCTCACCTGTACAGGTGCACCGTCACCTGTACCCCACGCCTCACCTGTACAGGTGCACCGTCACCTGTACAGGTGTACCCTCACCTGTACCCCCTCACCAGTACAGGTGCACAGTCACCTGTACCTCACTCCTCACCTGTACAGGTGCACCATCACTAGTACCCCCTCACCTGTACCCCCCCTCACCTGTAGAGGTGCACCGTCACACCCAGATCCTCACCTGTACCTCACGCCTCACCAGTACAGGTGCACCGTCACCTGTACCTCACGCCTCACCTGTACAGGTGCACCGTCACCTGCGGCTCCTCGCTGTCCTGCAGCCTCTGGTAGCGCACGGAGGGCCGCGCAGCCTCCATGCCGGGGCTGGACCTGAGGGTGAGCCCGGGCTCCGCTCCAGCTGTCAACCCTGCGCTCTCCGGACCTTTCCACCGGCTTCCGCCCGCACCCACGGCGGCCCCGCCCACCAAGCCGTCACCAGGGCAACCCGGCCGCGTGCCTCACACCCACGGCTAACTGAGAGAACACTGACCTGTGAGGAGACCACGCCCACCGCTGGAGCCACGCCCCTCGATACACAGCAATCACCTGGAACCACAACCCTCGCAAGGCAGCAATCACCTGAAACCACGCCCCTCTCAAGGCGATCACCTGGAACCACGCCCCTCGCGAGGCAGCAATCACCTGAAACCACGCCCCTCGCGAGGCGACCACCTGGAGCCACGCCCCTCGCGAGGCAGCCTCCTGGAGCCACGCCCCTCGCGAGCAGCCGCTGGAGTCACGCCCCTCGCGTGCACACAGACCTGTGACACAGCCAGGAATGCCCCAGCCTGGGCCCGGCCCTCCGTGTTCAGGTGACCCTGCGCACCTCCGGTCTGTACAAGCACCGGGATAGAGCCACACCCGACGTCACGGGCCCCAGCACCCCCGCAGCAGGGCGCGTGCCTGTCCGTGTGACAGGTGAGGGCGGCGCCTGCTCTCACTACAGAGCACTAACCACCATCCATCCGGGCCCCTGTACATCTGGTGCTCTGGTCTTGAGACATCTCTAGTCCTCCCTCACACCGTCCTGCCCCCACCAATGGGAAAGATTTTACCATATGTTGGCGTAAGGGCCAGAGCTGCCGCCCTTGGTGCTGGGGAGCCAGGTTCAAGTCTCGGCGTCGCTCAACATCCAGTGATCCTGGGCAAATCACTTAATCTCCCCGTGCCTAACAAAAATGAATGTGTCCATCTGTAACGCAACTGGTGCTCATGTAAAGCGCTCCAATACCCTCGGGTCGAGTTTGCGCTATATAACAACTGAAACAAAAAGAAAGACATTAAAATTAAATGTTCTTCGCCGCAGCTGCCATGCCATTACTTTGGCTCACCGTCGCTCTTCTTTCCGAGAGGGCCACTGTGGTGCTGCGGAGGGTTGGGCATCAAGCCTCACTCTGTTTAACGTCTATGTTTCCCCACAGCTTCCAATATTTGTTTTTTCAGTCTGCGCTTCTATGCTGCCTGTGACTTCTGGAGAACATATCTCCCTCGAGTCGAAGGCCAACGACAGTACGGATGCTGTGGCACAGTGGATAGCAGGGCCGAACTGGGAACTTAAAACAGCCCTCGAAAAAATTATACATTCAGCCCCCAGGTGCGAATTTGCTAATGCGCGCTAGAACCAGAGCAACTCTTTCAAGTTGTCGCCAGGATCACTTGAGATGCACCACCACTCCTGGAGGCCGAAACCAGTCTCCAAGTGTCTAAACCGGCCTCCTGGGGCGCCAGCCTCCCGGGGATTGCCCGCTTGCCTGGCTGCCCAATCCGGCCATGGTGGATAGACTTGAATTCACTCTGCCCCTGTACTTACGAGGCTGACACCACTCGTCTTTGGAAGTTCAACAATCTGGTCCACCACTCAGTGGCACGAAGATCTTGGTACCTCCACTCCTGTTTCATTGGCATCATCTTGGGTGCACAGCAACCTTTTACCACCTATATTGACAAAGTGACCTCTGTCTGCTTTTTATTATCATTGTGATTAAAAAAGGTAATTACTATTCTCCTGAGAACTTTCAGAAAACTATACTTCAACTGCTCATTCTATCTCAATCAATCAATCAGGGATTTGTGAAGCGCGTTACTCACCCGTGAGGGTCTCAAGGTGCTGGGGGGACGAGGGGGGGGAACGGTAGTGCAGCTACGATTCAGCCAAAGAGCCAGGTCTTGAGGCTCTTCCTGAAAGTGTGCAGAGTGGGGGAACATCTCATATTGAGGGGGAGTTCGTTCCAGGTCTTTGCAGCGATGTAGGAGTAGGCTCTTCCACCCGTTCTGGCTCTGCGGATGCGTGTGGTTTCGGTGAGGTCAGCGGACCAGAGGTTTCTCTTGGGTGCATGGAAGGAGACTCTTTCGTTGAGGTATTGGGGTTTGGTGTTGTGGAGGGATTTGTAGGCGTGATTGAGTAGCTTGAAGGTTACTCTCTTCTCGACGGGGAGCCAGTGGAGGTCTCGTAGGTGCTGGGTGATGTGTTCATGATGTGGGATGCCAAGGACGAGCCTGGCCGCGGTGTTCTGGATGGTCTGGAGTTTCCGGAGCAGGGATTTGTTGATTCCGGCATAGAGGGCGTTTCCATAGTCTAGTCTGCTAGTTATGAGTGCGTGGGTGACGGTCTTTCTGGATTTGAGGGGGATCCACTTGAAGGTCTTGCGAAGGATGCGTAGGGTGTTGAAGCACGAGGAGGAGACAGCGTTGATCTGTCGGGTCATGGTGAGGGAGGCGTTGAGTATGATGCTGAGGTTCCGGGCGTGGTCTGTAGGAGTAGGGGGGCTGCCGAGGGCGGAGGGCCACAGGTTGTTGTCCCATGCTGAGGGGGTGGGTCCGAGGACGAGGACTTCTGTCTTTTCCGAGTTGAGCTTCAGACAGTTGTTTCTTATCCAGGATGCAACGTCTTTCATTCCTTCCTGGAAGCTGAGTCTGGTGGTGTCGGGTTGCCTCGTGAGGGAGAGGGTGTCGTTGGCGTAGGATACTATGCTGAGTCCATGCTGTCTGACAATCGCGGCGAGGGGGGCCATGTAGATGTTGAAGAGAGTGGGGCTGAGCGATGATCCTTGGGGTACTCCACAGTTGATCTCTGTGGGTTCGGAGAGGAAAGGCAGGAGCCCTATTGTTTGGGTTCGGCTGGTGAGGAAAGAGCGGATCCAGTCGAGGGCAGTTCCCTGTATGCCGGCGTCGTGGAGTCTGGCGGTGAGAGTGCGGTGGGAGACGGTGTCGAAGGCTGCAGAGAGGTCAAGTAAGATGAGGGCCGCCATGTGGCCCTGGTCGAGGAGAGTGTTGATGTCGTCTGTGGCGGCGAGGAAGGCGGTCTCGGTGCTGTGGTTGCTGCGGAATCCGGATTGGACGAGTCGAGAATGGAGTTAGCTTCGATGAAGTTCGTGAGCTGGCTGTTGATGATCTTCTCTGTGAATTTAGCTGCGAAGGGGAGGAGAGAGATGGGTCTGTAGTTTTTGAGGTCCGTAGGGTCTGCGGAGGTCTTCTTGAGGAGGGGCTTGACTTCTGCGTGTTTCCAGTCGTCGGGGAATGTGCCGAATTCGAAGGTGGCGTTGATGGTGCGTCGTAGCTTGGGTGCTATGGTGGTTGCGGCTCTGTGGAAGATGTGCGGCGGGCAGGGGTCCGTGGGGGCTCCTGAGTGAATGCTCTTCATGGTCGTGGTGGTGTCTTCGGTAGTGACCGGGGTCCAGGCGGAGATGGTAGGCTGGCTGGCTTTGCTGGGGGTGGGTGTGGTTTCGGCATCAAGTTCATTGAAGATGGAAGGAGGATCCGAGTTTGTCGCAGAGGTCCTGGGAAGGTGCGACGTCCGAGGCTTCGCTTGGGGGTTTGGTGAATTCCTGAATGATGCTGAAGAGTTCCTTCGAGTTGCTGGAGTTGGCGAGGATTTTGTCCTGGATGAAGGTCTTTTTGGTGGATCTGATGCGTTGGTGGTATTCTGTCATGGAGTACTTATAGGTGGTCTGGGCTTCCGGGGTTTTGGTTTTTCTCCATACTTTCTCGAGACGTCTGCAGGTGCGTCTGGATTCTCGGAGGTCGGCGATGAACCCGGTGGCTTTCATGGGGTGCTGTCAGTCAGAGTTACGGAGGGGGGCGAACTTGTCTGCGCAGTTGGTGATCCATCTGTGGAGTTTGTTGGCTGTAGAGTTGACGTTGGTCATGGTGGGAGGGGGATCGTGGTTGAGGGTGGAGTTGAGGTGCTCCTCGGTGACCTTGCTCCAATTCCTTCGTGGAGGGTGTGGTGTAGGTTTGTGACCGGTGGTATTTTCGAAGGAGAAGTGTACGCAGTGGTGGTCCGTCCAGAAGGGCTGCATGGTGTGGCTGAAGTGGATGTTGTTCCCTCCTGCGAAGATGGTTCGAGGGTGTGTCCTGCCTTGTGGGTAGGGATCATGACGAGCTGTTTGAGTCCGATGTTGGCGAGGTTGTCCAGGAGGGCGGTGGAGTTGGGGGGCGCTGAGATTGTGGAGGTGGAAGTTCATGTCTCCGCGCAGTATGTAGTCCATGGAGGCAATGGCATGGGGCACAATGAGGTCGGTGATGGTTGTGGTGAACGCGGTTTGTGGTCCGGGAGGTCTGTAGGTGAGTGTGCCACGTAGGGTCGTTCTGGGGCTGGTCTGGATCAGGAAATGGAGGTGTTCCGTAGGGGACAAGGAGTCGTTCATGCTGGAAGTGGTGAGTAGGAGGGAGTTCTTGTGCGCGATGGCGAGTCTTCCTCCTGGGTGGCTGGGGCGGTCCTTCCTCTGGATCTTGTATCCGTCGGGTATGGCGGTGGCAATGTCGGGGGCAGAGGTGGAGTTGGTCCAGGTTTTCGTGAGGAAGGCGACGTCTGGAGAGAGGGTGTCGAGGAGGTCCCAGATCTCTACTGTGTCTGTGCAGGGAGCAAACGTTGAGAAGGATGTACCTCAGGGCTTCGGGTGCGCTGGCGTCAGGAGGGTTGGCGGTGGCTGTGGGGGTACGGAGGTTGGACAAGGTTCGGCTGCAGTGTCGGCAGGAAAACTGGCCGTGGGTGTTGTCCAGTGTCGACAGCTGGCAGTTATTGTTTCTTCCGGGGTTGAGTGCTTGGAGGGCAGCTGAGTCGTAGAGGTGGGGAGTCGGAGAACCAGAGTCCCTGGTGCTGGTCGCAGTTGGGTCGCAGACAGGCATGCCTTTGCGCCAGCTGCGCGCGGCCACTCAGCGGCCGCCATTAAGTAGGGGACGGTGGATGGAGCACAGCTGGGAGGCGGGAGCGGGAACCGGCGGGGGAAGAGGGGCCGCGGGGGCTGCAGCGGCAGGAAAACAGCACGAAAAGGACACAAGGGCAAAAAAGGACACAACAAGGCACAATAGAATAAAAAGAACAGAAAGAATATGAGGAAAAAAGAATATTAAAAAACGAATAAAAAACAACAGATAAACAGGACAATTAACAGAAACCAGACAGACAAACAAACAACAGCAGAAAACAGAAAAGGGCTGGCCGAGCCGACCAGCAGAAGAGCAAGGCTCTCCCACTGGACCACCAGGGAGGAGGTGCAGGCAGGAGCCTATGGGTGGAGGAGGACTACGAACACCTACCTGGACAGAGAGGCGCTGGGGGCAGCGGCGCAATGACGGAGCTGTGCGAGGGGAGAGCAGAGTTCCCTGACCAGGAAGTCAGAGGTCTTGCTCCTCAGGTAGATTAATGCAACACACTCAGTCGGTCTACCTGCGTACACTCTTTCCAGCTGCAAGGCAATCAGAACACAGCCACATACCTGATCCCGGGATTAAACAGACCACCTCGAATCTCCAGCTATCTAACTTTGTTGCCTGGTGTCAAGGAGAAACCACAAGAGCGGTTATTGCAGATGCATAACATTTGTTGAGGGAATGACGATAGCACAGCTTACCTTCTCTGACCATAACCATACCTGCCTTGACCACTGAACCAAAATATTGGAAACTAAGTCATTTCAGAATCAATCATGGTTCTAATTAAAGAGCCATGAACATTATGTCTTCCCTTTCCTAAAACTTACGTACGAAACATTAACAGAGTGAAGGAGAAGGATAAAGAAAAAAACCAAAAGACAGAAAATAAATAAAAAAGATGGAGACGTATAGAAAGGTCATAAACAACTGTTGTGTGAGTACACACACACTGTACCAAGAAGAATGCACATCTTTAAGTAAAAGTATTTATTACTACAGGAATAATCTGTTTCTTAGCATGTCCAAAACAATTACAAAGCATATTATAAAAAAAGCAAGCAGACACGTTATAATCCTGGCCCCCTGATATACCTCTGTAAAAAAAACTGTTGTCCTGAGATTTTCATGTTTGATTAGTGTTTTGGTATCATTAGAGAAGTAATTTAGCTTGGGTGGACATTGCTGATTCGGGCCGAATTTTTCTGGACAACATTTTTAAAAATGGTGGATGTGTTGCAGTGATGATGTAATATTTCAGGAACCACGAGACCTATATACTTCATTTTTGGGTCAAAACATAGGTTTCAGTCTTACACTGCCTTATTCTTACATATAAGTCACCCCCAAGGTCTCCCCTTGGTGCTCCAGGGATAGGGTGTATTGGAACTATAAGCATGGACATTATAAAAGATGTTTTGTATGCCCTGGTGAGGGGAAAAACTGCCAATTTAGTTTTTCCCCATTGTAGTACATTAGCTCTATAGGCTAACATGGGAAGACTTTATTTAACTTTAATAAAGTCTAAATACTGACAGGAGTGATCTAAAATGATACTTCAAAGTGTTTAAATAAATCAAATAACTTGCCACGGTTTAATTTATTATAACTGTGGCGGAAAATAAGTTATAGAACTTGCTTTTCTGTTGGGCCAAAATCCAGCCTTCTAGCAGCCTCTCCTGGTTGGCCAGCCTTTGACAGGCTGAGCCAACCTGCTTTGATGAGGTGTGAAGTGGTCTGCATTGAGATATAGGAGACATCTGGTTAGAGGAGATCTGCAGTTGCCAATTTCAGGACAAGAAGGGGCCGGGGGAGCCAAACTGGTCTTCAAAGAGGGAATGACACTTAGGGCAGCACCCAGGCCCACCCCCACTTCCTGCCCCCCCAGCCAGATGGGAGCCCCAATAATTAAATTAGCAGAGGGGCCGGAAGGGGTTGTGTTAGGGAAAACTAGCCACACCTGTAGTTTGGATTAGCCAGACTTAAGCTCCAGGAGAGATTTTCTTTATTTTGGTTTATAAAGAACAGTGCTTTCTGGGCCAAGAATGTGCCACACTTCAGAGTAAGTGTTCATCATTGAGAGTGGCACCTTGCACCCCATTGGTCAGGGGTGCCCCTGATTTTCAGCCAAGAAGCCTGAATAAATATGGGAGACCTGCCAGCAACTCCGATGCCTGCATGGAAGAAACAAGAAGCAGAAGGATTGCCCTGCTGGACCCCTGGCCTGTACCAAGAGGACTGAACTCTGAAGGACTGCATCTGCTGCACACTTTGGGCTTCAGCAAAAGAAGGACTTTGCCTGACTCTACAAGTTTGAGGAGTGAACTACCTGAAAGCAGCAGGTTAAAAGAGCTCCACCTGCATCATCTCCACCAAGAAGACCCCAGCTGGACAGCGTTTAGTGGACTTTTAAGGATTTGGCCAGGTGAATTGTGGGTCTTGTAGTCCCAACTTCCAAAGGAGCAACTTAGAGATTCTGGAACCTTGGATTGGTGTTGTGGACCCTCAAAGACCCAAAAAGACCGTCTGGAGAAGAAGGACTGCCCTGCTGGTCCTTTAGACTGCAGAAGAGAGGACTTCATTCATAAGGACCTCACCAGCAACACTTACAAGGCTTCACAACAATAGAACGTTGCCTGTCGTAAAGGATAAGGAGTGGCCTCCCTATTTAAGTTCATTCTAGTGCAGGCGCGCCTAAGGCAAGCCCATCTGCGCCTGGACGTCGCCAAACGCCAGACATGCTGCAGGTTCGGCCACCCAACAGCGACTGTATTCACGGAGCACACTTATCGACATCGGTAAGGGTCTCTATCACCGCACACATCAGCTTAATGCCCTTTTGGTAGGTCCTTTTGTATGTAAAACTTGTGGGTTTAATTCTTTGGTTACCACTACTCCTATGCGCACTCCCTCGCCTGCTATCAAAATCCTGAGCCTTAACTGCCGCTCGTTGGTCAAGCACTTTGCGGAAGTGTTTGACCTAATTCAGGATGAGGCCCCTGATATTCTTTTCCTAACCGAGACTTGGCTCTCTGCTAATACCGAGGCAGAGCCCAACCTAGCACTGCCCCAGGGATATGCCATCAAAACTCTTAACAGAGAAGGTAGGGGTGGGGGTATTGCGGTGGTCTTTAAAACTGGGTTCACCTGTACCTTGACCAAAGAAAGTATTACAGACTCTGAATGTGCTCTATTCAAAATTTGTGTCAATGCTAATTTTACCCTTTCGGGCCTTCTGATCTATCGCCCCCAGGGCCGTCAAAAGGTTTTATGGAAGCCCTTGTTACTACATTGGGGCTGCTGGCTACTAGGTCGGCCAACTTCAATATCGTAGGGGACCTTAATCTCCATTTGGAAGCTAATCAAGATAGGGAGATCAGTAATTTTTTAGCGGACCTTGCTGCGTTCCAACTGATACAATATGTCCCTAACAGCACGCATTCTGCCAGTCATTTGTTAGACCCTTTTTTCTCGAATCTATCAGCTCTCGTAGCTAGCCATCTCGTAGCTGGTCTGACCACTATCTGGTGTCACTGACACTACAGGAAATAGGCCCTTCTTTAGAGGCTCCTCAGAGATTTATTTTAAAACGCCCCTGGCATAAGTTGGATGCGGTTCGCTTCCGCGGCCTCCTCCTCCTTCTCCTAATCTCCCTAACAATCCGGATAGGGCTAACAGTATCCTGTTAGACTGGCTCTCACACACACTCGACACTCTGATCCCTGCTATGATGACCCACAGCCGTAGAACACAATCTTGCCCGTGGTTCTATGACGAACTAGCCCAGGCTAGAAGGGCGTGCAAAGCCCTGGAAAGGGCTTGGAGAAGACAGTATGACCCTATCTTGAAACTACAATATCGAGCATGCATCAAACAATACCACAAGTCCATCTTGAAGGTGAGAGCAGACATTTTTTCGGAGAAAATTAAAAACAGCAGCAATCCCACTAAATGTATATTCTCCCTACTCAAGGATCTTAAAACTTCTGGGCAACCAACCTCATCCCCTCTCACTTCCAACGAGCAATGTGAGACCCTCGCTGCCTTTTTTATTAAAAAGGTGGACGATAGCTACAAAACTTTTCCCCACATAGTGCCCCCTATAGGTCGGCCTTATCCCTTGGCCGTCACCGGTCCATCACTTTCGGTTTTTCCGGTACTTTCCCAGGATGCCATGCGGTCTATCTGCAACAAACTCAAATCTGGATCTCTGGCTCATCCCCTTAAACCCGACTAATTTAAGGCTTTTCTACCGCAGCTATTGCCTGTGTTCTGTGACCGCATAAATCTGTCCCTAACCTCTGCTGTGGTTCCCACGGCCTGGAAACATGCCAAAGTGATCCCTCTCCTCAAGAAACCCACTCTGGATGACTCCAAGCCTGCTAATTTCCGTCCTATCTCCCTCCTCCCTTTGACTGCCAAAATCCCCGAAGCCCATATTAATTCCATCCTCTCTAGCTATATTGACACTAACAACCTGTTGGACCCCTTCCAGAACGGTTTCCGTCCGCGTCATAGTACGGAATCGGCACTCTTGGCGGTCACGGAACATCTGCGTCACTCTCTTGACTCTGGAGGCACTTCTGCTCTGATTTTATTGGACTTAAGTGCTGCTTTTGACACTGTGTCCCACCAGATTCTTTTGCAGCGCCTAGAGGACATTGGCATCAGTGGCCCAGCCCTGGGGTGACTTTCCTCGTTTCTTTTGGAAAGATCCCTTCAAGTGATTGCCCCTCCTTTCTGTTCTCAGACGCACAGTGTACGCCAGGGTGTTCTACAGGGCTCTGTCCTGAGTCCGACCCTTTTTAATAGTTACATCCGACCCCTGGCAGTGGTGGCAAAAGGTAGGGGTTTGACTGTGGTCTCCTACACGGACGATACACAGTTAGTGATCGCCTTATCCGACAACCCCGCTCGAGATGCCGCTAAGTTCAAGGAGGATTTAACAGTGGTCGCGGACTGGATGACATCGAACTGCCTCCAACTTAACGCCACCAAATCAGAAATCCTGCTGGTGGGGAAAAACACTCATTTGTGGAGTGAGCAATGGTGGTCTTCCGTCTTTGGTTCCCCACCTTTACCTAAGCAGACAGTCAAAAATCTGGGCGTTTGGTTGGATTCTACTCTCTCCTTCCAGCCCCAAACCAAGGTTGTGGCTGGAGTCTGTTTCAGACTCCTTCAAGGTCTCAAACCTCTGTTGGGCTTCTTTGAGGCTAATATCCGGCAGGTTATCATCCAGGCCACCATACTGTCTAGGCTGGATTATGCCAGTGCTCTATACTTGGGAGTTAATAGAGCAGAGATACAGCGCCTCCAGAGGATACAGAATGCGGCAGCCCGACTATTGTTTGGGCTCTCCAGGACCTGTCATACTTCGGAGTTCATTAATAGACTCAATTGGCTCCCTGTGGAAAAGCGTGTTCTTTTTAAAGCTTTGTGCATTACTCACCGTATTCTTAATGCCCAATCCCCTGAAATCCTTGCAGACCTCCTCATACCTTACATACCCACTCGCCTCCTGCGCTCTTTTAATCAACATCTGGCAGTCATCCCGCGGGTTAGGAGAGCCAGAGCTGGTGGACGCTCTTTTCGAGCTTTAGCTCCCAAACTCTGGAACTCCCTTCCGGTGAACATCAGAGCATTCACGATCATGCTGCTTTCCGTAAGGCCATAAAAACGTATCTGTTCTCTAACTAATTGGATGTGGCGTTTCCTCGGCCCTATCTTCCTTCTGCTGTCTGAGCTTAGCGCTGGGACGCCCCTTGGCTGGGGCAGCCATGCGCTCTATACATTTTATAACATAACTTATAACATAACATCAGCAACCGGCTGGAAAAATGCTGGAAGGGCTACCTGCAGCATCAACAATGAGGACAACTCCAGTTGATAAGCTTCAACTGGATTTTACTTGGCTTGACCAGGTGCATTGTGGGAGTTGTAATCCCAGACCCCAAGAGGCAAACCAGAGCTTCTGAACTCTTGGCTGGTGCTGTGCACCACTTTCCTGCATTAGGAAACACTTCTAGAAGTAAGTGTAAAAGTGTTACATCGTGGGTAGCCGGAACTCTCGACGTGTCCTGGTCTGGTGTGACCTTTTTTAACCCACTGAGCGCTATTTGCTTCTAAGCGCAAGTTTTACTTTTAATCTTTAAAACTTCATATCTCTGGTTGCCTATATTGGATTTGTGCCATTTTGTTGTCATTTTAATCATAAAAGTATTTCCTATTTTTATGAATTAGTGTGACTTTTTATTGTGTGTTGTGTCTTACTTATTTAATGTGTTGATGTTTTTGAATGCTTTACACACCTCTCTCCTAAGTTAAGCCTGTCTGCTCGCAGCCAGCTTCCAAGGCTTGAGCAAGGATTCATTTATTGAGACTTGACTGGACTTTATTTGTGATTGGGGTGTTAATACTAAGTGTAGGTGCCTACCTGAACCTACTAATAAAACACCTTCCAACAATATTATAATTTTCTAAGGGGCTTTACGCTTGTTACCAGTGATTATATGAAGCCGGCCAGATAAAAAATATGCAATATAAAAGTAAAAGCAAAAATTAAAAAGATTCTTATTAAAAAGAACAGTTTTTCTTCAGTTCATAAAAAATACAGGCTTTGGTGGTGTATATGGCAAATGCATATTGTTGTTCGACTGCCTTGTTGAGTTCATTCCTCATCAGAGGACATGTCGACATCGTCAGGTGCACATGCGTGTGATCTTTGAGAAATCCATATAGAGCGTGTTCATATTTAACAGTCTGTGCATTTGATGGACCAGCAATTGGTTGCCCATCTGAGGCACTCGATGGTAACTGCAGCTCCTCTCCAGGGAGCTCGAAAGATGACAGCAAGTCAAGCCACTTATCAAGAGCTGCATTGAAAAGCGCCACTGGTGATATTGCTGTGTCATAGGTAGCATCCTGTAGAAAGGACAAATGCATTGTTTCTGGTGCTCAGGAAGAGGTTGAGTAATTATTCCCATATCAAGATAAGGCGCCGGGGGCTGTTCCAGATGTAAGTCCAAGATGACTTCAGTTGAACAGTTTATGCACCAGAACATAGGTTTTACTTGTGTATCATCCATTTTATGAAATGTGAGCATCCAGTGCTAGCTGAGTTCAGAGAGCCAAGCATGTCCCTTGTATCCTACTAGAGTCTCTCTGCAGTATCGTTCGGCTGGATATGTTACTCCACGTTGTTGATTTCCAAGTCGGAACAGGAGTAAGATGATGATACCACAGTCGATTAGCAGTATGATGATTGGAAATCCTCCGAAAATGCTGGAAAACAGAGATTGAAAAAATGATGGAATCAGTCATAATACTGCTTTCAATCCAGTCACCAGACCTGATGTTCTTAAAAAGATGTACAACACCTGTTGTCACATTCAAATTAAATATTGTTTGCACGATATCTGCCAAATGCATCAGGTATTGTGTATGTAACAGCCTCTGAATTTTTGAAGCAGTTCTGGATGTTTGCAGATTATAAACTTCAACCACTGAAGTCAAAGGGGCTTCTTTTTGCAACAGAACAGACAATAGGTTGTTTAAATCATCAAAACGCATAGATTTCATGCTTATACTAGGCCAAGGGATGTTCCTAAGGTTATATTGAGGCAGAGGATACAAGGTCCTTCTACAGCACTGCATTGTTTCTGAAACTGTTATCAGGTATGGCTGGCCGGGCCCAACCCACAGCAAGTAACATTTGTTAGAAAAAACAAGAAGAACCGTTAATCAGAAGTTCATGATGTGTGGGAACGGATGCAATGGGGGGAAATGGATAAAAGGCAACTTATCACTGGCATCAAAACGCTAAACATTCAGTGCAATGATTTGGTGTCACACAGAAGGGAGTGTTCAAGATGGTTTCTGCAATTTGCTGTACTGATATACACATGGTCATCTTCATTTTCATTCAAACAGATGTGGGAAAAAGGACATTTCCATGACTGGAATAATTATGAGGTGTGCATAATTTCATACCATCTAATGAATTTATATTTTTGACAGTCGTGAAAATGACACATTGTAATGGGCAATACAGTGTATTAGCCAGGTAATATGTGGAGTGTCACAGACTGTAAATGGTGAGTCTTCAATTTGTTCTATACTTAATAGGGTGTATCTGGATTCTTTTGTCGTGTAGTTAAAGGAATCCCCAGGACCTGCGCGTTTTGGATGAACTAAACTAAGGGCTTGGTGACCCAACTGCTTCCGGACAACACCACAGGATATGTCAGCCGTTAGTCCAGCTAGCTCTACAGTGCCACTACCACCCCCCTGTATTCTACAATGGCGTAGGTAGTTTTCTGGCAACCACTTAACAGGACAACCCTGAGTCCTCAGGGAAGGTGGAAAACAGTACAGTACTTTTCGCTCAGTCACTCGTGCTTACTTATTCTCAGAAAGTACACAAGAGGGCAATCAGGACATTTTCAATAAGTATTTATTGGTCCAGCGTCCGTCTTGTGTAAAACATATGTGCTGCGACAATCAGGAGACAAAAGCATACGAAAGAGATGGCAAGTACCAATATAGTAAATAGTAGATACATCTCTACCATAGCGCTAAGGAGATGAACTTGAGCAGTTCAGATAAAAACAGTAGCACTTCATATTCCTGTAATGCGCGCCCTACGTAATTTGCCTAAATGTACCTAGCCTAGATCTGTATGTGTAGCATGTATATGCGTATATGTATGTATTTAGCCAAGAATCCCCTAGAAATGAACCACCCTTCTCACCTGATGGTTGAGAACGAAGGACCCCGTCTCTGCTTCGAGGATGACACCCTGCAAGGGATGTCAGACCTCTGCATGTCAAAGATTCAGCATGCAGGACCCCGTGTCAGCTTGGAAGGAATTCTCCTATAATTCGCAGGGGGGAATAAGGGTCTTATATACTAGAGTTGTCACTCCAGGGTTTCTTCTAGAATCGATATGTTTTGAAAACAGTCATGAATGTTTTGAAAACAATCATAAATGTTTTTCCAAACAAATGCGATCATGCACAGCTGGCTGTTGGCCAAGGATGAAAAAAAGCTGTGACCCTTATACAAAGTAAATATGCTGTGCCTAAGGACATGTTTATGTACACCAGGTACAGGGATTATGATAGAATACTAAGAGCCTGGTGTCGAAGAGACAGGAGCACGCTAATAGGTAAAAGGTCACCTGTTTGGAGTCGTTATTGACGTGTGGATAGGACAATGTATGAAAAATAGGGGTATACATAAAAAGCATAAAAATTATTTGAAACTTAAGATACTAAAAAGCATTTCTTTAAAAGCTTGCTAAAAATGTACATAAAAGAAAAGCTATTTTCCCTAAAAGCGTTCAAAAAGGTCCTCTAATCTTGTATATGTGGTTATTATTACACTGAGCACCTTGAAAGCCACTATGCTCAGTTAGAGCAGAGAAGGAACAAATAAAACAAAGTAACTTTTGACCTTCAATTTGGTAAATGTTTAAAAAGTCACCAGATAGTTCCCAGCACAGGAGAGGCCAGATTGTTTATGAATCCTGCGGTGAAGACTCAACATCATTGAACATCGTATCCACAGGTGGCAATCCCTCCAGAACTTCCAGTGTCATGTAGAGTGAGCAAAGATGGTCATCTCTGGTTCCCACAGCAGCCGCCGGGGAAGAATTAGATGCCTGCACGCCTGATACCGCAGCTATGGAAGTGTCAGACACAGGTCCAACAAGCAGCCAAATCTGCAGAAGAGGCAACGGAACACAGGCAGGACACAGTCTAGCCAGACCGGTCTAAAAGACAGGAACCAATGCTCACTCAGCTCTCTAAGTTGAGGCGTACCCAGGTAGAACACCACACACTCAGTTTTCTTGGTGCCATTGAGCACGCTAAGGTAGGTATCGGCTATTAGTGTTTCCGGGTGCAGCTTCAGTAGCTTATGTTTGAGATTCTTTTTTGTGTACTTGGAGATATTTTTGGGATACACGATGCTCCATGAGTTTGGGCCATATCTGGTCAGGACGGAGTCCAGGGGCTTGTGTAGGTACATTGCTAAAGAAGGTCCTTGATTGAGTTATGAGGAATCATTCATCCTGGTTCGAATTGGGAATACTATTCAAACATAGCATAGGCATATTAGCATGGGGCTGACTTTAGTTTCAAGCAACAACGATACTGAGATGGTTCCCAGAAAAAGCCAGGACTAAAATTGACGGTGAAGAGGCACCGTTGCAAGATGGCCGCTACTTTGGGAACTAAAGAGAATAGTCTTACCTTTCTGTTCATGCAGTGGTAGGTTGCTCAGAGTCCTACTTTACTTTCTGTGCATGAGCTAGAGTGCAAGTCCTATATCTGTTTCCATCAAGCTGCTCGGGTCACCATCTTGTAGAGGAAATCTTTATTTTAAGGTTAAAAATCCACACAAGCTAATATTTTGAGGATAAAAAGTAGCCGCTGTGCGATAAGAGCACTGCACGCAATTCAGGGGCTATTTCAGAGTGCACTTGTGCGGGGACCTCATCGGGTCAAATCTAATTTGCAGCCGTATCTTGTTTTTCGAGGAAGGAGCTCTGTCGTACCCACTCCGGTGAGCCACCTCGTCCCAAAGAGACACATGAGAGGAATCCCGCTCGAGCCGATGGCAGCAAACATGAGCGGATGGCTGAGAGGGAAAAAAGGCACCAAGGGGAGACGGCGCTGATCGACCCTCAGCCAGGATGGGGAGGCTAGGCCCTAGCGAACATCCCAACTCGGCAGGCCTGATCTCCCAGATGGCGGCAGGCTCGGATAGAACACGGCAGAAACAGCCTGACAAACATTTATCGCAATGCGAGCGTAGCCTGCTCGATCGCACTGGCAGATGTGACACGCCGCACTATGGGGGCCGGCAGGGCCATAGAGCTCCAGGAATGGGAGCAGGCGCCAGACCCAGGCAGACGTATCGTCGTAGTCATCTGGACGGGAAGATCAAAAATCGAGAAAAAATACCCCAGATCTCCAGGTGACGGGAGCAATACCTCACTTTGGAAAGGCTCCGGCAATTCTTCCATGGACTGCACGTCGTCGAGGCATTCAGACCAGGGCAAGACCCAACAGTGCCTTCCGATTGTCGAAGTCATGGGAACGGACCCCGTCGGTCCAGAGGAGTCAAATCAGGTGCCTCGAGATATCTGAAAAGGATGACATCCAGGGACGAGAGAGTCAGAAGACCAACGCGGCAGTTAGTGCAGCAAGTGCAGTAATAAGGTCTCCCACTGCGACAGCGAGAAGGCACAACTCAGCTGCTGCGGGTAGATGAAGATCAAGTCAGCCATGCATCGGGATTGAGCCGAGAGAGAGAAAAAAATAGAGGTAAGTGGCATCCGCTATGTGCCTAAGCCGTTGTCGTGATGATGCTGTAACACAGTGGGGCTTCTGCACCAAGTCTTGAGGCCTTCGGACCCACCAGAGCTTCAAGGCACCAATACCTGGGTCACCAAACCCCCTGCAGCAAAAACCTACAAAACCGAGCCACGCAGACTCCAACTTGATAACGAGCCAGCACCCGATGAGGGACATCAGGACTCCGGAGACCCACCTCAGAAGTGGCCCAGCAGCTCCAGAATCGTCGCTCCAAGGTGCCAGCCCATGACCACGAGGTTTAACTTTGCACGCCTGTGCCCAGCTGCCCATCTTCTCTGCACCCAGCCATCCTGCCCGGGGATCTTCAAACCAGCTATGCTCTCGAAGTCCCAGAGCCCCTGCGACTTCTACTCTCCCTTGAGAGCCCTCAGACTTGCCTGCAAGTCCCCATTTGCTTTGCTTTTACAGATGGCCTCCTGGCTTCGTAGCGCGACAGCTAAAAAGTCTCCTTTTTCCTTGTTTCCTGAGGAACCCGGGAAGCTCCTGAGAACTTGGCCTTGGCACTTTGGACCTTGGCCCGAACCGTCCGATTTCCAAAAGGGTAACCACACAATAACTGCACTGCATTGCTTTTTCCACTTGCCTTTTTCTTTCCATAGGAAATGTATTGTGTGTAATTGCGCACAACCGTGATTATTGAATGTTACTGTGATTTATCGTATTGTGAAAAGTATTTACCTTGTACCAAAGTTCTTGGTCTAAATATTCAAATAAAAAGAAGTACTATCTTTCTAATTTGGTCTCGACTCCATTTCTTCAGTGTGTGTCTCATTTATTGCCTCTGTGAGTACAACAAATGCTCAACACGACCCTCTGATAAGCCTAACTGCTTGTCCACACTACCACAAAAATAGAGTGTTAGTATTATCTACTTTTGTCTCTGTAAACCAATACGGGTCTCTCCGACCTCTCTGCACAGTGTACCCCATTGTGGTGCTTTATACAGAGAGGTGGGTTTCCTACATTGGTGGATCAGCGGTGGGGTCTACGACTTTGCGTTTGCTGAACCACTCTGATAATAAAGTGACCACACGAGTAAAGTCACATTTGCCATTAAGTAAATTGCATTTTTCAATTTGACTATTTTTCAAAATTTAAAGATAATTGTTAGGGCCCTGGTTAGGTCCCTTTAGTACAACTGTTTTAAAAACCCAAATCTTACTGTTGTTAGGAAACCAGTATTGTTTTTTCTCTCCAAAAAGGTTCCCAACTTAGTAAAAATAATGAGTACTAAAAACAGTACTCTAGAAGACCTGGTACAGGTGGAGGAACTCAACCTCACACCCTACCTGTCCTCGCCAATGAGGCAGCTTAGAGGCTTGCGTAAACTTCACGGACGCTGCGCTCTGTCTGAAAATGAAAGGCAGGTATGATTTCAGTAGAAAATGCTTGCTATCTTTCAGGATGATCTTTTTTACTTAGAGGTTGTCATGAGATAAATAACTGCTTTCCCGAGTCTGTACAAGAAAACACCTTCAGCCTTCTAACCTGCGGCGGTTGCCTACCTTATTATTAGCCTATGACAATCACCTCAAATTTGTCTATTGGTTGCAGGGACGTGGCCTGCTGTGTCAAGGGGTTGCTCATTAGGTCCCATACACACTGATCCGTTTTTAAGGAAAAAATGCAACTGCAGCAAAAAATGTATGTTCACTAAGGAAACCTGCGTAAATGTTGCATTGCACATCAGAGAAAATGTACAGAGTGGTAGAATGCAGCAGTTTTTTTTCTTAAACAAAATATGAGCCATGTGAGAGGAAATACAAATGCGTTTTTATGTGATTTAGGGCAGATGTTGTCAGTACACACCACCTCCCCAACTCCACCGGCCGCCCTTATAGAAACAGAAGCCAGGCTTGCAATGGCTTGTCCTTTGTCTTAGGTCTAGTAACAAAAGCATCCATCTTAGTACAGTCACAGTCTCTTCAGGTCATTTTTCCTATTATTTTCCAATAATTGACAGAAATTTTAAACAGATATAAAGTACGTTCAAATAAACAGATTTGTATTTATTGGAAATCTCATCTCTCCTGTGCGCAGCATTGTTAAAACGGACCTGCAACGTCCAAAGTAGATATTGAGATTCCTGCAATTTCTTAGCTGTGCATGCCCCCCTCCACAATGACACTTTAAGGGGCACATTGTCGCGCTTAGGAGAATATGGTTGAACACATCTGTGCAGGTCCTTCTTCCATGACGGTGGCGGGGCCGTAGCCCCATTCGAGGCGGTAGCTGAGTTGCTTTTCCTGCCTCCACTGCGCTGGGCGTCCAGGCCGCGTGAGTTGTTTTTGTGCTACAGGACGGGATACGGTGTGAACTGTACACATTTGTTTTTCTTGTGATTTACTCTGCGGCAAGGAAGCGGTGAACTGAGTACACTTAAAGTCTCTGGCTCCTCCAATGCTTGTCGACCCTGCCACCGAACACGCCTGCTCGTTCTGTTTAAATGAGTCATTATCTTTTTTTTATCTATAACATAAACTTTTGCTGTTCTTTTAATTTTCACCACAGCCCGTACATAAAACGCTTGTTTTCGAAAAATGTCAGTTTGGTACGTCAGGCCTGTCAGCACATTTTAGGGAAAGAGCATAAGCACTTTAGCACAAGCACTTTACCACTAGTTAGCAGTGGTAAAGTGTGCAGAATCCTAAAGCTAGCAAAAAAAAATTCAGAAAAAACAGGAGGTCTGCAGGCAAAACGTTAGGGGAAAGTACACCAAGGATACCAGGTATAACACGTGCCCCCCCCCCAGCTGAAAGTGGGGAGAGCTATCCAAACCTTGGGGGTTCTCTTCATTAAGGCGGAAGAACCTGGACAGACCATCAGCTTTAGTGTGGTCTTTTCCATGACGGTGTTCCACCATAAAGGCCACTTCCTATAGGGAGATGGACCACCTCAGTTTGGGATTCTCATCTCCATCTCAACCCAGAAGTGTGAGTACCAAACAGGTATGGTCTTAGCTTCTTCACTGCTCAGACCGCAGCAAAGGCTTCCCTCTCTATTGCCCTCCACCTTTGTTCCCTGGGAAGTAACCTCCTACTTATGAAGGGTGATCTAGGCCTTCTTCATTAAGCTGTGAGAACACTGCCCCTACGCCATGCTCTGAGGCATCTGTCTGCACAATGAACTCTTGGCAGACGTCAAAGGCCTTGAGCATGGGTGCACATAGCCTCCTTCAGGTTGTCAAAAGTTTTCTAGCATGCCTCTTTCCAGTTTACCTGAAGTGGCTACTTCCTGGAAATCAGTTCTGTCAAGGGGGCAAATGGTGCCATATCCCTTGACAAATCTCCCGTAACGGCCAACGAGGCCTAAGAAGGCTCTCACCTCTGTCTGGGTATTGGGGGGTTACCAAACAACAATGGTTTACATTTTGGCTTTGAGGAACTGAACCTTGCCACCTCCCACTTGGTGACCCAGGTAGACCACTGAACCCTGGCCTATCTGGTACTTACTGGCCGATAGTCAGGTCTGCACTCTGCAGAGCCTGAAACATTATATGGAGGTGGCACAGGTGGTCCTCCCAGTTAGAACTGATGAGTGCAATATTGTCTAGGTAGGTGGCACTGAAGTTCTTCAACCCAGCCTGGACCTGGTTGAACAACCTCTGGAAGGTGGCAGGGGCGTTCTTCAACCCGAAAGTGCCCTTCTGGTGTAGAGAGCGCAGACCTCTCTTTGGAATCTTAGGTCAAGGCCAGTACCCAGACGTTAAGTGAAACATGATGAGAAACTTGTCAGCTCCTAGCCGAACTATGAGCTCATCATCTCAGGGATGGGGTGTGCACCAGTCTTGCTGTCTGCACTGAGCCCACGGTACACACAGAATCTAAGTTCAGGTGTGACACCTGGAGGAGCAGCCTTGGGGACCAACACCAGTGAGCTACACCAAGGGCTGTTTGAGGGCTCAATAACCCTTAACACCAGCATCTTGGAGACCTCCTCCTTAATGCTGGCCCTCATCTGGTCAGACAACCTGCAAATTTTATTCTTCACAGGCGTGCTTTCCCCAGTATCAATATCACGGTACACCATGTAGTGAGTCCTAGAGTAAGTGAGCAAAAAGAGGCAACCTGCCTCAGCAACTGGCAGCAGACTCTCTGTTGGTCTAGGGTCAGTGTGGGGGAGAGGCTGACACCCGCCACTGACCCATCCCGCTCCTTGGAAGAAAGGAGGTCGGGAGAGGTTCATTCCCCTCTTCCACACCATCATCAGTAACCAGGAGCATGAAAAGCTCAGATCTCTCAAAGTGGGGCCTGTGGTGATTTACACGAAGGCCCCTTAGAGGGTTCCTGGGAATCATGTTGTCCACCAAGTAGTTGACATCACTCTTGCACTCATAAGGCCCAGACCAACAGTCTTCAGGGCCCTGGGCTCCACAGGCTCCATCAACCACACTTTTTGACCGGGCCGAAACTTGACCAGAGTGGCATTCTTGACATACCACTGTTTTATGTCCTCCTGGGTGACTTCCAGGTTCTCCTGTGCGGGTTTCCAGAAGCACGCTGTCTGTATGTGGTCAGTATGCAGGTGGCCACATCCTAGGGGGCTCTCCCAAGAGCTTGCTCTCAGCCCTCCTTCACCAAACTGAGAGGTCCTCTCACAGGGGGCCCATACAGAAGCTCCAAGGGACTCAAGCCAACCCCCTTCTGAGGTACCTCCCTGTAAGCAAACAAAAGACACGGCAAAAGGATGTCCCACTTCCACCTCCTGGACTCTGGCAGGCCCCTAATCATACCCTTTAGGGTCCTGTTGAAGCTTTCAACAAGCCAATTGGTTTGTGTGGGGTAAGGAGTGTAAAACTTTTAGGTTACCCCACACTCCTTCCACATGATCTTCATGTACCCTGACATGAATTTGGTATTCTGCTCAATTACCAACTCCTTGGGAAACCCCACACGGGTAAAGATCCCCATCAGTGCCATGGCCACTTCCGGCGCAGGTGCAGTCCTTAGAAGAATAGCTTCCAGGTTCCATGTGGCATGGTCCACCAAGACAAGAACAAATCTGTTGTACATGGCTGTCTTGGAGTCCAGGGGCCCAATAATGTTGATGCCCACCCTTTCAAAGGGGGTGCCAAGGACATGCCTGTAATATGAACCACTTTCGAGAACCATAATATTACTGCCCGCTGCTGTATAGTAAAATATACCATCTGCCTTCTTTTTACAAGCCATGCTGCACAGCACCGCTTGAACCATTGGCAAAGCCACTAGGTCTCAAAGACGCACAACGTGCACATAAAGGAACATAAATCGTGCTCACATATTAATTTCTACCCTATGTAAAAAACATCTTGCTACAAGCTATCGTTCTTTATCTCTAGCAGAACTAAGCACCATCTTACTACCAACTCAGCACCACCTAAACACCATCACCTCACCATGCCTCACCACCACCACAGCATCACTAAGCACCACCACAAAATCACTGAGCACCACCTCAGCATCACTAAATACCACCTCAACATCAGCACCTCCACAGCACCACCTCAGCATCAGCACAACACCTCCTTATCAGTGCACAACCACCAGTGTAAACCCAGCACAACACCACCGCAGCCCACCTCAGCACCAATGCAGCACCACCTCATCATCAGCGCAGCACCACCTCAACAGCAGCACAACACCATCTTATCATCAGCACAACACCACCTCTGAATCAGTGCACCACCACCGGTGCAGCCCCATCTCAGCACTAGCGCAGTCCCACCGCAGCAGCAACCCAGCACCACTTCAGCATCTGTGCATCACCACCTCAACATCAGTACAGCATCACCTCAACTCAGCATCACTAAGCACCACCTCAAAATCAGCACAGCACCACCTCAGCATCACTAAGCACAACCTCAACATCAGCACAGCATTACCTAACAACCTGTGCAAAACCACCACCTCTGCATAACTCAGAACCGTCATAGCATCACTAAACACCAGCACAGCATCACTCAGTGCCACCACAGCATAACTTGGCACCCTCAGCACCAGCGCAGCATCTCCTCAGCATCACTAAACACCACCTCAGCATCGGCAGAGCACCAGCTCATCACCAACAAAGCCCCAACACAGAGTCATCTCAAGACCACCTCAGCACCAGCGCATCAATGCCTCATTGGCAAAACCAATAGCTCTAGCTAAACACTTACAAGGCCCCAAAAGCGATACCTATTGGCTTTGCCAATGCTTGCTCCTTGTTTCCAGAGCTATAAAAAAAAGCAATGTGTCTTTTTGTCAAGGAAAATAGATATTCAACATTTAGTGATTTGTTTTGGTGTGACAGATTTGGATACTGCTGCACAAAACTGAAATATTTGGGAAATGGAGGAGCAAGCAGGATTATGAAAGTCAGGCTGTATTTGCTGGGAAAAATCACAGTTGCAGTTTGGATGACAGAAGAAACAAGAACACAATTTCTACAATTTGGCATGTAAGTGTGCACCGATCTGTGGTACTGACCAAACGTGACACAATCGGTTCGAGTTCACAAGTATTCTTACACAACCGCACTCAAAGGATTAAACTCAACCAGTCCCTTGCTTCCAGTACCCAGGTCAGGATTGGAGTTCCGCAAGGATCCGCACTTTCGCCCACGCTCTTCAACCTCTTTATGGAACCTCTCACTGTCATTCTGAACCAGTCTAACATTCTTTACCACATGTATGGGGATGACACGCAACTTTACTTGAAGATCTCCTCTCTAGATAACATTAAAATTCTAAATGAAGCTCTTTCGCAAACTCAACAATGGTTAGACCAGAACCATCTGTTGTTGAACACCCTCAAAACTGAATTCCTGCTTATTGCCCCCCACAATCACTCTGCACCTACCCTGGACTGGCTAAAGCAACTCACAGCCCTTAACTGCACCCCTCTCGTGGTTGATTCCGCTAAATCGTTAGGCATTACCTTAGACAAACTACTTAACATGCAAGCTCACATCAGTGACACTATTAGGGGTGCCAACTTTCATCTTAACACCCTCAAGAAAATCAAACCTTTCCTTCCGACCGAAGACTTACAACCTGCAGTACAATCCCTGGTGATCTCACGTCTTGAATATGGTCTGGTGACCCTTGCGGTGCTTCCTAAAACGAGCTTGGCCCCTCTCAGAGCCACTCTCAACGCGTCGGCCAGGCTCATCACAGGCTCCAAAAAACACGATCACATTACACCTGACCTTGTGCAGCTTAATTGGCTGTCTATTGAAGCGAGGATTCGCTTTAAAATAGCTTGCCTCACGCATAAAGCCTTGCATTACAACACTCCGGGCTATCTTGCGAACAAGCTCGTTCTTTCTGGCTCCAATCGGAACTTAAGAAGTACGTCCACACTTCTCTTGAAACCACCCAAATTCAAGAAGAAAAGTACGTACAAACGTGCTTTCTCCGGACTGGCACCTAGAATTTGGAACGCTCTTCCTTCGGAGTTGAGAGCCAATCCTTCCACTGCCTATTTCAAGAAACAGGCCAAATCGATTTTCCTGAGTGTTCATTAACTGCATCATCGTGTTCTCTTTTACATGTCCCCTTGCTGACAGACCTGACATTTCTCCCAACTTATTGTTCTCCATTTATTTTAGGTTTGGTTGTTAATTGTTATTTTACCCGAGGGCCCTCACCCTTCAGGTTTGTCAATTATTGTATTATGTTGTGTCAAGTTCACTTTGCTTGTTTTACCAAATGTTACAGGAAATATTTTACACCCTAGGAGAAATGGATCTAGTGTGGCCCACTACCAGTTCCCTGATCTTGTTTGTGTACTCCTTGTGGTGTCACTATACTGACTTCTATTGTATGGAGTTTATTCATGTTTTCGCCATGTGTACAGCGCTCTGATACCCGCAAGGGTCATGTTCGCGCTTTATAAAACTTTCTAAATAAATAAAATAAGTATAACATACATACATTGGTCTATGCACTTTCACAAACACAGAAATAAGTGGAAATTGAACTGGGGCTTAGCTATGAGTGGTAGGCAGATAATGGTTTCGGGTGATTTAATTGACTATAATGTTGTTCCACTTATAATAAGAATCTAGGCCATATATAGGGTGCACAATTAACTTGCATGTGGCTTCTGCCTGTTGCGCACACTCCAAACACATACACCAGGTATTAAAGATAAAGCATTAAAATTTGATGTACAACAGAAGAAATAAAGTGATGACATTCAAGTTGCTGAATTGAACAACGTGAAAATAGAAAACCTGTGATCAATCTTGGCTGCCAAACCTCAAAAAATGGTGTGACCCTGGTCAATCTCACTGTTGTGTTTAATTTAGTGGACTATAATCAGGGCCACTGGAATTATGCAATTGTGCGGATGCAGCAATTTTCACATAATTGTAGATTTGCAACATTTGCCACATAATCCATCATCTGCTGCATAATCTGCAGATTTTAACAGAAAAAAAATTGTTTCTAGCTCAAACGGTTCAAATGTTAGTAAAAAAAGCAGCAACACGTGTTGCCGTGCAGTGTAAGGCCCTTTGCAAAGGTTGACTGGTCACCTTTCTGTAGTTAATTGCTATATGTGGGTGTTAAACTGGTACTAATGAGGTACAACTAATGCCCAGACAGTGTTAACAGGATTAACAAGCATTTACAATGCAATAGGTCTCGCAATGACATTATTTTGAGCTATTAACATTGTATGTGGCTATGCCTTTAAAAAAATTAAAAGGCATTGTTATTTACAATACCAAAAGCAACACCTATTGCATTGCATAGCGCGGTGTCCGTGAAGACAGCGCTGCGCTTATTAAAGTAAAACAAAAAAGAGAGTGTTGGGGCGGGGGGGGGGGAGGCAGAGAGAGAAGAAGAAATGACGAGACATGTGAGATGGGGAAATAAGGCACGGAGAAGACAGTATGAGGAAGGCGTCACTGTGCAGTGAGACTCTATTCTAAACTAAGGCCACACCTCAGCTAACAAACGCTGCAGACCCAATCGCGAAGGTACTGGCGCCTAAAACGCTCTACTCAGAAAAAAAAGAAAGAGCATTAAGTGAGTGAGTGTACCTGTGTGTGGGTGAGTATCTGCATGTCTGTGAGTGAGTCTGCCTGTACCTGTGTGCTAGTGTCCATACCTATTACTATAAGACCAAGCAACTGAAAAGGCATAACGTTTTAGTGAAAATGCGGAGTTTACCTTCACTTTTTTACACAAAATCACTGCGACAATGCAGATGGCAACCCGACCAGCATTACAAAGGAGAAGAGAGAACTCCCTGCAAGTGGATGCAGTGAGTGACTGCCCCGCCTGCAGAGGGATGTCTGGGGGGCACACTGGACCCCCCCTTTTCAGGGGCAGACTTGGGGGTTAGACTGACTCTGTGCCACTTCTTTGTGGTGAACACTAAGTGTGCCTCCTGAGAACCACTTTAGCTCTGCACTTACATCTATAATTCAATGGAAGCTCAGAGGCAAAGTATTTCCCTGATTTGCATGGGGCGATGCCCCCACACATATGAGCGAGCGCCCCTTTAGGACTGTCCTAGTGCTACACGTTCCCCAGCATGATCTGTATTATAAAGGTTGTAGCACAAAAACATATGCGGCTCATTCTGTAATATCAAAGTACCCGAGGACACAGAAAGCAGGCACACATGCCTGTTATGCCCCAGAGCACTTCATGTAATAAAGACCCTGGTGGAGGAAGAACTGCTGCCAAACTGCTTCTATCTGCTGGAGAAAAAGCACTGCTGTTGTTACACTTTTTCTCTAAACATGAGAAATTTAAGGCTATCATCAGCTAGACCAACAAAGATGTACCAGGATTTTCAGAAAAGCATGGACAAAAGCCTTTGAATATATTTATAGGAGCCACTACCACAGAGAGTAAAAAAACATCTAAAAACGTAGAAAAATTATTTCAACACTAGAATTCCCCACAGGCCAACCTTCCTGGCATGCATAAAAGTGCACATCAGATCTGCTCAGCCTACGAACACCGTCCATTGTCTATGTTCTATCAATTCTAGGACCAGAGCTTAATTGTAAAATAGTAACTGCAGGGGGGCAATGCTTTACTTGGGAGCCCACTGCTTTACTGTCAAACACCAGGGTTGCCAAATAAAAAGGCTGCTAGTCTTGATTCTTTCTACCTTGTGCCTCTTTCTTCCACCTTCAATACTTTCTTTTAATCCCATGCTTGCAGGTTCTTTTTCATCTCTGCTCTCTACCTATGTCACTGATTTCTGTCTTTCTCTTATTCGTGCTTTCTCCATGCTTTGCTTTTCCCTCTCTTGCTCTGGGTCAAAGTCTGATAATGAAAAATAAGTCCCAGTCGCCACAAATGTGCACCGGTGCCCACCACCTGCAACCTAAGCTATTACTAGGACCATCTTCAGAGACAACATGCATAGTATTCAACAACCAAATTCACCCATGCGCCAACAGGAAACCCAAGAGCGAGAGAGTCAACATCACGCTGTAAAAGGGCCCTGAAGAAACAGAAACTGCAAGTCGACATGGTAGTACCCCTACACAGTGAGGGTACCCAAACCACCAGTCACTGTGGGCCACACTAAAAGCCATCCTCCGCTAAACAAATCTGTTAAATCGCAAAGCATAAAATAACATAACATGACCTAACATAACAAAACAAATACATTGATATATAAGCAATGGTACCAAGATGTCTCACTTAAAATTTTAAAGAGATATTAAAGGAAAAGGAGGCTGAGACTCTAAACAGGCGAGTATGCTGTGTATGCATCTTTTAACATTATGAAACATGCATTAATCATTTGACAAATTTTTATTAAACAACAAGGTTTACACAACAGCACAATGACAGGACAGTGCAGAACATAAGCGACATATGTTGTAGACCTGCACAATTGCCCTAGTTCTCGTCTAAATGAACAAACTCATTAAATTCTCTGCAGAGATAGATAGAAGGCTTCTACAGTGATTGGTATGTTATTCTGAATTGGAAGTATCAATTAAGAATAACATGTTCTAAATTTCTGCCCTGCTAAGGAATATGCTCTGCCCCTCCACTTGTGCGTGCCAGGCAATTCCTGGAAAGCAGCTTCCAGTGTGTAGCTGTAGAAAACACAGGAGGCCTGTGCATGAAGCAAAAACGCGCCTGGGGCCTACTTCAAGGGAGCTGGCTGAGCTCTCAGTGCCTGGGGACGTTCAGACCGCTCTGACGGCTAACAAGCAGGCTTTTCTTGGCAGTTGAGTGATAAGGCAGATAAGAGTGAACTGAAGTGACACTAAATGTCTTTACTCCCAACACGGAGAGCATAACTTCAACACTCTGAAACACGTCGCTTCATAAACATGGGCAAGAAACTTGTTGGAGCTGTGAGGTCCTGCGACAAAGGTAGCGTTACTCTTCCTATAAGACGGGAAGCTTAGTGTTCCTGAATGAAATGCATACATGTGTACCTAAAGTTGTGATGTACCCGTTAATAAAACAAGGTATATAACGCATGCATAGGTAAAACATACTTTCACCGATGGCTATCTTAACGCGGAAAAGCAGATGTTATTGTTATCCAACTCAACGGTATTTATTTTATCGACCTTAGAAAAATGAAAGGCTAAGTGGGCAAGCTAGGATTGGAACCTGTGATCATGGAGTCCAACAGAGAGCTATGACATAAATGCTTTAGATCACAGACCATCGCTGTTTTGGAGATGTGTTGGTGGGAGGGAGAGAGAGGGAGGGCAGAGAGGGCATGGCCACAGACTACTGAATAGTTTTGCATGTCCGACATCTAAATAATACTGCAACACCTAGAGGCAAGGCCACTGGAATTATGCGGCAGGGAAAGACCAAAGTATGTGGCAGGGTTGGCTAGATTATGCATCAAGAAAAGTCAAATTGTGCAGTGTAATGTGCCACACTTTGTGATAGTATTACTTCATAACTTTGACAGTTTTACACAAGGTAACGGTGTTTAGGCAAATATTTAACCTTATTAATCCCCGATTAACACCCAAATACAGCAATAAGCAATAGAAAGATGACCAGTCAACCTTTGCGAAAGGCTTTCAACTGCGCAGGAACACGTCTCCAGATTTTTAGTAACGTCTGATCCGTTTGAGCAATGAACACATTTTTTAAATTAAAATCTGTAGATTATGCACAGACAATGGACTGACTATGTGGGCAATGCGGAAACTCATTAATTATGCGGAAAACGCCGCGGCAGCGGAATCGCATAATTCTGGTGGCCTTGCATATAGGTGTGAAACATAAACTAGTAATGCAGAGACCGTGTCTGAATGTTGCAAGTGACCGCTAACCTTCAGAGCTCGCTGTGTCACTTGAACTTTGCCAGAGACGTCCAGCGCATTAAGCCTCTGACAATGACGCATGGGCTTCAACGGAGGGCAGTGGCAGAAATCAAGCAACATTCTTTAAAACTGGAAGATCTGGCTACAGAGGCGGAATAGAAATAATATAGTTAAAAAGTTGCAGAACCGCCATGATCCTAATATTCAAGTGATCTACATTTTGAGAAACCTGTATAAAATGCAAAATAGAGCCCTATGCTACCATCGGCGCAGCTATCAGTGGTACTGTGGCACTGGGGCCAAGGCTGCAGGGGACCAGTGAACACCAATTATAGCGGTCTTTTTACTATTAAACCAGAAGACGTGCGGCCTATTTTCTTTGGTTGTCTCGGGGCCCAAGATAAAACCTGCTTACCCCATGTCTACTACTGAATAGAGCCGTATCCAAACAAACAGACAACTTTAAAACGCAGCTTTCATGTGAACTACACTGGACACTGCACATACTTTCAACACCTACATAATAATAATAACAAATAACAATTCATGCCTTATTGCAAACGCTTCACATAACCCACACAGCAATAGCTCCTCCAACAACGTTATGAGTGCTATCAGCAGAAACAGCCTACCCAGATGAACGTGAAGGCAATATTTGCAAAAAGTCACTCACCTGCTGACACAGAATGGTCTGCTGCACCAGCCGGGCATAGCTATGTAGTCGGACTCCTGAATTGCTCCTACTCCTCTGGCCTCGGCGCTGGACTCCCTCTTTCCTCCCCGTGCTCTTCCTTCTATCAGCACAAACCAGTGTCTCCTTGAAGCCCGAGCTGCCGTCGTTCATTCACACGGGGTCCATGGCCTGTCCCTTGCAGCTGATGCCTGGGTCCAAAATAAACAAGTAAGAGAGTGGAACTAGCCGGTATGTCAGTTGTCCGCCCTTTATTATATATGTACCAGTGGCGTAACAATAGGCCCCGCTGTGCGGGGAGTGCGAGATGTATATTTACAGCGATTACAAGACAGGCTGCCGGCGAAGATTCTCGAGCAGCCCTTCCTCATGAGCAGCCATGGCTGCACTGGGCAGGGGGAGGGGCGGTACAAAACCAGTGGTGCGCGCCCACCACAGAGGAGCGGGGGGGAAAGGGAGCGCGGCAGCGAGGCGACCGCGCGCTACTGCGCGTGCTAGACACCGATGGGAATGGGCGGAGCAAAGGCGGGACATGCGCCCGCCTTTGCCCAATTGCGTGCCTTATTTTTTTTTTTAAAACACACTAAAGCCAATGGCAGCCGGCGAAAGCATAACCACACGCACGAGCGTGTGGTCAGCTTTCAGAAGCCCATACAAGAGGTCTCGCGCTGCGCGAGCAGTGCTACGCACTGCAACGCTAGGCCTGAGACCTAAAAATGACAAAATAATGAAATAATACTATCACAAAATGTGCTGCATAATGCCACAAAATTTCTCTTTTCTTGACGCATAATTCACTCAACCCTGCCGCATAATTTTACCCTCTCCTGCTGCATAATTCCAGTGGCACTGACTATAATGTTGGTCTATCTATAACAAGAATCTAGGCCACATATAAGGTGCACATGGTAAATGACTCACATGTGGCTGCTGCCTGCGACCCACGTGCTAACCTCATGCATCATGAATAAAGACAAAGCATTAACCTTTGATGGAAAACAGGAGGAATAAAGTGATGCCCAACTAGTTGCAGAATTACACAACGTGAAAGCAGAAAACATGGGATCAATCCCGGCTTCCCCACTTGACCAAATTGTGTGATCCAATGCAAATCTTTCTCTTATGTTTGATTTAAATTCTTTGAATTTAAATTCTTTAAATTCTTTAAATGCAAATAATGTTGCTCCATGTGCTCTAAGAATCTAGGCCACATATAGGGTGCTCATGACAACCGGCTTGCCTCTTAGTTCATTAATAGCATTGTTGTCAGGGGTGGGCATGAATGTTTCTGGGCATGAATGTTTCTAAGTTCACACTAAATTCAAGTTATCACTTGTAGTAAATGCCTGTCAATGCAGTGATATAATCTAAAATACTATGGTGAAATATTTCTCCATTTTAGCGAAACACAATTTTTTAAAATTCTGAAGTGACTTTACATATTTTGTTGCATGAATTACATGCCAGTTTCACGGCATAGCTCGTGCACGGGCTCTCTCTGTTAATTTTTTAGCTCGCCCACTTCTGAAGAAGCTAGCGTTTCAAGGCAAGGCTGGGGCCTGGGTGATTGCAATGCTACCCTTGGCCAAGCCTTTAGAGTCAGAAACATTTTCATTGAATCGGGCCACATGCAAGCAGATGCCGCGTCACAAGGGCAGCATTTTGTCCACAGATAAGGCACAGAATTTCTTTTGTTGTGGGATGGGGTGAATTCTAGCTGGTAAGTAGTACTTACCAAGAGCTTGAATGAAGGCCTGGATACAGCAGGCTCCGCTCCGCCAGCAATCTCCATCTGTCTTGTTTCTTCCGCTTTCTGTCTGCCTGCAGTGTGTTCTCCGGCTCCAATGGAAGGCGAGGGGCAGCGGGGCTGAGGCAGGTGTAGGGACTCAGGAACAAAAAAAAACAACAGTCTGATTTAGTAGTAGTAAAAAAATATGTTTTTTTAAACCACATATTATTTTTCAAACTGTACAGTACACAGTTAAAAATAATAATTTACAAATTCATATCAAGTCCCTCTCTCCTATTAAAAAAGAATATGGCTCTTTACATCGCGATGTATTACATCGTATGCTTTTACAATGCGGTCGTTACAACGACCTCGTTGTTAGTACGCAATGCATTTACATCGCAAGTCATTGCACCAACTTGCCTAGGGGGCGCGCTGGACTTAGGAATAGTATTAATTACTATTCCTACTCCAGTTTGCGCAACAGTAGGGAAGGTGTTGGAATTAATTTCCAATACCTCAGCGCCCCCTAGTGCAAGTTGTTGTAATGACTTGCGATGTAAATGCATCGCGTACTAACAACGCGGTCGTTGTAACGACTGCGTTGTAATAGTAGCGCGATGTAATGACAGCGTTGTAAACGCTGTTTCCCATTAAAAAAGCAAGAAATACCTTCCCTTGGCACAAAATACGTCAAAGAATTGCATACTATATATAAGTCATACAGCATAAATCTGATAGGAACATAGTGGGATGCGATAATTAGGGCACAACTTGGAATTCAACTGCCACTCCCAAGCATGGCGTTAGTGCATGCACTTTGTTAAAACTCAGTTTTAAATACAATATAGCCTTATAGCCCGCCGCAGCGGGCTAACCCGGCCATTAAAGGCCCGTTCCAGCATTAAAGGCCCAAGCTGAAGGCGAGGGCCTTTAATAAAGGAGCAGGCCTTTAATGACTGGTATAGCCTGCTACAGAGGTCTATAAGGCTATCAGAACATTCCCCCCCTAGAGGGCACAATGTTCTAATTAGTAAAACAAAGGCCTCACTGAGTCCGAAGGGGTTGAAATCCGTTCAGGCTCCGTGAGGACTTTGTTCACAGCAACAGCAGCCAACAACAACATTGGAATGTTGGAGCTCCGGGCTTCTACTGGCCATTAGAAGCCCAGAGCACTCCATTATCTTCAATGGAGCTCGCAACATTCCAATTTTCTAATACATGGTAACATACATTTCAAATTCTCGAAAAGAGGAACACTGAAACAGGCTGTGGCGTCACGGCCAGAGCTGCCCACTTTGGACTAGAGAACCAGGTTCGAGTCCTGGTGCTGGCTCAACATCCTATGATTCTGGGCAAATCACTTAATCTCTCCGTGCCTAAAAAGATGGAGCATTGACAATGCCAATAGATCTGGCTTATGAATGCAATGTCAAGCCAGACCAAAAACTCCTTGTACAATAATGACTGCCTCCTCCCATCGGTGCTGCTTCCAGAGAAAACCCCATAAATTATTTCATTATCTAAGACACTTTAATAAGATAACAGTGGCGTGTGTGTGCCCCCTGAAGCTCCGCTCAGGCAGCTAGAAGAATAAACAAATGGTCACAGCTGTGTGGATGGCAAGCACTTTTTTTGTAGAAGCACACAACTTCTGCCCAGTCAAAATATGTACTCCTTGCTCCCAACATGTGGGTGGAGCTAAAGCCCCTCTTCAGGCGATTCTCACATAATTGTCTGGCGACAGCTGCACTATCAAGTTAGACAATAAACAACAGAATGTGAGTGTGTAATGTGTGTAATGTAACTGGTACTCTTGTACAGTGCTCCAGGACCTTCTGGTCAAGTTTGCGCAAGCAGATATACACTGACGGAGACTCTGCATGATGAAACTTTTATTTTGCAAATCCATGTTTTTGATTGGTCCCTTTCAGGGCCGCGTAGGGCTTTCCCTCTGGGAATGGATGATGAGTGCAGGCAACCGGTACAAACTTGAATTAATTCTATGGTAGATTGGATTATATGAATGCTTCCTCATTTTGACAAAGCTTTTTTTTTTTTTTTAACTCATGTTAAGTTGTAGCCGATTTGTGAAACTATATTTGAAGAATTGTTCTTCCCTGGTTGTATACCAGTGTTTAATATTAAACAATCAAATATTTTTTGACTATGAAACTTGACCTACACTGTAGCTACCAGTGTGAGCCAAGAGCAGTCTTTAATGAGAGGCTGCCATCTGGTGAAAGCATGACAGAAAACACATCTGTGAAAACTTTATTGTTGCTTTATGTAGGTTTCAAGGCAGTGGTTCTTAACCTTTTGACTACTGTGGGCCCCACTTAATTATTACTGGAACCCAGCTGCGCCCCCCCCCACCACACACTGAATCATCATTGGAATTCGAGGATCCCTACTGAGTCATTAATGGAAGCTGAGCGCCCCGCCTAAGATTTTAGACAATAGGAACCGCAAAACAATACGCATAAAATACAGAACCAAGTATTCATCAAACATACGCACAAATGATTCCATATTTTATTGGCTTTACATAAACGTATCAAAGACAGAATTTTAATTGAAATGGGAAGGTTAGTGCGTTTCTAAATTCAATTGAGACCATTTATTTATTTATTTTTATAAAGCGCGAACTTGCCCCAAAGGTATCAGGTATCAGAGCGCTTTACATGAGCACCAGTTCCATACACAAGGACACATTCATTTTTTTTTTAGGTGATTTGCCCGGAATCACAAGATGTTGAGCATCATTTCCGAGACTCGAACTCGCTTCCCCAGATTTGAGATCAACCGCCCTAGCTGTTAGGCCACATCCTCTCCTTTATTGTCTAAACTATATTTTGTTTGATGCCCTGGTAGTGCTCCGACGAATCAATCTGAGAATGCTAACAAAATTATTAACTCCAATTTCAAATTCCTTCACATTTACAAAACATTTATAAATTTTACATTATGGTTCTTTATAAATTACTGCGTTTTCAAAGCAGTTGCAGACCTTCAGAGTAGACTTTGCAGACCCCCATGGAGCCCTGTGCCACCAGCTGAGAACCGCTGTTTTGAGGCATAGCCAATATAGGTAATTGCTCCAGGCCCCCACCTTCCAAGGCCCCCCCCCTGGTAAAGTGAGTGGGACAATAATGGTGGGAAAATGCTACTTAAAAAGTATATTTTTCTAATTTGACAGCCAAGCATCCTTACAGAAACTTAGGGCTAGATTTATTAAGCTTTTGCACTGAGGTAAAGTGATGCGAAGCAGCGCACACTCTTGTAACAGCATTCACTTTTCAGTGCAGGAGGTACTTTGAGCTCGAAAGGTGCCCTTCTCTGAACACAAATACCACTTTGCGTCACTTTGTGCCACTTTGCACCATGGGCGCAATGTTTACATGTAACTTGGGCAGATTAGAGCAAGATGCCATAGTTTTTGACACAAAACTCGATCTATTAAGATAGCCAGGCTGGGCTCTCAAAAAATAACACCTCCTTGAAGCAGACACTAACATGGAGAAATGTTTGTTTTTTGCAGTTTTTTTGGCACTAACTTGGCCCAAAGGCATCAAGGAAGGTATCTTTAGCCCACCTTTCGGTCTCTCCATGCCTCTACTACTTTTCCTGTCTCTACCTCACCACTCCCACTCGTGTCTCTTTCTTAATTCTCTAGATCATATCTCTCTCACAACCTCACTTCTCTACACCGAACCACTCTCCCTCTCACTACTTACCCTCTCAATTTACCTCACCATTATTTCCCTACATCGTCTCTCCACCTCCCCTTTCTCTCGTTCTACTGCTGTTCCATTTCCATCACCTCTCTAAATATCTTACTCCTTTCTGGCTACCTCTGTTTCTCTACCGCTGTTCATTTTTTTCTCCATCATCAACGCTTCTGTCTCTCTCTCCGTCTGTTTCTTTGCTTTACACACAAACAGAAATCTCTCTTTGGACCTTCTCATCCTTTTCAACTCACCTCCTCCATCCCTACTATCTCTCTCAGCATCTTTCTTTATAGATCTCTCTACCTCACCATCTCTTGTCACCATCTCTTACTCTATTTCTATCTCACAACTATCTACCTCTGTATCTCTATTTCGCATGTGCCTCTCAGCTTTCTCTTTGTGCCCTACACCACGTCTCCTCATATCCATCAATCTATCTACCTTTCTCTCTTCTAAACTCCTCTCTCTACCTGGCCTGTTTTTCTATACCTCTTCTGATTGTGTGCTCCTTTTAATTTCATGACAGGACGGGAGGCTGGCATTATGCATATTACTTTTATTGCCAGCTCCTTGCAGCACTTCAAAGTATTACATCACCAACACAAAACTTCCAGAACTTAGAATGTCCCATTAGCCTATATAAACTCTGTCACAGCAGCCATCTTCCTCTTTTATCTGCTGCTCCTTGACAGATAAGTATTGATTTTCAATTGAATATATTTAATATGTAATAAGAGTAAACGTTATTATTTATGTTAAGGTTATGTTTTATTAAGCTAATGTTAGTATAATTGTTGTTTCACAATGTTTGACGTGTTTAATTTTAGTCATTTTTAGGGTTTTGATGTATTTTTCCCAATTTATGGGTTTTTGTGTGTTATAGGTAGGCTGTCCGGAAATCGGTTAAACTCGATTGCGCCCGACATTACCCTACCGACTGCAAATCAGCTGACCCGGTTTAAACTGAGTATCCTGATTTTTCACATTTGTTGCACCACTTGGCCACTTGAGGGAGCCAAAGCAGTACAAACCAGCATCCAAGCTACGCATGGGTAATTCCAATGAACCATTTAACCCTCCTCCTGCTGTTCGTGGTGTTGTTTGTTCCCTTCCTTCCTCCCTCATCCTGCAATCCGTGGCTTTGCTTGCTCGTCCTGCTCTCCCTCCAGTGTCGACTGCTTTGCTCCCCTCCTGGGCTGATTGATGACATTAGGAAAATTCAAATCTGTTCTTTCACCTAAATCAAATCCGGCCTGCCGGCTGGACACAGATCACTGCAGCTAGCGCCTTGATCACAATTCAGCGCTGCTATCTGGTAGGTTAATTAGAGTGCTTCTAGCTGTGCAATTGACTCTCCACCTCCCCTGCCCCCAGTTTCTTTTATGAGAGGCGCACTTGGCCCTCCCTGGGGTCCATTCTCTGCTGGGAGCAAAGTTCTCAATGTTAACAATTGAGAATCGAAGGTTCTTGATTGAACCCCCGTCTGATGACTCTGTTACAAATTAAAACAACCAGGGCACAAGTCCTATCAAAAGAAGTGGGGGGACTGACAATATGCAAATGACCTCATGACGTCATGAAAAGCAGAGCTCGCACGTTTCCTACGTCCAGTCCAAGTTTTTACTCTGTATTCTGGAACTTGTAATCCTGCTTATCCCATTAGAAAACGCGCAAATAAAGACATCGTATACAAAGTAAAAACCTGGACTGAGGGAACTACTCACGCAAGACTCTGGGAAAGCTGGGGGCTCTGCATTACTAGAGGAAGCTGCCCCGCGGCTAAATCGAATACCCACACTAGATAACAAAGAATCGCCGTGAATGCTGCGCGATTAACCCAGTCCTTCGCCGATTTGTGTTTTAAAGTCACAGGACGGCAAATGAACGCCGTTTCATATTACTGCAATTAGGACAATACCGCTTACACGAACGGTTTCCTTTTTCACCACGCCCCGTGGGGCCCAAGTTCGTGGCAGGGGGGACGGCGTCCACCCTGTGAAAAGAGTGGGGGGACGCCGTGTACCTGCGTGTACCCCCGACTCGAGCCCTGAAAACAACTCTATTTTTTGTTGATGCAACAATCATATTAACTAAACATTTGTTTTGTTTGTGCACCATTTAATCTCATAGGTTAGGCCTCAAATTATTGTTGCTAATTTGGAATCGCTGCTGATGACTCTGTGTTGGTGTTAGGAAAGGGCCCGTACGCAGCACAATGGTTTAGGTTCAGTTAATCACTCGGGCTATTTACTGAAAACGGGACTCATGTTACACCAACAGAGCGAGATTAGAGGAACGGAACCTTATGTGCAAGTTAAGGGGCCATCGGGCCTCCTTTTGTCTGAATATCCTGACTGGCAGTGGCCAGGAATCTCACACTTAAAAAATGTAAATGCCAGGGAGGGGAAACAAAGGCCCACGGCTTGTTATCTCTTCACGGGTACTTAAGAGAGGAAGCTTTTGCCTTTGTTCAGTCCCTGTATATAAGAGATGCATGCACTGTACGAATGTCAGATGTGTTGGTCTGTCCCAGTATTTACACAAACAACAATTTCAGTAGCACTATTTTATTTCTTTTATAGCGCTGCACAACCCAATGCAGGGTGTCCGAGCTCCCTACGTAACCCCGCTGGCGCCTCGCCTGAGCTCTTTTAGCCTCCTCTTTTAATCTGTTGTGCGTTTAAATTGTTCATTCTGGGTGCTTTTACCTGTTTTAAAATTGCTGATTTTACAACATTTTTAAATTGGATTGAAACTGCTGCTGTTCTTAAAATTTGCATTGTCTCTCTGCTCACCTGACTTAATCACTGCACTTCCTCTCGGGTTGAGTTGGCGCCGACCCCGTTCCATCACGGCTGTTGTGCCGATTGCGCGGAGGGCGGAGCCACCTTTCCTACTTTCCCTCACTTCCGCCCATCAGCCACTTCCGCCCATCAGCCACTTCCGGTTGGTAGCGTTTCAGTTGTCCACCAGCACTACTACATTTAAGGGCCAGATGGTGCGGACGCGCAGCGGACTCAAGTTAGCCCTGCTCGCGCCTCGCCTGAGCTCTTTTAGCCTCCTCTTTTAATCTGCTGTGCGTTTAAATTGTTCATTCCGGGTGCTTTTACCTGTTTTAAAATTGCTGATTTTACAACATTTTTAAATTAGATTGAAACTGCTGCTGTTCTTAAAATTTGCATTGTCTCTCTGCTCACCTGACTTAATCACTGCACTTCCTCTCGTGTTGAGTTGGCGCCGACCCCGTTCCGTCACGGCTGTTGTGCCGATTGCGCGGAGGGCGGAGCCACCTCTCCTACTTTCCCTCACTTCCGCCCATCAGCCACTTCCGGTTGGTAGCGTTTCAGTCGTCCACCGGCACTACTACATTTAAGGGCCAGATGGTGCGAACGCGCGCAGCGGGCACGCCGCTGGCGCACCGAAGGCGCGCCTAAGGCAAGCTCGTCTGCGCTTGTCCGCGCATGGACCGGGCACAGGGCCACAACCCCTGGTCCTTTGACCTCCCAGGAATTCAGGTACAATTCCAGGGAACTGCTACTCTTCAATGAGACCAAGGTTAGCTGTTGTATTTTGCACCCTTGTGGAGAGAAGGCAGACTGTTCTTGTGGTTTTTAACTTCCGCAACCACGGACGATTAGAGCATTCCACTCCCCCCCAACTCCCCTGAGTCACCACTCATCTAAACACTCAGCAAGTGTAGATATTCACTGTGGCCTCGCAAATGTCAGATCCCTTGCAAAACACAAATACGAGATTGCAGATATGATCTTGTAGTAAGGTGACTTTTCCTGTTCTATCTTTGCTCCCTCTTTCCCCTTGCTGTTCAGCCTCAGTATGTGTGGAATGTTGATGAGGTCATGGAGTGTTGGGTGCCTGATGTGAGGCAGTTGGTGTCAGCAGGCTGAGCAGCTAGGAGGCTGCTCCTGGTGGGGCGTACATATTGACCTACTTACCTTCTTGGCTATGTACCTAAAGCTTCAGTAACTTGAACCTGAATAAAGTTACTTCTTGGAACCACAACCTGGTCTCTTGTGAACCTTCTACCTTCAACATTTCTCTAGTCTTAATTTAGATTTTTTTTTTATTACAGAAACCTGGGCAGATGCTGCCGCTGACCCAGATTTTGTTACCGCAACCCCTACTGGTTTTCGGTCTTTCAGGGTTGACAGGCCAATAAAACGAGGGGGTGGAGTAGCGATTATTTTTAGGGAACAGTTTATAGCAACTTTCCATCCGACTTCCACTCCCTTTTATGAGGCTCTTCATTTTGCACTTTAACTCAGCCCTAGGTCGACCTTTACAGGCATTTTACTTTACCGTCCTCCGGGCGCTAGAAGCGCATTTACTCTGAATCTAGACAGCCTTCTTGAACCAACCCTTTTAAACAATGAGTTTACTATCCTTGGAGACTTCAATTTTTATCTCGAAGATAAGGATGACAGGGAGACGAGTGTTCTACTAAATACAATGGGGGCCTTAGGTTTAGCCCAGCTAGTACAGACTCCCATGCATAGGGCTGGACACACCTTAGACGACATTTTTACCTTGGCGCAGGGACTTACACTAAAAGAAACCCTCCCACTGACATGGACAGATCATGCATTAATCAAGTTCAACCTCCCAGTCCCCATCGTTGGGCATGGGAGGACTACAAAGCCCCCTCCCTCTACCTATATAGAGTGGAATAAAGTAGATAAAATGACCCTCCTAACTCACTTGGAGGATTCATGACCACTATTAAATGTTCACCCAGATTTAGCTGTCACTGAGTATACCGACTGGATTAAAAACGCTGTTACGGCCTCAGTGCCTACAAAAAAAGCCTCAGGGAATAGGAGTACCCCTTCTGCCCCCTGGTTCTCTGATGCACTGGGAAGGAAAAACAAAAGTGACATTGATTGGAAAGGTGTTGGAGAGCGAACTACCACACAGCCGATAAAGAGGCCTACAGAACTGCCCTAACACAATATAGCAAGCATTCGCAATGCAAACGGTCTCGCCTTTGGGACCTTATATGTATTTAGCTATGCAGCACATTAGCCTGGGTGCTGAAACAACTACTTTTCTTTAACATGGAGGGAAAGTAAGCACCAGACTGCGGAGCACGCCAGGTATGGGAATATATGGAGAGAAAAACTGCCTATCAGCGGGAAATTGTATTGTTCAAAGCCCTGTTTTAAATATAAAATCAGCCCCTTCGGTGGTCATATCACTGAAAACTACGGGTGCTTGTGGAAGACAAGTTTCTTAAGCCTGGAATCTAGGGAATGCTAAACTGATTCTGATGTTCGGTTCCATCCTAATCCACTATAAGGCACATTTCACGACGGGAGCGTGGCCCTGTAGTCCCATGATGTGAGCGGACTTCAGCGATGGCCTAGGCATAAGCCTGCAAGTGAGGAACCCGGGAGAAAAGTCAAGGACAGTCGGAGCTGCAGCGTGAACAAAATGGCGGTGCCCATCGGAGCTGGGAGACGCGTTGGCGAGGCAGCTGGAACCGCTAAGCCCTGAGAATGACGAGGCCCGCGAGATCCCCCTACTGCGACATGGCAGCTGAGCATAGAGCCGCTGAGGCAGGGACCGGGAGCTCTGACCAGAGGGGCGAGAGCGGCCTAGGCACACTGCCGCTGCGTGCGCAGAGGGAGCTGACAGCCATCCACACCCTCCTCCCCCCTCCTTGGCCTACATAGCGGGCAGACCGCGAAGAGACGGATAGCTTCGACACCCCCGGCGGACACCGCACTGAGGTAGGAGGGCGGAGCAGGTCTGCACACATGCAGATGGATTGCGAGCGCTCATGAGGCAGGGCCGACCTGCGTGGTTGAGAGTGGAGGAGCTGACTGGAAATGATGGGAGAGAGTTGAGGCGAGAGCACTGAATGTGGCACGGGCCCTGAAAAGAGAGACCTGAAGAGGGACCTTGACACTGGACAGCAGTGTAGCCAGTGCTGCGGAAGTGGCCCTGCACGCGACCCTGAGGCAAGAGGAGGCCTAGAGGAGGTGGGGAGAGCTGGCCCTGAGAAGAGTGACTGGCTGATGCTGGAGGGCCTACGAGAAGGGTGTCTAGGCGCATTACTCGTGGGCGGGCGGAAGAGGGAATCACCCCGCCACAGAGCTGGGGAGACTCGACCCTGATGTGACACCGCACCAGAGATAACCACATGCTGAGGGGCAGAGAGAGGTCAGAGGAGGGAGCACCATTCGGCCCAGCTAGGCAGGCGCCGGGCGTGGCCCTCCACACACGAAGGCAAGGACCAGGCCCCTAACTGAGCAGCCGGCGGGGTTCCAACGTTGAGGCATGGTATGGTGGGCAGAATGCAACACAAGATGGCTGAGGCATGAGAAGGTCAAACAGGGATTGAGGAGCCACACCAAGGGAGCTGGAGTGCATACCAGAGCTCGGGACCCGCTGGCTGTTAGAGGCATTGCTAGCACGCTATCAAGCGCCCACTAAAAAGGCGTGGGAGACCTAACTACAATCAAGGGCGACTGAGCCAGGAAGAAGTACAGGGATGGCAAAGGACTCAAGAATAGTAATGGGGAAGCAGACCAAGAGGAGCGATCGCGAGGAAGCACAGGCTGACAACCCGCCAGAGGAGAGCGAGGTACAAACCTCCCCAACGGACGCCCCTGGAAATCTGACATTATAGGACATCTTGCAGGCCATAACTACCTCTATCGAGAGGCTGGAGGCTAAAATTGATACAATAGGAGCAGATCTGGGCATAATCAGGAAAGACCATAGACGCCTAGCGGAGAGAGTCACAGCAAATGAGCGCCAGATCTCTGAGTCCGCCCCTGCATTGACAGAAATGAAGGCCCAACTTAATGCATTGGAATCGAAAGTGCGAGTACTGGAGCTCCGTGCTGAAGATGCCGAAAATCGCTCACGAAGAAATAACATCAGAGTGATTGGCCTGCCCGAGAAAGTGGAATGCACAAGCAAGATAAGCTACCTAGAGGAATGGCTCCACACGACAGTGGCGCCAGAGGATCTCTCATCGTTCTATGCCCTTGAGTGGGCCCATCGAGTACCGGCAAGACCGCCTGCCCCGCGAGCCCCTCCAAGACCGGTGATAGCGAGGCTCCTGCATTACCGAGATAGAGACCACATACTGGTGCAAGCCCGACGGCAAGGAAATATCAGAGTCAACAATGTGGTGGTGCGAATATTCCCAGACTTCTCTAGGGAGGTACAGCAACAGAGGAGCTTCTTTCAGAGTGTCAAGCTGAAACTTCGGCACCTCGACTACAAGTATGCAATGCAATATCCGACCAAGTTACGAGTGTCCACACCTGATGGAGTTCTTTGGCACCCCGCAGGAGGCGTGGAACTGGCTGGAACGCCATCGTGGAGTATCCCCACCCATGGTCCAGATACGACGTGGAGGCTGAGGTAGATGATCCCGCTGCAGAGCGCCCAAAAGAGACACTCTGGCGCCCACACAGGCAGAGGTGCAGATGGAGCGACGAAGTGCAATGCAAGTGGTGGAGCTGATCAGCGGAAAAGGGCCGGACCGCGCTCGCTCAGAGGCCGGTGGGTCTGGAACAGACTCGGAGCCAGACTTGAGCATCTCTAAGGCCCCGAGCGGTGACCTGCCAAAAGTGATACTGGGAACGGCCGACGAGATCATCTGATGGAGCAGGTAGGGGGATGGGAGAGATGCGCGGAGCAAGAACAGGACAATATGGCAAAGAGGCGAATCGAACCATAGCGGAGGAATGTAAAACGACATTAGATGCTGTAGATGAGCAGGGCGGCATGCTGGCGGGCGGATGCACCTGAAGCACCACCTGCCCCACTTACACACCCCGTGAGCGAATTCTTCACGGACGCGGATTGTCAGTTCGGATGGGAGGGTACTACCTGCTTGTCTTGGGGAAGGGGCATTGGGAAAGTTATTTTTTTGTTAGTTTGCACGTTGGGGAAACACAAGTCGCCTATCATGTTTACATCAGTAGAAATGAGTCTATGCAGCAGATCAGTAAAGGGGACTTCAGGAAGCGCGGGGGCAGAAGAGGAGACTAACGCATGGCAGACTCTATAAAATATAAGTGTTTAACCTGGAACATACGGGGTATGCAAACCATGGCCAAGTGCTACAAGGTGTTCTCCTATCTTAATAGAAGGGGAGTGCAAATAGCGCTCCTCCCGGAAACACACCTCACAGCCGAGGAAGGACAGGCTCTCCAGAGACTATGGCAAGGGCAGGCATTCTACACTACATATTCGGCCTACGCTAGGGGAGTACTGATTTGGATAAGAGCCGAAGTGCCTTTCCAGCTAATAGATACGTTGGTTGACCGTGAAGGCAGATATATTGTAGTGCGAGGGAGAGTGGAAGGCCAAGTGTAGTAAATGTATATGCCCCAAATGTCGACCAGGCACATTTCCTAGCCCGACTAACCCGACAACTAGCTCCTTACTTGACTTCCGCAGTGATCATAGGCGGGGACTTTAACACTGTAGCGGACATCACCCTCAATAGATCTCACCCGCCACTGCGAGACTCCCCAACAGTACGCAATGAACGGGCGTTCAGAGAATGGCGGAGACAGTGGGGATTGGTGGACTCTTGGAGACCCCTACACCTCTTAGACAGGGACTACTCATTCTTATCAGCGACGCACGAGGTACGCGCATGACTAGACATTTCTATGCACCCCAGATATACACGGCCAGATTCACGTAGTTGAATACCTGGCCAGAACGATCTCAGATCATAATCCCGTCCTCATGGGGCTAAGGTGGACGGGTCCTAACCCAGTAATCCCTACCTGGAGACTACACCCAGAGGCGCTGGAAGACCAGGTTTTTAGAGAAGGAGTCCAGGAAAAGATTACAAAATATTTCCAGGAGAATGATAGGACGGCAACCTCTCCCTTGCCAAAGTGGGATGCCTTCAAGGTGGTGCTAAGAGGCCACTGTATAGCAGAGACTGAGGGGGTCAGACGCACACTCACATTGGAAGTCCTGACAGCCGAAAAGGAGCTTAGAAATGTGGAACGGCGGCGACCGGGACACCCAGAGCTGCAGACGGGACTTCAAGAGGCGCGGGAGACGGTAGCCTGGCAGACTGAGCGACTGCGCGGTTTCGACTATCGACAGTACCTAGATCGCACGCATGCGGAAAGAGACAAGTCAGGCTCCTTAATGGCATGGCTGGGTTACCCAAATAGTAGGGGGTCCCCAATAGTGGAAATGGAGGACGAAGATGGGAACAGGCAATATACACATGAAGGGATCAATGATATCTTTGCCCAGTACTATGCCAGACTGTAACGCAGAGCCTCCCCCGTGTGGAGATGAGGTAGCAAGGGAATATTTAGAGGAGCTGAGAATGCCGCGATTAGAACCGGGGAGGCAGAGAAATTAGGAGAAGCCATCTCCCTGCGGGACGTGAAACCAGCCATCAAACACATGGCACATAACAAAATGCTGGGAAAGGATGGATTATCTTCCGAATTCTACTCAACTTGTGTGGCGGAGTTAGCCCCTAGGTTGGTCTCACTGTATAAAGCAGCTAGAGAAGTGAAAATACTACCCAACACCACTAGAGCAGCCCTTATAGTCCCGGTCCTTAAACCGGGGAAGCCAGCTCATGACCGAACAGCTTAAAGACCGCTGTCATGCTGAACATAGACTATAAAATACTGAGCAAGATAATAGCGACAAGGTTGTTACCGCATATGTCCAAGTTAGTACACTCGGATCAGGCCGGCTTTATTCCGCAAAGGAATACTGCCATTTATATCAGGCGTCTCATGGCTATACTGGACGCAGGAGACTATGCCAAAGAGGACACAGCAGTGTTCACGGTGGATATAGAAAAGGCGTTTGACAGCCTAGAATGGCGATACCTGTATAAGGTACTGGAGCAGATGGTTTGGGTGAGGGCTTAGTGGGATGGGTGAAATTACTATATGCAAATCCGAGGGCCAGAGTGCGCACGGGGAAGGTTATATCCCAGAGTCAGAGGGTGGAAAGGGGTACAAGGCAGGGATGCACTCTATCCCCACTGTTATTTGCCCTGGCCATGGAGCCATTAGCATGTCGCGCCCGGCTGGGGCGAGACTACGTAGGGCTAAAGGTAAGGGGGACCCATCATCATATTGCTTTATATGCGCATGATCTGCTCCTCTTTCTCTGAGATACAGAGGAGGACCTAAGAGGTACCAAAAGTATGTTAGAAGAGTTTGGTCACCTCTCGGGACTGAGGGTGAAGTGGCAAAAATCTAGACTGTTCCCCACGACACCAGACAGGCTCCCTCTGGATGGAATGGGATGCCTACAATGGGAGCCCACCTGTTTAGAGTATCTGGGGGTGAGAATATACCACAGAGCTACGGATTTAGTAGAGGGCAATGTGGATAGGGGGATACGATCTCTCCACTCCTCTACGGAATTTTGGGGCTCCCTGCCGCTGTCTGTGGCAGTCAGGGTGGCCCTGTTGAAAATGGCGGCGCTCCCACGCCTGCTATACATCTTTGGGACCCTTCTGATATGGATCCCGAGTGCGACATTTCGGGACCTGAACTCACAAATAATAATGTTTATATGGGGGGCAGGCCATAGACGGGTAGTCTTAACCACGATGCAGCGCTTCACAGCGACGGGGGGATAAGCGGTTCCTGACATTAAGGCATATTACCTAGCGGCACAGCTCCAATGGCTTGTGAGGTGGCTGTTGGCCAGTAGGAATCCGGGAAGGGGGCAATGCCCATTTGCTTCAGAGACCCCAGACCTATCAAGAATACTATTAAGACTAAAGCGACAACTGCGCGCTGACACCGAAGAGACAAAAACAGTGACATGATGCTGGGCCAGATGGTTGTAGCGTGCCAGATGCAGAATTCCCTACTCCCCAGGCTTACCTCTGGAAATGCTCAGGTAAGTACCGAATGGAGGGAACTGGGCAGGACTAGATGACTGGAGGGAAGCAGGAGCGACTGTAGTAGGAGACCTATTCCGGGACTCCCAGATGGTTCCTTTTGAGGACTTCCACGAGGCGTTTGACCTTCCCTGAGGCCACTTCTTGATGCACAGAGCCCTCACCGCGGTGTTCAAGCAACATTGGGGGCACTGGATCCACAGAGCCAAGGGCACTAGACTGCTGTAGATATGTGGCCCTGTCGGCGGGTCTCCTGTATTTACAGGGCGATCAGGAGTGACATCCAGAGACCCATGGAGCGATTGCGGCTTCAGTGGGAGGAGGACTTGGGGGTACCGATTACAGAAGAGAGTTGGGGAGCCATTGTGGAAAGAACCCTTAAGATATCCAGGAATGCACGGCTTAAGTTGATAAACTATTACGAATTGCACAGGACGTACCTCACACCCGTGCGAATCAGGTGATATTTCCAGGCAGAAGAGGCGGCCTGCCCTAGATGCGGGGAATGAGAGGCGCATGTGCTACACATGTCCTGGCACTGCCCTGGCCTCCCAGCTTTCTGGGAGGAGATGGTAAACACGGTAGGAAATGTTATAGATAAAGAAATACCACACACACCAGGCCACTGCTTACATAGCTGGTTCCCACACACGGCCAAGACGAAAGTTACCGGGAGGTTCCAGGACCTTGCATATATATTAGCTAAGCAAGAAATCGCTAAGAATTGGAAGTCGACAGGGGGACCGAGAATAGGGACTTGGAAAAGAGAACTGGAGAAATGGGCAGGCGCAGAAAGCAGAATCCTGCTAAGGGAAGCAGGACGGTATAGGAACGCTGGAAACTGCAAGGGCTTGGGGGGAGGCTAGTAGATGACGTACGGGCACAAGACTAGGACGAAACAGCAGCTACCCACTCGGGCCCACCATCACCGGACAGGGAAGACAGGGCGGCGGCCCAAAGAGAATAGGGGAAGGAAAGTAGAGCACGACCCTCTTAGCTACAAGCAGACCCCAAATAAGAGCAACAGATGAAATAGTAGACGTGCTCATACACTGCTAGAGGCATCAAGCTGCAATTAAGTGACTCGTTTAGGAGGGAGAAGGGAGAGAGAGTTGAACTAAGTTACAATAGAACAGAGACTACGAAAATGTAAGATGAAAATGCATTTATGTAACTTGAAAACACGATAATGACAATGTACTTAAGTGAAATGCCAATAAAATCTGTTTAAAAAAAAACATGGATTCAGACCTAACCTTGATACTGTATGCTAACAATGTCACGAAGAGTGCAATCTACACAATGAAAACAAAATGTCACATCTTCCCATACAGACATTAACTACAAGGCATCCTCAAGCTCGTAATCTCCAAGCTTGACTATGCCAACATCCTAAGCCTTGGCGCACCCACATTTGTTATACAACTCATCCAACATGCTGCTGCAAGGCTTCTTCTCTGCCCTCACCCAAGAGAACGCATGACTCCAGTGACTCCAGTCCTTCAATCACTCCACTATCTACCTATAGCTTGAAGGGCAATGCTCAAGGCACTGTGCACTGTCCACAAAGCCTCCCAAAGAAAATAACCCCTTAAACTTAAGCAATATAAACCAAACAGAACACTGTACTGCAGGCTTGCACCACTTACCATACCACTTTCCTATAAGAAATTCATAGGAGGCACTGCTTTCTCAGGAAAGCCGCCACGCTCTGGAACTACCAGCCAGCATTAAGAGTATCCAGGACCATATACAGATCCGAAAACAGTTGAAAACGTGGTTATTTCTAGATAACTGCACCACCTGCATCCCAGCAACAGAGCCCAGAAAACAGTTGCACTCTCAAACGCAATTCCCAGCTTACAACCCACAAATGCCAAACAAGACAACCAGCAGACTGCTTCATTATGTAGGTAAGCAAAGAATGTCTGACCTATGGATCACCGTGACATTATATACATACGTACTTCCAAATGTAAGAGTTATGACCCACAATAAGACTGAAACCCTAATACACAGGACTCAACAACAAATTGTAACCTATGTCTATTAAATTCACATAAGACATATCTGCTATGACTGTTATCCAGCACCAACACTGTACAGCCAAACATCACCAAATGAACAGGTATGTAATAACTAACGAGATTTGTCACACATTTCTGAACAATTTTGGAAGACTTTAATATATTCCGTGCCCTGCAGGTCCCAAATATCTATACAATCTGACCGCTTTGTTTACATCTCACATAGACGCTCAGACATAGGATGATAATATAAATGTTCATCTCAACAGATATCGCCTCTTTTCTCCCAGCTCAGGACCACATTTATACACAAAATCTCAGATTGGATGACCCAGTGCTGTAACCAGATAAGCACACTACATGATATGAAATACCAGGGACCTGCAAAGCTGTTCAAAGCTACCAACATGCTGAAAACCATAAAACTGAAATTCTGTCTCTTACACTCATCATCCAACACTGATATGTCCCATAACATGGTAACCCCACCTTGGTGGTCATCATTAACGAAGTGGAAACCTTCCCCACATAGGCTTAAAAAAAACAGCAGCCTTCCAACCAAACACCTACATGGTGTAGCGTGCTACTTATGTAGGTAGGAGCTGCTTCAGCACCCTACAAAGGAGTAGCAGCGCTACATAAATGCTGCAATACAATACAAATAAAAATATAATCAAAAATTAGTTGGCAAAACAATACATAGGCCCTCTCAAAAGGGCCTAACAAGGAGAATCGGAGTGAAAATCTTCTACCCATGGGGTGCTCATCAGAGATGAGAAGACCAATATCCTTGCCAGCTACGGTAATATGTGAGATTTCATGCAAAAAAAATGTCCGGTTACAGCCGTAACAGAGTGTGATAACAATGCACCATTAAAGGACTATCGGCTTTAACAAATGCTTTTCACGAAAAATAAGCTAGGCTTACTGCCTTTTTAATCGCTCTTTAAAATAAAAAGACCAGACTTATGGAATTGGACATAACTTTTCACAGTGCACCAATGAGGGCTGTAACGCTTATAATTGGTTTGTCATAAGCAACTCAGGCCTAAAGTTTTAAAAATAAGCTTCTCCACTACAAATGTATACAAAAGTACAGTTGGGAAAGTAAAATATTATCTCTTTTACAGGGGCCTAGCAAGGATTATCAAAGTGCAAATTTTCCATCCCCAATTTCTCAGACAAGATAATCACCACCAAAACTCCTGTTTACTATGGTACTCTGTGAGAGTCCATGTAACAAAATACACCTACTATGGCACTCGATGTGATTGAATGTAACAAAATACCTCCCTGCAGGTTTTAATAAAAAGTCAAAACAATACAACTTTAAATGCCTATTGACTTTAAGAGATATTTCTGATAGATAAATAATGTTTGATTTGTAACATGAATGCTTTGCACTAAAAATAAAAATACTGCACTTTACTGAATCAGGTTTTCTAATATTGGCCAAACAAAACCTAAACTAGGCCCAACTACATCTTGTAGTTCTAAGTTATAATGTTTTCATTTCTCACTGTCTGCACTCAGCAAATTTCCACAAATTAAATGCTTTATATGTATGTTGTTCTTGTGAACTCAAGTGGAAGCTTTCTGCCAAAATGTAACTGTTCACGGTCCTATCTGCCTGTCCTCAGTTTGTCTATTTGTTTCATAATTCTGTCATTGTTTGAGTGGAACCAGATTTGTACTGTCACATCTGGTGATGCTAGGTCAAAATGAAGTCTAATTATTATTCATTAGGAGATGGTGTTTGGAATGGTGCTAGGTACTGTTAATTTTATTCTGCACAGTGATTTGTATAGCCTATGAAACATTTACTCACCTCACGGTGTGGTTTGCACTGTGTATTTTCTTACAAAAAGGGGTTAGTTGTGGAGGGGAGCCAGACTTCAGGAGCTTGTCTTTTTGGGCTAGGCCTGCAATGCTAAAGTTGCTTACCCTGAGTCTTTGTGGGCAGACCTGTTAATTGGGTCAAGCCAGGTCTGGTGGCTTAGTGGACTAATGCATCCACTGTAGGCGCCTTTGTTCAACCTCATGGTCAGGTTCAAATCCCGGCTGATCCACTCAGCCTTCCATCTGAGGTCGATAAAATGAGTGCCATATTGTTGGGTAACAATAAACATGTTATTCAGTACCAAGATACCCTTGGGTGAACGTGCGCTTTACAAATACACGTTGTTAGTATGACCTCTTGGTGCATTTGATTGTGCTTAATGCTAATTCCCTAAACGAGACTATGCATAAAGCGTTTAACATTTATTAAAACAATTTACTGAAATGAGTACAGTTTAACACCCAGAGTACAATGCAGGGCATAATGACTTGGGAAAAAGAATAAAAGGTTAACATGCAAGGGTGCAGTTCGGGTAGATGATCGAGGAAATAGGGGCACATGACTGTGAACTTTGCACAACCTTTCGCTCCTGCCCTGTAGGTGTAAGCGCAAGCGTGCTCTTGCCTACACTGAGGCGATGCACCTCGCACTCTGGCTGACATAAGAGCCGCTCAAGGTGACACCGCGGACGGGGACTAAAGGAGATCGTCATGCTGCAGAGCCAGTGCGTTCTCTGGTACCTGAACACCACCCATGACTCCAGGTGGCGGAGAGCTTTCTTGTAGAGGCGCAGCACCTTCTGCTGGTGCATGAGGTAAGGGTAGGACATAACAGCTTACTCGCTGCAGGCTTGCACCAGGCGGCTGAACCCACGGCCTCCCGTTCCTCCCAGCTAACCGGTTTCGGTGGCCCTTTAGAAACAAACGACGGGCTTACACGACAAGTGTAAGGTAGGTCGCCATATTAGAGATGGGGTTCGTAGTGGTTAACAATCTACAAACACGCAAAATAAACGGCTAAAAGGTGCTTGTCCACTTCGCTCATTAATACCGTTGACGTTTAATTTGAACATCAAGTATTGAGGGAAAAACGAAACAATAAAGTGCCAACAATTTATTTACAGATCTATTAAATTAATGAACTAAAGCATACGCATTCCTATTTGAAAATAACTGATTTCCATTAATTGTTAATATCTGTTGGAACGCGAAGTTGTCCTTGAAACTACTTTCAGGTACATGCAATTAAGGACATTAGAAGATGGCCAGTAGTTTCTGTTTGTCTCGACATGCTGTGAACACGACGCAAGATGAAGCGTAGTTTACTGTAGGAAACAAAAGAAGGCCTGTCTTTCAAAGAGAGAGGAGGGGGCCTGCGCGATTCCCTTGTGGGAGCGAGCAGCAAGGCGCGATAATTGCTACCATATGGCGCCAGCTGCTCGCTCCCGCAAGGGAATCGCCAAACGTGCACGCGTTGCCATTGAAGGCAATGGAACGCGTGCACGTTTTTGGCTGAAGCGATTCCTAAAGGTCTTTTTGCCTATGCAGCGTATGCGCGCTGCGTAGGCGAGACCTAAAAACCTACTGATTTCAGAGAAAAGGGACTTTTTCACTAAACAGATTGAGAAAGCAAAAAACTCTTCCAAAGAATTATTTGCTGTTGTAAATAAACTAGCCATACCCAAGAACACGGGGATTAAGGGCGATCAAAAGTTTTGTGACGATATCGCAGCAGCCTTTAAAGCCAAAGTCCTGGACATTTATAAGGTCTTTGAGGATACATCAGCCCACCTTCCCACCACTCGACCAATAAGTCCTAAGTCCAAAAATAACACCCTCCTCTGTTTCTCCCCAATATCATCGGAGGCAGTGGAAAAATATATAAGAGAAGCGAAGTCAGGGTCTCCTTCCAACCCATGCCCGCCGGCCTTTTTAAAAGAGATAGCCGAAGTGGTGAGCCCCAGACACACAGAAATTTTCAACTCTATGTTTGACACTGGAAATTTTCCATCTAGATGGAAAGACTCCTCCATCCTTCCACTGCTAAAAAAAAAACAATTTGGATGGGTCCAACCCGAACAACTATCGTCCTATAGCCCGGCTGCCGCTGCCAGCCAAAATAATTGAAAAAATTATGAATACTCAACTATCCCAATTCATTCGTAAAAACAATCTGCTCGATTACTCCCAGTTCGGTTTCCGTCACGAGCATAGTACTTAAACGGCTCTCATCAAAGCCACTGAAGAGATCAGAGCGGTGATGGATGGAGGAGGTACAGCCGCCCTTGTGCTCCTCGATCTGTCAGCCGCTTTCGATACTGTGGATTACTCTCTTCTGCAGCAGCGGCTGGAGAGCCTGGGGGTCAAGGGAGCGGCATTAGCCCTGCTGTCCTCTTTTCTTAAGGACAGGAGACTTACAGTATCGGTAGATGGGTACCATTCAGAGCCATATACCCTCCCGTGCGGAGTTCCACAGGGCTGTTCCTCAAGCCCATCTCTTTTTAATGTCTATGTCTCGGAACTGGCTCCAGTGATCCGTGATTTTGGGTTTAGCCTGACGTCCTACACCGATGACACCCAGATAGTGGTGGCTGCCTATAGAAACCAGGCCTCTCCTGCTCAACAATTTCAGAACTGCATGAGTGCAATAAACAAATGGATGGGTACACATTGTCTCAAACTCAATTCTGAAAAAACCGAGGTCCTAATTTTTGGCAACATGCAACCCAACTGGGGTAACCTGTGGTAGCCGGCAGAGATGGGTGAACCACCAAAACCAGCACACAAGGCAAAAAATCTGGGAGTATGGTTCGATAACAAACTAGCACTCTCACATCAGACAAATGCCATTGTCTCCGCCTCCCATTTTCTTATTAAGAAAATAAGGAAGATCTTTCCTTACATCCCCGCAGACACTAGGAAGACAGTGGCAACATCGCTAATTCAGTCAAAATTGGACTATTGCAATGGGCTCTATCTGAACATACAGAAGCAATGTCTAAAACAGCTTCAGACTGTTCAAAACACAGCAGCTCGGCTGCTGGTTAACATTCCCAGGCACAAATCTGTTTCCAAAGAGATTCGTTGCCTGCACTGGCTCCCGGTAACACAACGTATCATATTCAAGGCCCTATGTCTGGCATACAAGGCACTGAGCCGCACAGGACCATTCTTTCTCCAAAATCGCTTCGTCTGGTATGAACCAGCCAGACAACTTCGCTCTACAGGGGCCAGACTTCTGGCAGTACCTAGAATTCGATCTTCTCACTGGGGCAGCCGTAGTTTTTTCTAAGGCACCGCTAAACTCTGGAATACGCTCCCCGGTGAGCTCAGAAGTGCCAGCTCCCTCACCATCTTTAGGAAAGGGCTAAAAACCTGGTTATTCCAGAATTAGACGCCGGGTCGGGCCTACTGTGTTCTCAGTGCCAAGACACCCCCGGGTATTCGTGCGCTTTATAAATCCCACTAACATTAACTTTAACATAACATTATACATTGACAATAAATCATGTGCATGTGTAAATCAATGTACAAGATGAGTTACACGAGACAGGGTTACAAGGTGTAGGAGTCACATGTCCCACATGTTCTCATAGCTCACTGTGCTATATTAAAAGGATTACAATTTATAAACTGCAGGTAACAAAAGGATCTCTGTGTTAAAAGCAGTGACGCACTTTACAATCTACATAAAATACAAATCTGTCACCTGCGTGTTACGTGATGTGCTTTGCAGGAGACACATTAACCTATACTACTTTGATTCAAATCTGGGACTTCACAAAACACAGATCTCTCCAACAAACGTGTTCACCACCAGAGTTATCTCACCATTATTACTATTCCCTGAGATGTACTGGGCACCTTTACAGCAGATGCCTTAACACATAAATATTTTAAAATGCAGACTTTGTAACCAATTAAGCAGAACAGATCTACTGCCATGCTTCTCCTTGTTGCCAATTTCTTTGTGATAATGTTTAATAAAATAAATATATTAGTTAAAGCCCAGATTTTGCGTCGGGGTTGCGCCACTTTTTTAGCACAACCCAGATGCCAAATCTCATTTGTTAAATCTCATAATGTGCTGAAATGTACTCGTTATATACCAGATAAACATGTATGAGGTCTTAATATCTGATGTCACTTCTTGTGATGTCACATCCAGTGAGGTCACTAACTGTTATGTCACGTGCAATGTCACACATCGTGACATCATGCACTGTGATGGCAAGCGTCTATCTCTTTGGGTGGTGCTGGGAGGCGGGGAGCACAAACCTACCCTGTTCCTTTAACAGAGAGGTGGGTCTGTGCCTTTTAACAATTTTAAAATTAACAGCCTCGCTGCTCAGCATCACTTAGGAAGAAATGCCACAGCGCCCGCCCCCACACATTTACATTTCCTTTAACTGCACTTGATAGTTACCGAAGGCAAATATCTCCAGCAAACTGCAGAAATAGGAGAGGGGAAGAAGGAAGGCTCTGTGGGTGGGCTGGTAATAGGCAAAGCGGGCTAGTTTTTTGAAAGAGCACTTGCCACTTTCTGGCCCAAAGTAGCATTTCAGAAGCTCCATCAAGTGGTTCTCACAAGGCCGCAGTAATAAAGTGTCTGAGTGAGGCTGTCCACCCTCCAGCATTCACCGACAAGACCATAGAGGGGTAGGAGTGTCTCGGAGCTGGCAGTACTTGACCTGCTCCTTGAGAGGACGTGGTGGCTGCTACCGATGTCAAACCAATCCATCATCTGACATCAACAAACAAGGTGCCGTAAAGAGCCTTTGTATTTGTTAGTGATGCACCTTTCATATGCTGCTACACTTTTTATCTGTTGGCACTATGCTTATATCTGTTAATGCTGTGCCTTGCATCTATATCTGTTGGCACAGCGCCTTGCATCTCTTTGGGGCCCCCTGCACTGAACAACGCTGAATTTATTTTCCATTTTCAGCTCATTCACGCTGCTGGCAACTATGGTTGGATCATTGTCAACACTCTTCCTTGGCCAGCCTCCATCTGGGCCCATCCTGGAACAAACAGCCTCTCTGGCCGGCAACAGAAAAGCCAGAAGACTAGATGTTTGAACACGATAGCTGGTGCCTCACTTGTGGGCCTGTGCATAGAGAGGGTGTTTTTATGCTGACTGCACTCCTGTCTCAGCTGTGAGGAACAAGGATTTTAATTCAAGTGGTACTAGATTGTGATCGTACCAACCCAGTCATGGAGAGATCATATAATGTCGCTCTGCACTGTACTTTGACACTAGGCTTGCCCTCAGGGCCTACATTGGGGAAGCGGTCTCCAGCTGGAATGTGTCAGAAAAGCAGACGGACTAGTGATCCGACCAGGCCTTGTGTGGTGTAGCTACTCTGTCAACACCATCAGGCATACAGTGCTGATCGCTGTTTTTGTTTGCTGCACTCCCTGAGCTGCCCGGGACTGTATTCAGAGTCAGGTAGCACTATGCTGTGATATCACTGGTCTGGCAGCAGTTCTACAAGGTTGATGCAGTCTCAAAAAGAGCACAAAATGCCAATTTCCATTGAACATTAAGTGGGATATGCTGATATTGCTCTTCCAAATTCTGCATGTCACTGCAATCTTGCTGCCATAGCGCCCTCCTACCTCTTGTAGAGGCCCCAAGGTACTTTCTGGTTGGCCGAGTAAGTAGCTACTCTGTTGTGTATGATCGCAGGGTTGGTAGAGGTGCCTGCTGTAGGCAGACCCTACTGAGGCCCTCATCTACAGTTGGGTGTTAACTTTGGGGGGTAGGGCCCCCAGCAGTAATAATGTTACTGCAATCGAGAGGTGAATTAAGAATTTGGGACCAAATACATTTGGTAAAATATGCACAACAGCTGTCGCTAGAGTAGGGCAGCCTTATAGTGCTCACTGAGGGCCTCCCCTTGCCTCTGCTGTGGATGAACCCCTCCCATTCCCATGTGCCCTAGTCTGAGCTCAGCCATGATACAGCCATAGCCTGCTGTGGCTCTGGTACGATGGTTTGGAGCACAGGCTCCTTTCTGTGAAACAACCGTACATCCGTTAATGTTGAGAGGGCCTTTTCACAGATAAAAGTTTACATGGGAAGGAAAGAGCGAGTGCGCATGACCAAAGACTCACTGAAGAAGCATTGTATGGTGTACTACAATAAGTTTGATTTGTAAAAATGTATTTGGACCTCATATACACTGTATGTACACTTTCTATATGTCATGCACTATCAGTGCAGAAAGCAAGCTATAATAAAAACAAAACGTACCATAAACACCGGAAAAACACTTTTTCTGTTGTTTTTAATGGCGCGAAAATGGGTAACCACTGATAACCACTGGTTTTTTTAACGTCTTGAAATCACTGGAAAACACTGAAAAAACCCCACCAGAATTGACCAAAAATAGAAACTGAAAACAGGAAACCCTAGTTATAGGTTAAGTTTAGGTATTACCATATATATTTCTGTGCCTCCTTTCTCTACCTACATCTTCCTCTTTCTATCTCTCCTTATCTTTCCTTCTGGCTACCTCACCTTTCTCTATTTACTTTATGAAAAGATGTCCAGAGTCTAATGTGTAGGTAGGACATATCTTTATTGACCGTCAGCCATCCACCTCAGGCAGCAACTGCCGCCCACAGAATCCCCTGTCCTCAACATTCCCATTCCATTCTAGACCACACACTTATCCCCTCTTACACATTAAAAGAAACATTGAAGAACAATAGAAAAAAAAAAGAATATAACAACAAATGAGATGAACAAAAAGACCATAATGAAACAAGAACATTGCAATCAAGGAAACTCAAAAGATTGGCCGGATGCCAAGGATAAGAACAAAATTGCATAACAAAAGTCAATGCATGACATAATCACTGTAACGTGTAGGAGGTTTCCTGTTCCTGACAGAACCTTCAGCCAAGGTACCACTGCAATTTCCTCTGGCTGCAGTGGCATCATTGTCAAGACCACCATCCAGATGAAAATCACCATCCTTGAACATAGCATCATGGCAACCACCCAAACTATCACGCACCACAGAGGTTTTATTATCAGGAAGCACAGAAACCATACTCTTAATCCACACTTTTCCTCTCGCCACCACAATCACATGATCACGTACACCAACCACCCTCTTGGGAGAAGAAAATTTGGAGCACCCTTCCTCACAAAACCAGGTTTCTTGATGCAAACCCAATCACCTACCTTGACCGACTCGGTCCTCCCAGTAGCTTTCACACCCGCTTTACCAGCCAATGCCTTTCCCACATCCAACACTTTTCGCAAAACATCACTGTTCACCATCTTCCGATCCATCCAATCTCTGTTCAAATTAGTTCCAGCTACTCTTCCTCTCATAAGGGTGAAAGGGGACACCCCAGTTACACTATCGGGGTTGTTCTGTATGCCCACAACATGTCTTTCAATTCAAGTTATTTACCAAGGCTAACTGCTACTGATCTTTTACCACACGATTAAACCTCTCCACCAAACCATTAATCCTGGGGTGGTAAAGAGACGTCCTAATGTGGCGAATACCATTCCTTCGCAGAAATTTAACTCATTTCCACAGACACCAACTAGGTACCATTGTCGGTGACCAGTTCCTCGGGATACCCTTCTCTGGCAAAAACATTGGTAAGGAAGTCCAATACAACAGAAGTGGAAACTCATTCAGCCATCTTTATTTCAGGCCACCTAGACAAATAATCAATGAGTACTAATGCAAATTTGGGTGTGCTTCCTAACACTGCAAATGGTTCAGAAATATCCAAGGCCAATTTGTTCCAAGGCATGGACAGTGGCTCCACAGAATCAATGGGAGATGGTACAGTGACCTGAGACTTGTCACTAATGACACAGGCATTACAATCTTTGACAAAATGTTCCGCCATTCTGTCGACTCCCGGCCACCAGAATTCTTCCCTGATTCTACGTTTAAGCGCCCTAATACCACCATGCCATTATGTGCAAGGTGTAAAATTTTCCTTCTCCGACCTCCAGGGACAACCAGTAAACCACCTCTACGCAAAATACCATTGACCAAAGATAATTCATTACTTACTCTCTCAAAAGCAACAAGACTTTCATGTAAGTTCTTAACTTTGGGCCACCCCTGAATCATATACCTTTTAACACTGGCCAAAACATAATCTTTTTCCAACACCTCCATCCACTCCTTTTCACACAACTCCCCTTCCAAAGCCCTGTCCAGGGAACTCATCATACAAACCATAACCAAATCTTCATCATCATAATTGTCCATGCCACAATCGTCCTGACACATGTTCCTTCTTGTACTGAAACTCTTGCATGCGATACTGCCACTTGGCAATGCGGGGAGTAGCTCTTCCACCACCATGAGTACAAAATAAATCTACCAAGGGTTTGTGGTCCGTTTGTAGAACAAATTCTCTCCCCCACAAGTACGTTTTAAAATAATCAGTCCCGCAACACATGGCTAGAGCCTCCATCTCAATGGTTGAATAGGTGGCTTCAGCCCCACGTAGGGTCCGGGACACAAAAGCTATAATCTCCTCACTCCCATTCAAGCGCTTCTGTAACAATACTGCCCTCAAACCCACACTGCTGGCATCCGTCATCAGAATACTTAAATCCTCTGTGTTGAAGGACCTCAAGGGATGTGCAGAAACTATACTACTTTTAATTTCATTAAAAACACTTTCACACTCACTTGTCCATTCATATCTCGCAATCTTCTTGAGAAGGTTACGTAACACCGCAGTCTTGCTAGCAAATTTCAGTACAAATTAGGCATAAAATTTAACTAGTTCTAAAAAGGACCTGGTTTGATCCTTATCTCTGGGTGATGGTGCATCCTCAATGGCCCTCAAAATCTTCAATTTGGGTTTGACCCCTTCGGCAGACCCGTGATGCCCTAAATAGTCAACACCAGACTGAGCAAATTTGCACTTATCTTTCCTCAACGTCATGCCACTTCTCATCAAAATTTCCAAAACCATTCTCACCCTCGCATCATGTTCTTCGTTATCCTTACCATATATCAAGATATCGTCTTCAAAACACATTACCCCTTTCATGCCTTTAAACAAAATGTCCATGACCCTTTGAAACACAGAAGATGCCGATGCCAAACCAAAGAGCATTCGGATATAGCAGAAAGCACCTTCTGGTGTCACGAATGAGGTTAAATGTTTAGAATCGTGGTCCAGCTCCATTTGGTGATATGCTGCTGACATGTCTAGAGATGTAAATACCACAGCATGGTCTAAAGTGGCTAACATTTCGTTGATATTTGGCAAAGGTTGGCGATCCACCCACATGTTGCGATTGAGGTCGCAGAGGTCCACACATAAACGCAGAGATTTGTCTGCCTTACGCGCTAAAACGATCGGGGACAACCATTCAGAACCTTCGATGGGTTCAATAATCAACATCGCACACAGTTTATCAAGCTCCTCTTTCAATTCCTGTCTGAGACACAAAGGTACAGTCCTAGACTTGTGAACCACAGGAATAGCATTGCTTTTTAATACTATGCGATGTTTAAAACCTCACAGCTTACCCAAACGGTCACAAAATACCTCCTTGAATTCATTGATCCACTTTGAGCCTTCAACATCCTGCTCCCCTGCAACAGCATTTAAACTTGGATTAATTAATCGATCCTTAGTTATCACTAACTCAGGATGGCTGGGATCCAAAATTATGTTGAGATCACCTTGGTCGTCCCAACCCAACAAATTTGATCCAATTTTTACTATAAATACATCAGTGTTGATACAATTGTCACTAAACTTTAAATCGGTCCTAAACTTGCCAACAACCTCCACTCTTTTCGCACCATAAGCAAACAACTTAATGTTAGTGGATTCTAGCACAACATCATGGAATTTGGCGAATTCACTCTCACATAATAGAGTAACAGGAAAACCAGAATGCGCCATAATGTTGATACTTTGGCCGTTAACTAAGAGGTTACAAAAGGGAGGTTTCCTCTTCCCAACTTGTTTGATGACTACTCAATTATCATCTACCTGACCTGACTCTTCCTCACTAATCATTAAGAGATAACCTTCACCACTTACACTTCCAGCATCAGCATCATCTTCGCACACAGCACTTACAGCTTGCTTCCTTTAATTACTTGCTCTACAAATATGAGAAAAGTGACCCCTTCTGCCACACTTGAAGCATGTTTGATTTAAAGCTGGACAATGTTTGAAATTTCCCAAATATGATCTACTACCACATCTGTAGCAAACAAAGTCTTTATCAGAATTCAAAGAGGACCCACCTGTTTTTTTTACATATTTGAAATTTTGACTCTTGGATTTATCACCCCCACTTTTTTGTACAACATTTACTTCTTTGCACTCTAATTTAGTACGACTAGCAGCTAACTCTTTCATGCAAATATCGGATTGTTCGATGCTCCTTACAATTTTCAATGCTAGCTCCAAACCAGGATCCTCACTAGCTAATAATCGCTCTTGGATTCTTCTATTACTTGTTTTTTCAATCAGTTGATCACAAATTATCTCCTCCTTCAACTCCCGATAGTTACAGTTTAAGGACAGAGTACGTAAAGCTGAAACAAAATCGTCAATCGATTTCCCAGGAAGTTGTGCCCTATGTCTTTCTAATATCGCATTACTTTTAGGTGAGAATCTTTTGCCCAAAGTTTGAATTAATGATGCATATTCATCAACAATAGGTTCAGCATCACCCTCACCACTGGGAAGTACATGTACAGTTTCAATGTGCAACGTTTTTAAAATTGGCCTGCCCTCATGACCTAAGTTGTACACTAATAGCACTTTTTTCTTTTTTGACGTGAAAGTATCGCCATCATTTGCGTCAAGATATGCTTCAAAAGTCTCACGCCATTGTATCCAGGTCAATGGTGGAGAACCAGGATCTGCTAGGAAAGGAGGTGGCGGAGATATTCCCTCCATAACTCTATGTGCACGCAGGGTGAGTTGCTGTCACCAATAAATGCTAAATTAAACAAAATTAGATGGTGACTCCACAACTAGGTGGAAAGTTAGGCAGAATTGCAGGAAATGTAAGGTGTGCCTATCACCGACAAGTGTTGATGGAGATGGCACAGGGGATGACAGGTAAAATCAATAGGTGTGCCTGTCACCGTATAACGCACGAGATGGTGCGACCTTTTAACGATCCTTGAGGTTGACAGGCAATGACAATGGGTGTGCCTGTCACAGTATTCACAACGTAGTACCTTAAAGATGGCTGCCGCACGTACAGCGGCGGCGTCCTCCCAGCCGGCGTAGGGATTATCTGAGGAGACGGCTGACGTCGAACAGTGACACGCGCACAGCCGCGCGTACACCTGCTGCTACCACGAGCCCAGATTGCGTGCTCACCAACCGGATCGTAACAGTGATCCTTAAATACTTCACCAATTCCTTTACAAAGTGCCCAGGACACAGCAGAGAATGCCGATTGGAGTGTCCTGGAATTGGGGAAGAAGAAGCCGAAGAGTAGAGGATGCCGACACTCTGGCGGGCAGAAACCGGCACTTCGTGGAAGACAGGAAACAGCAAGAACATCCGGAATGGACGTGGGCAGCATGGTGGAGATCACGGTGGCGATGGACAGGCTGACGGCCCGCTCCTCGCCACTGAAAAGATGTCCAGAGTCTAATGTGCAGGTAGGACATATCTTTATTGACCGTCAGCCATCCACCTCAGGCAGCAACTACCGCCCACAGAATCCCCTGTCCCCAACATTCCCATTCCATTCTAGACCCCACACTTTACTTCTCTCCCTACTTGACATTTCTCTTTGTCTTCTCTGTCTGTATCTATTCCTCCCTCTATTTCACGTGTCTGGCTATACTTTATGTCTATGTCCACATCCCATTTCTTTACTCACCAGGGCCACAAGTAATGCCCTAGCCAAGACATGCACATATATAAAAAGAAGAGGGACAAGGCAGGGGAAGTTAAACTAGGACAAAGCTGTAAGATTTTAACCATACCAGTAGCGAAACTCCGCAGAGCAGGCTTTGATTTTCACTTCTGCTGCAAGAGTGGCAGTAATAAAGGAGGATATATTTGAGATTAAAACTTTTTGCCCACTAAAACAACAATTTTAACTAAATCTTCGACTTTCACCTAATGCCAAGTCATTTGGATTCACCCTGCACACCAACCTCACACACTGCCAAAAAACACAAAGGTGGCCGAGCTGCTACCAGTTGTCTTCCTAAAGAAAGTGAAACCATTTCTTGCAGAAAGTGACTTCAGAACTGCTGTTCACTCTTGTATTCTTGCATATGGCTGCCTGGTAAAGCCCTGCTCCATGGCCTCCCAGACTTCATGCTGGCACCCCTTAAAGGCATCCTACATGCAAAGGCACGGATCATCAAGGGTTTGAAGAAATATGATCACCCCGTTGGCTCCGATGCCCGGCCAGCATCATCTTCAAAACGAGCTGAATCATTTAAAAAGCCACCAGGACCAGCACCCCCTCTTGTCCTGCAGACAAGTTCATTATCTGTGGTGGTTCTCAGCACACTCGCAGCCAGGGTGCCATCAGACTTCAGACTAAGAAGTTCAAAAAAGAAAAACAAGGCAGCAGGTCATTTCCATCTGTGCACTCATGATCTGGAACAACATCCCAATATCCATCAGAACTGTCCCAAAGCGGCCCCAATCCAGTAAAGAGTTGAAGACTCAGCACTTTAAAGAACGATATATCACAATGCATTAGCCATCCTCAGCTCCGCTTCCTCTCCTATGACTTGTTAACTTTATGCTTGTCTTTGACTGTGTCCAGTGCTCTGCTGCCTTTTGGCTGCGTTCACGGTATAGAAATACGAGATACGTACAATACAATACAATACAATGGGCCTGATTTAAGGTTTGGCGGACGGGTACTCTGTCAGAAACATGACAAGTGTAAGAGGATATAATTTCCGTTGAAATAAGGCGGACGAGATAGGTGCCACGTTTGTGACACAGTATCCGTCCGCTAACCACTAAATCATGCCCAGTGTCTTCTATATTATGCACTACTCTACCAAACACTGTTCTAACAAGCCACCTGTGGCATGTTATTCGTACAATGGCTACAAGCTGGTTACCCAATGACTTCCACATAATATGTTATTACAAATAAAAAAAATCTAGATCCAAACTAAAAGAAAACCTGCTTTATCAATGTCGTTCAAGCATTCTTATGATACTATGTGGCTGGGGTACAGCAGGCAGGTTGAGTTTTGTCTGTTTTTACGCCCCCCATATTTGTGAAGGTTTAACATATAATTCGATATTGTTTGGCATCACAGGGTCTTGAGGGAGATGAAGAGGGGTAGTAAATGTAGTTGCTCAAACAGGGGCCCCCAAAATATATCCTGCCTGGGGCCCCACAAATGGTAATTTGTCATTAATGACGTATGGCACTATTCTACTACACAGTTAGTGTTGAACCACAATATCTTTATTTATTTAATATATGTATTTTTCTCTCTCATTATTTGTCTTCAAATACCACTGTTTCATTTTTAACAAATAGCCTCAAATGCTCCTGAAAATCCACTGAACATCTTCTGGCAGTTCACTGAAGTTGTGCCCATATATAAGCTTGCCATTTTCCATAATTATACTCATTTGCCTACAAATACCATCGATTCCATCGATTCAGTTTTAAGAAAACAATGTCTGTAAATATCATGTTTCCAGGCCTCCCTCTCATTTCCCAGTCATTGCAATCATGTGCTGAGGTGTCCCCTGTATCGTAGTCAATGTAACCTTGTGCCCATACACCCCCATAAACCAGTTAATGGTGTAATGTGCTCCAAGTCCCCAACAGGCCAGTCAATGGCATTGCGTGCCACAGGCATCCCTGCATGCAGGCCAGTTCCATAATGCGCCTTTGGTCCCAACATGAGCAGCCAGCTCCTATCAGCATGTGGCATGTGCACCGCACAGGGGAGGTTAAATGGCAGTACACGAATAACCCTATGGAACCTGGGTAAAGGAACTGGATATAAGATTGGGTTCCCTATGGGGATGGATGTACTTTATACTTAAATATCAAGCAATGGTGGAATTAGTCACTATTGCCGATCATTTCATGACCATTGAATACCTAATATGTATATTTGCATATATTGCCTTTAGATTCTTGTAACAAGCAGGTACCATGAAGAATACCCTGAATTGCTCATTGAACCAATTTATTCACAAAATTCCAATGCCTTCAACATAAAAATCATATTTCATTTACAGTAATACATAGGCCTTGCATTTCTTTTGTAACCGGAGTTTGTTAAAATTTAAACAATGTGCATGGTACACCCAAAGAGTCTTCCAATCAGTGTAATCACAATACCTCTGTTTGTTTATGGTCTTTTCTTTGTGTGCATCTGATTCTTCTAATTCATTGCCTTCCTGAATGGAACTCTTATTCGATAGCCTGTTGACACGTTTCGGTCCACAATGACCGGGCCTCCTCTGGACATTTTAAAAGGAACTGAAGCATTCAAACAGCCTAAAAGATACATAGAATATATTCAATCACGTGAGCTCCAGAGCAAATATTCACACCCCCTATTCACACTATGGACCTAAACATGTTTGTGCAGCACTCTAAACCATTCTATGGTTAGTAGATTCAGGTTAGTCATTTCTTACCAAGATATTCACACATCTGTCTGATATGCTACTCTGAAATAATCACATGGTATTCAATTAAACACCACACCACGGCAACTTCATAATTTACATATTGGCCCCTTGAATAAAATAACGCTGAACCAAACAATGCAGGAAGCTAGCAATAAAGTCATCAGGTCTAGCGTAATCATGACATAATTGGATGGGATTATTGGAAATGTCCTTTGTAAAGTTTTCATTTTGAATTTGATGTATTAAAGATGGGAATTCAGTCTTTTTAAGTCTGTCACCAGATGACAATATCCCCATGAAGCTTTCTCTACCAGAAAGATGATTGAGTAATTGCCCTGACCCCTTTCCTAAACAAATAGCACACTTCTTGACTAAGGTTGCTATTCCTTGGAGAAGAGTCTCCCTTTCAAGGGGATTCTTGGACACAGGCATAGGAATGTTCTCTGAGGGTTCTGGTAAAGATTGGAACTTGATCTGAAAATCCTTTTTCACAATGTTGAGAAGCCATCTGTCCTTTGTTATCTGACTCCAGGCATAGAAAATGCTCTTCATTGACCTCCAGCCCTTGATTCCTGGCTAACTCTTCCCAACTCTGGCATTGTCAGGATTGCTGACTCAAGAAGCCTGTTTCCTGCTTCTGCTTTCTAGGAAAGGAAGACGATTTGCCTTGGTTCTTTGTAGAATGATCATATCCCTGTATTCTTGAAGGCTGCTAAGAAGATTTCCATCTAGAAGATCTTGAAGATTTCGAAGATTCCTTCCTGAAAGAAGAGGAATGCTTATGCTCTTAAGACAATGGAACTTATCTTCCAAATCTGTTCTAAACAATTTTTTTCCCTCAACGAGCATCTTAAAAGCTGTTGCTCTTTGGGCTGCATCTGTGTTCCAATCCTTCAAATATAGAGCAGCCACAGACGCATCACTTGATGAAGCCATAGATCTTACGACATCGAAAGATATATCTGAGAGTGATAGAGCGCAGATTGCTCTGTCATTTGTCGGGGTGCATTATACTCATGGGTAGTTCACGAACGCATATAATCTTTTGTGGTGTTAACATTGGGTTATCAGAACGTGTATTGCAATAACGTGAAAAGTGAAGTGTTAGGGATATTTGAATGTAAACGTGAAGAAAGTAATGTTGTATTGCACATAATTAGATGAGACATTAACGTGTGAGGTTCGTACATGTAGCTGACGAGCATTTATATGATTGATGTGCTTATATGATGCATTAATTTGGGAGTGCTTAGTAACAATGTTTATTGTATACGTGTGTTTTCATGGAGTGTATTTCATTTCTTATGTTGGCCGAATTCTGTAGGCCTGAATTGTATTTCTCTTCTCTGGAAGCTCTCACATTAGATTGGCTAGTGAATTTCATGTGCATGTTGAATTTGTTCTTTCTCACGTTTTCGTTGCAGGTGGAGAAAGTCATCCTTGTTAGCTAGAATAATGTCTTTGTTTTAGGAGTTAGGCTCAGGGACGAGAGGATACATTGAATGGCGATGCTGATAATAAGAGAACCGTTGTACTTTCTCATCGGAGAGAGCCTGGGAATCAAGGTCATCTAGCCAAGGCCTGGGAGCATCGCTTCCGTGTGGAAAGTTGCCTATAAGGAGGTGGCTTAAGAATATGGTGTGATGCCGCATTGCACCCTGGGATGCTACCTGCGGGTTCATGTGTTGATGTAGGGACAGTGCCCGAGAGGACTTATGCCTTGCCTTGAGAAAGAAAGCATCTTAGAACGAGCTCTGTAGTTTCATGCTACTTGACCCATTCGATGTGAGTGGACTTCTTAGGGAGTCTTCACGTGCTGACACCTTTGCAGAACTTGTCTTTGGGAGATGTTAAGTAGAGATGTCACGCTAGTGGTAGCGTAGGAACAGACTAATACTTTTACCTACGAACCTCCAATGAAGGGGAAGTTGGATGTGGGAGCCATCATTTTCTGTATCCTGATTCTGGAACTGGTTATTCTGTGCATGTTGCACCGCCTTAACTTTACTCATAGGTTTGGCTTTGCATTAGTTCCAATGTATTTCTACACCCTCATCTTGAGGTGCTTGTATGTCCAACTGTTTTTGGCTTTGTAATAAATTAACTAAACTGAATCGGGAATCTGTGATTCTTCAGAGTCCTAGTTCATTGAAACGTGAAAATTGATTTGTTAACGATTTCCCTTCCCTTCACACTTTCATGCAGAGAAAAAGAGTAAATCTAGAACGTGGAACCCGGCTCCATTAAGAGCAACTCCACTTGGAGATCCATTACCTATAGCTCAGAGAATTACGTGCCCTCCTGAAACCCATTAAACAAAGACTTGAATTCTGAGATTAAAGCCTGTGCTGTGTAGGCTCCATAAACACCAGCTCTTGAGGCCACATGTGATCTATCAAAAACCTTCTCAACCTTTATCGGCAGGATCCTTCAAAATATTTTCCTCTGCCATTAATGATCTGCCCACCTAACTAGCTAATACTGGACCCTCGTTACAGTGTCCTGCCGTATTGCTTCTTAGGATCTTGGCAGCTTGCGCTGGGGAGGGAGACTTCACGTCACAGCATTCCTGGCCCTAGGAGGGCCGCAACGCTGCATCCAGGCGCCAGAGCACCTTAAATTCATCAGAGGTGTCCCACAGTGAAGAACCATCGTTACAGCGCATGTGCCCTGCCGTGCTGCTGCCCAGGATCTTCGCTACTCGTGCTGTGGAGGGAGACTATACTTCCCAACCTTCCCAGCCCAGAGGGGGGCCCCGAACGCTGCATCCAAGCATCGGAGCGCTTTAAATGCACCAGAGGCAGGCCAGATGAGCTGGGCTACATCTCTAAAATCTGTGCTGGATTACTACGAACTGCCTGGGTGAGTGAACTCATAATCCTGTGCCTCCTTGCTGAAAATTTATCTGACTACATCCTTGGGGTGGCTATTCAACACCTAACTCGGTTTGATGGGGATGCGTAAGTGTGCGGGGGACTGCGGCCACTCCACCCCCAACCAAAGCTATCTTGATTGACCTGATGCTTCAAGAGCGATCGGGTTGTTGCTACAGAGATTGAGTTAACTGAGAGAAGACGCTCCCTTCACACCATTATGTACGATTTGTTTAAATTAACTTTTAGATCAAGGGTTGTCATAAAGTCAGTAAAAGCATCTAGGGACTTGTGCAAACTCATAGCTGTCCTTGCCATTAATACTGTGTCGTCTGCGTATGAAAGCAGGGGAACAGGTCTATTACCAATTTTAGGGAAGTCAAGCTCCCTTTTTAATAAAAAAGCCTCCAGCTCTTATGTATAGATTAAAAACAGGAATGGGGCTAAAATACTTCCTTGGCGGACCCCCTCAGTGGAGATGATTGGGTGGGTTTTTTCCCTCATGCTACCACTTTCAAAAAGATGCCCTGACTAAAGCCACCTCTGCCTCTTGGACTGTGATGGACAAACTAAGTTGTGTGGCTAAGGTGAGGTCAAAGGGTATTTCCCGTGACTCTACCATAAACTCCTTTTGTGAAGGGTTAAAGATGCTGGAAAAATGGGCTTCCCAGCCTTCACCCAGGATCAATGAGTCAAACTGTCTCACATCTTCGGTGAACATTGGGCGATTAATAATTTCCCAAAATATTATCGAGTCTTTAAGAGAGCCTGCTGTTTCTAAATCCTCCCATGCCAACCTTGTACATACAATTTCCTTGCCAGGCTTGGCAGTACCTCGTCTAGAAGTGGTTCTGCAAAATAGGAATCCTTAACCAACGTGAATGAGCTAGTGATTGTACCTAGGGCCTGTGATGATAATATTAGATCTAACTTAAAACTCTTGAACCGCATTTTGAGCTCCATTTTGCTGGTGAGCAGACAACCCCCCCTGGATCTTCCCACAGTTTAACAAGACCCATGCTCAAAAGGGGACTCTTACATATTTAATTAAGGGGAGATTACCTGCCCTGGGGTGACTGAGTATTTCCTCAAGCCCACAACAGTAGTGTGACAATTCCGGTGTAGCCCAGAGTATCCTTCACAATATTATAGGTATCACTGCAATGTTTTCAGAAAGTGGCCTGAACCCTACGTCAAACCTTAACTGGATCAAAGAGGTACTAATCGGAAGGAGCAGCACTTGCCTCAAAAAACATTCTCCACTATTTCTAATGTTTTGGTGGATAATGCCCCCAAAGCATGGCATCATTTAGGGCTGTACCCAGTGCTTGATAATAATACAACTGAACAACTGGGGAAAATGGTTTAGAGAAGGACCCCCGATGGATCTTCAACAACCCCGACTTGCTGCTCCAATTTGATCCTACATTTTGAAATTTGGTGGGCCCAGTCTAAGTTCTCATCTAGGGTGATACCAAGATATTCAAATAGCTAGACCTGTTCTAACGGGGTACCATTCAGCGTTGGTTTGGAGTGAGTAGAATCACTTGAAAACCATTATAACGGGTTGAATACCATACATTTTGTTTTACAAACATTGATTTCCAACCCTCTCTGTTTGCAAAATTTTCTGAATGCGTCCAAGGTTTTCTGAATCCCCACCGGCAAGTTGGATAAAAGAAGGGTGTCATCCACGAACATGAGGGCCGGGACCCTCATGTTAGCCAACTTAGTGGCATCATTGTTACAGGTATTAAGACAGGCAACCAAGTCATTAACATACAAAGTAAAAAGGGTTTGGGCAAGGACACATCCCTGTCTTGCACCCCTACTCACGGGGAAGGTGTCTGTAACTTCTCCTAACTGCCCACAACGGACCTTGGTAAAATTCTGTTCATGCAGTCCGTCCATGATTTGGGTTATATATATCGGAACACCCCGATCAGCAAGCACATTTCACAGTATGTTTCTAGGAACCAAGTCAAAAGCTGGTCTAAGATCTATAAGCACCACATATAGCCTGCCCTTCTCCAAAATAATGGATTTCCCATAAATCAACTGATGCCTGAACACTTGGTCAATCGTGGATGTACAAGCACGGAACCCTGCTTACAAGGGTCAGAGCATATTGTTATCATCTATCCAATTTTTTTAGCCTCGAAAGAATAACTCTACAAAAGAGTTTCTGCATGGTATTAATGAGGCTGATGGGCCTGTGGTTGGCTGGGACAATGGACAGCCCTTCTTGTAGATGGGAAGGATTTCCGCCCCTGCCCATGAGGGTGGAGTATGTAGCCCACTCAAGAAAGTATTAAACACAACAGTAAGATATCGTGCCCAGACATCAATCTCAGACAAAAACAAATCCCCAGGGATTTTATCGATGCTCGGTGCTTTAAGGGGGGAAATATTCCTGATCGCTTGCTCTACCCCCTGCATGTAGTAACAGGACTCCCACAGTTGTCAAAAGGCCTATCTATATATTTTTTTATGCAAATTTGTTTTTATTGTTTTAAGCACAAATAACAAAAACAATCGCGTGCATCACAATTTAGTCCGTTCTGCCATCAATCTGCACAAATGGCTCACATATATACGATGTCATGCAATGCAACAACTGTGTCTCGCTGAGACGAATGCTCATCATAGGAACTTATAATGCCTGAGGGCATTAACACGGTAGTAGTCATCTGGTGGTACAGGTGTTCTTCTGCCTATCATGACAAAACATCATTTCGAACCTCGTAGACACCCAACAATCGATGCACGCACTAAATCCCCCTCTTATCCCACCCCTCCCCCTTTGGCACAACCTCTATGCACAAGCAATAGTGGCAACAAGACACAACTGCATGAAGGATGAAAGATCAACATACAGGGCAGCAAACAGGGCGACGGCTTCTCAGCGCTAAGGGCAGGGCACATATAATAAAAGGACCCAATGCAGCGAAGCCCCAAACCGGACCATCCCTTTCCTCCAGGCCTTGCTAGGCTGCGCCCTCTATTTCATCGTCAGTCTCATTTATCGGGGCCCTCAAAAGTTGCACCAATGCTTCCCAAGCCCTCGCCGACTCTAGTGCCTTCTCATTCTTCGCGCGGCTCACCGCTTGCAATCGGGTAACCCCTCGCAGTCCGCCCATTTAACGAATTCTGCACGCCATCTCCCATAACAGGGGCCCCTTTCTGCTTTCCAGTGAAGTGTAATCTCCTCTTTGCTAACAAAAGCCCCAGGTCTATAAATTTACTCGTTATTTTATTCCTGGCGGTGTGGGGAAACCAATGTAGCAAACATAAGCCCATTGTGGGTACCATGTCCCTGTCCGTGACATCCTGCAATAGTTCAACTACCTCTTCCCAATATGACCCTAGCTGTGGACATGCCCACATCATATGACCAAAATCCGCCCCCACCGTACGACAACGTGGGCAGGCCGCCGATTCCGTATGAAAATATTGATTGAGTTTAGCCGGAGTTAGATAGGCTCTGTGAAGAATGTAGAAATGAACCAACTGGAAGCGAGCATTTCTTGTACTCTTCCACGCTCGTTCGACAAGTTCAGCCCACGCTTTCTCAGGGATCTCATCTCCCAAGTCCTCCTCCCATCGCAGCCGGAGGGTCGCTAAAGGGGTCAATCTCTCGTTTGTCATTCTACGGTAGAGACACGTTACCGCCTTAACGGTACCAGCCGCTAGGACCACATACTGACACGTCAACGAGGTCGCTGGTTCACTAAACCCCATTTTCCAATGCGCCTGGATGGCTGCGATAAGCGCCATGTGGAGTAAGTAATCACCACGGGGTAAGTCATATCTATCCCGCAGCGCCGCGTAGGGGAGCACTGCCCCATCCTCATAGAGATCTCCCACAGTGGTCAACCCATTCTCTTCCCAGCCCTGTAAGGCCATCCAATTACCGCCATGTGGCAGCGCCGTGCACACCGCCAGAGGAATTTCCGGAGCATAAGGCCGTACAACCTGCGCACGTTTGAGCGCCCTATTCCAGCAAAGTTTAAACGTCCCCATCTCACTGGTGAGAGAGGAGGCCGGCAACGGCAACTGCAACAGCAGCCTGGAGAGTAGGTGTCTCTCCGTACTAATCCCCGTCTCATCATCCGTGCTCCTGATCTCTCGTACCACTGCTTGAGTGAGCCCCTGTAACTGTGCCGCTAGGTAGTATGTTTCAAAGTCTGGGACCGCCAGACCGCCCTCCGAGCGTGGCCGCATCAGCGTATTAATAGCCACTCGCCGCCGCCCCGCAGCCCAAAGAAACCAAATCACCATTGACCGCAACTGTCGGAAAATCGAGGCCGGTATCCACAAGGGCAACGTTCTAAAATAATATAGGAGTCTCGGGAGCGCTACCATTTTAAGGAGGGCCGCTCGTCCCGCCAATGACAATGGAAGCGTACTCCAAAATGCCATGCAACCCCTGAGTGCTCTCATAGCCCTGCCCACATTACCCTCCAATAAATCTGCATGGGTGTGGTATATACGAGTACCAAGATACGTCATACATCGACGTTCCCAGCGTACTCCTTGCGTAATCTCAGGTCCATCAGTCTGTGGCGCTATGGGGAACAGACACGACTTCCCCCAATTAACCTTAAGCCCGGCAATGTTGCCTAGCTCTGCCAATAACGCCTTCGCACCCCCAAGGGCACCCTCGGTATCCGTCAGGAACAAGAGGAGATCATCAGCATATAAAGCTATATGGTGATCCTGCGTAGTGCCACGCAGCCCAGGGAAATGCCGGCCCGTGCGAGCCCGTGCCGCCAGCGGCTCCATGGCCAGGGCAAACAATAATGGGGAGAGGGGACACCCCTGTCTCGTTCCCCGCCCCACGGTGCAGATATCCGATATCACCTTCCCCGTTTGCACACGGACCGTAGTTTGACAATACAAAAGAGATGTCCAGTCAATAAAGCCCTCCCCCAGACCAAAGCAGTGCATGACTTGAAACAAATAAGGCCACTCAATACTGTCAAAGGCCTTCTCAATATCTATGGCCAATACAGTAGCAGTGGCCCTCTCATACGTGTCTGCATCCAGAATCCGAAATAGGCGTCGAATATTCTGAGCGGTGTTTCGGGTCGGTATAAAACCGGCCTGGTCTGCATGTATTAGGTGGGTCATATAGGGGAGCAGGCGAGACGCCAAAATCCGGCTTAGAATTTTATAGTCCGTGGACAACATGGATAATGGTCGATAGGCTGTTACGTCATGAGGCGGCTTCCCTGGTTTCAGCAAGGGGATAATGAGCGCTTCACGAATCGTGGAGGGCAGTAACCTATCCTTCCGCGCTGCGTTATACAGCAGCACCAATCTGGGGGCCAAGAGATCAACATACTCACTATAAAATTCCACCGGGAGTCCATCCACTCCCGGGGTCTTTTTCCTGGCCATGTGCTTAATTGCGCTACGGACTTCACTTAAAGTGATGTCCTCACCCAGCAGCTTTACTCGCTCCTTATCTAACATTGGGAGGGTCACCCCCGTCAAGAAGCTCCGTACCGCCTCTCTATCAGGGAGCACTTGACTCCGATATAAGTCCGCATAGTAAGCACGGAACTGATCATTTATCCCCTTTTGTGTGTAACAGGCCTCCCCATCTGGTGTGCGCAACTCAAGTATACTCGTCCCTCTCCTACTTGGATTGGCCAGCCATGCCAATAGCGCCCCTGATTTATCGCGCTCCGTATGCGCACGCGTGATATATTGCTTATAATCATAGCAACGCAGGCGCTCCATCTGAACTGCGACCTCTTCCCTTGCGGCCAAGAGGTCCCGCTGGCAGTCCGGCTGCTCAGGTCTCCTCTTTTCTATGTCTCGTAATCGTCGTTCCGTGCTCTCCAGGTCCTGCAGCAACACCCTGCGCACTCCTACTTTCTGCGCCATACAATGCCCCCGTATCACACCCTTAAAAGCGTCCCATTCCACCATCAGCGATGAAGCAGTGCCAGTGTTGTCTCGGAAGTAGTCAGTGATACCAGCCCCCACCGCTTCTCTAAACACCTGATCCTCTAACAATATGGGGTTCAACCGCCAAGTCGGGATTACAGGACGATCAGGGATCAAGCTCAAACGCAACAATAAGGGATTATGATCCGATATCGTTCTGGCAAGATATTCACTGTGTTGCATCCACTGCGTGGAGATCTGGAGTGCACAGCATCGCATCCAGCCGCACATGGAGGTCATGTACAGTAGAAAAATATGAATAATCTCGATCAGTTGGGTGGTGCGCCCTCCAAGTATCTATTAAGTCCCACCGTTGCTGCCAGTCCCGCCTATCCCTGGAGAGCCTATGAATGGGCGCCTCTGGGAGTGGAGGATGGGATCTATCCAGCAGGACGTCCGTGATCGAATTAAAATCCCCACCCAATAGTACAGAACCAGTGAAAAAGGGAGCTACCTTCCCAGACAACTGCCGTAGGAAGGCCGACTGTTCCGTATTGGGGGCATATACGCTAGCCAAGACCACATCTCTACCATTCAGTCTACCTGCAACCAAAACATATCGGCCCTCCGGGTCTTTCAATTGCCGAGTAGGCTGAAACGGAACCCCGGCTCGGACCCACACCAAAACACCCCGAGCAAAGGCAGAATATGTGGTGCTAAAAACCTGTCCTCTCCATCTACGCTGCAGTGCCATATCCTCTTTTGGGGCAATATGAGTTTCCTGCAAGAACGCCAGCTGAATCCCCCTACGAACCAGGTATGTGTGAATCTTATGCCTACGCTGCATTGAGTGCATGCCCCTAACGTTCCAAGTTATACATTTCAACTCCGACATAGCCATCGAGCCCATATCACCGCCAGACCCCAATCATCCTGCTCTAGTACCAGCCAATTGTGCCCCGCGCCATGTATCAAACCCTTATAAGTAGGGTTGCGCCAGCCCCCAGAGAACATTCCCCTAGTAACAAACAAACAGTCCCAACAACCCCTCCCCAGGACAGGTACTAAAAAACAAGCCCCCATCCAAACTACATCAAACTAGGTTCCCTCTAGTGGCTACTGAGGGGTTACAGTGGGGAAAGTGGCCGTCAGCAAACAAACCGACCACACCAAGGCCCCGCGGTGTTACTATACTATCCGCTCCCACCCCCAGGAGGCATCGGGACGGGAGCCCCTACTCTTGTCCCCTCATCTATCCACCACATCCGGCGGTCAATACACCATTCAAGCACGTGATGCCAAGTGGGTCTCGATAGTACCGCCGGCATCTAACAGGCATACAAGCCCTTCAAGCATCAAAACACACAACAACTATATCACATAAGCTCATCAGCCGTGCCAGGTGTAACATGGGGCATTTTTGCATCACTGTTCTGGGAATCGGCCGTATCTGTGTCTGTTCCCAATCGCAACTTATCCGATTCCTGCCCTGTATCCGACTGTTGGTCCGGAGTTCCCAAAAGCTGTGACACCGCCCGCAGTGCCGCCTGTCTGCCCTTTTCCGTTTGGGACGGGCCAGGCGCCCTCACTGCAGTCGGGCGTCGTCTCGACCTGCGCCGGCGCCGCGGCAGCTGCCTTGAAAATTCACCAGTTCCAGCATCCCCGGCCGGGGTCTTGCCTGTTCTATACATTTCCAGCCAGTCCCAGGCCTCCGATGGGCCCTCACAAAAGTGCGTAGCATCGTTCAAGACTATTCTCAGGCGAGCGGGAAACATTAGTGAGTACTGGAGGCCCTCTTCACGCAGAGCCCGCTTGACTGCCAGGAAAGACGCGCGACGGCGCTGAACCTCCTGCGTGTAGTCAGGAAAGAGGGAGACCTTACTGTTGCCCACTGAATACGGTCCTGTTGAGCGTGCCATCCTCAGTAGATGATCCCTGTCCTTGTAATGAAGGAGCCTCGCCACCACCGGCCGCGGCGGTCGTCCCGATGCTAATGGTCGTGCCGGTATTCGGTGCGCCCTTTCCAGCGTGTAAAACTGCGTCAGTCCCGTCGGTGCCACTGTGGTACGGAGCCAGTCCTCCAAGTACTGGACCATATTAGTTCCCTCAATTTCCTCCGGCAGGCCCAGAACACGAATGTTATTTCTGCGATTCCTCCCTTCTACGTCTTCTGCCCGTTTTTCCAGCGCCGCCACTCTACGGGTGACCTCCCCCATCTGGACAGTAAGGACTTTCTGTGCTGGCTCCATAGTTGCCAGGGAAGTTTCGGCTTGCTTCATTCTACCCGACAGTTTATCGTGGTCGGCGCGCAGCAATCCCAGCCCCACGGAAACCGTGGCGATATCGCGCTGCAGGGCCTCTCGCGTATCTGTAATGGCCTGGAGTATGCGAGCTAATTGTAGTTGTACTCCCGCTTCATTCGGCGGTTCGGGAGATTCCGGTCGCGTGGAATCATGTCCCCCATCATCTCGGTCCGGCTGAGCCACCTGCTGCTTCACCCTAGGCTTTCCCATCTCGCAGGTATGGCGTAGCTATCCAAGCTCCCCTCACGTGGAGGTCACGATCCCCCCAGTCAGCCGCTGGGGCCCACTCGTAGATGGCGGGGACCAGGGCAACCGCCACCTCGGCAGTCACGTAGTTCTCGAGTGCACAATTAAGGAGCACTCCCTCGTTAGGCGCCACAGATTATAGCCTTGGGCAGATGGCAGCCACGCAGTCAATGAGCTCAGGGTCGTCCCTCCATGCTCAGCGCGCGTCGGTTCCAACGCATCCTCGGCCCACTTGGCTCCAGGCAGTGCCAGCTACTCCCAGCCCTCCGAGCAGCACAGGAATCCTCCGCAGGCCTCAGCATAGGGCACCGCCCAGGGCCCGCCCGGGCCTATTCGCACCCGCAAGCGAGCACGGCGGGTGGCAGCACTCGATTCGAGGGAGTCTCCTCTGCGCGATCCGGAGTCCTCTTGCAGTGCCCTAGCGGCTCTCACCCGCCGCCAGTCCCAGCCATCCGCCCCCTCAGCGGGAGACCAGTCACCAAGTCGGGATGTTCTGCAGGCCACTGCACCGCAGCGCCTACCCAGCAATCCACAGCCGTCCGCTCGCCAGTGGTGCGCCGCTGCAACCCCAGGTGTCGCGGTCCTACCCTTCGCTCCGCTCCTCAGGGTAGAGCAGGTGAGCCACCAGGCCCATGCGACGCTGCAGGAGCAGGCCGCTCGTCGCAGTCGTCTCGGTTCCGGTCACAGCCAACCCCATTAGCAAGGCGCTTTCCCTCCGCACCACTCGTCGGCCGCTCTCTCACCACTCTCTGTATCTCCGCTGACCTGTAGTGGAGTGCCGATGCTTGGTAGTCGCTCGGGCAGAAAGTACACTCCGGGCGGACGGGGCTCCTCTCTCAGTTCGGCGCCATCTTGTCTCTGGTGTTCGGCCGCCGCGCCGATGCAGCTCGCAGCCCCTCCGCCCCAGATCGGGCAGGAGTATGTCTCAGCCGTCACCCCAAGGTCCCGCGATGTTATGGGACCCCCGTCGCAACCCCCCAGGGATCGGGCGGCCGTCTATTCAGGATAATTGGCGGGGCCGGTGCGGAGCTCCAAGCTCACGCGTCCGTCTCCATTCGCCGGCAAGCCACGCCCCCCTCAAAAGGCCTATCTATAACTTGCAGAAGGGTGGTCCCGGGCAAAGCAGCGACTGAGCTTCCACCCACAGATGGTGTGTACATGTTAGAAAAATGTGCTTTTCAGGCTTCAGATGCAATGTTGCTTTCTATAGTAACTCTCCCCTCTTTGTCCCCAATAGCTACTATATTCTAAAAGCTGGTCTGATCATTTTTCCTAGTAGCAGCAAGGAGTTTATCCCACTTCTCTTGGTCCCATTCCACTTTGGCTTTACTCACAGCACTCGTATATGCAACTCTTGATGCATGGATCTCACATCGATCCTGTGCCCTGATTGCATTGATCAAAGCGAGTTTAGCAGTTCTACAGTGGTTGTTAAATCACGAGGGCGGGCTCCTCCTCGTTTCCAGGTGCCTGGATTCTTTAGAGAAGTGCTCTTTAAGTTTCTCAAATAGATTTTATGGCATGACATGGAGGCTAACATTATGCAAATACATCTCCTTCACTGCCAGCTCACAGCAGAAACAATTGAAGAATATAGAACTTCAAGAACATTCTAACAAGGTATAAAGTCCCCCCACACGCAGCCTTCTTCCTTCTTCCAGTGCTGCGAACAAGATAACTCCAAAGAACTTAAACTTTAGTAGATAAAACTTCACCAGCGTAAATCCCAAACAGAGGTAACTTCTTAATCTGAAAGAAAACCAAACAACTTTAACTCCACTACGGAGGATATCAATGTGGAGGGATAATCTTAGCCTCTGTGTCTTTAATAAAATCCAGATTTTATGCCCACCAGGCTGTGAAAATTCTAAATTATTATCCACTTCCCCACCCTTCATAAGGGTGGTGTCCATGCCCATATGAAGTTCTATGTTGCCAAGGGACCCAAGACTTATCTCCACTAAGGTGTAAAAGGACTTCACAGATTCCTGGGAGCGAGCCACTTCACACCAATGTATCCTACGCCTATTGGGAGCAAGTTGGTTCCTACCAACCAGGGGTGACACACGAACCAAAGATGGCCTAATACGTGGAAGGACCAACACAAGCTCTATTGCGTTATGGCCGCTGTCATTCCTGGTTAAGACTGACAGATCGATCACATATGGCCAGAGTCTAAGGTCACCTAAAATATAATCCATTAGACTAGCGCTGGGCAATCTATTAAAGGTGTGTTTTCCCTCCCTATCAGAACGAGTTCTCCCAATACATGCACGGATACTTTGGTTCATTGTCGAGACATTACGTTGGTGAGCCAAAGCAGATCATTTTGTAATAGGACAAGTAGTTATGGTGGGGATAGACCATACTCTATCCTCCTCCGTCACAAGCTCGAAGCAGGAGATATCCAGGGGCTCAAACCGGCAGTTCAAAACACCACCCACAATCTTCAGAGGGCCCACTGGTAGTCCTGCCATATGGGTAGCAAGCACACTTACTGTCGGGGATTCCTGCCTATTGGCCATAGGTCTAGAGGATATTGTATATACATACTCTAGGACCTGTATGAAACAAAAAAGTAATGCACAGGATATCTCCTGATAAAACCACTGACTCCTCTACCATACAACCCAAATGACTGTCCACCCATGTCATCAACCCACCAGGGGGTCTTCCCCTACCACAAGAAACTGCTTCAGTGCTAAATAAAGCAAACCCCGCTCTCTGAACTTTAGATGTTAACCAAGTTTCCTGGAAACAAACACATGGTATAGGTCAATAAACATTCCCCATTCAGTATTATCTACCTTAGAATGTATACCTGCAACGTTCCATGATAGAATCTTCAATAAAAGGTTTTGCCCTGGTGGATCTGCCACCCCGATACACCCTTTGTACTCTGGGATGGCGTAGAGTTGCCATTAGGTGAAATAGGACTAATAAAAGCACCATGAGAATCCATGCTTCTACGTAAAGGACTAGTTGCGGGGCTAGCTCTAACAGACTGTGGAGATGGCGTGCCCGCCCTGATGGTCACTATACTATCCACGATGATCGGGTCATGATGGTCTGAGTACGCCTGAGAATCTGGTGGACAGTCTATCGGGCCACTACAGTAAAACCTACCAAGGATTTGCCATGGGCGGCATTACATTCTATATTAAAAGACTGATTGGGAAAAGAAACAGAAGTATCATTGACCCCCCCGCGTGGAGATCCATTCTTATGACAGCTGTCGCTAGTCCTGCTTAAATGACAAAGATACGAAGGACCGTTCTCACTGGTTAGTCTGTCTACTTAGTCCAGAATCCAAAACCTGTTAGATACTGACGTATAAGAACCATCCAAACAAGACAACCCATTGTAGGGAGCACAAAGGCAGGTACGGTGTGGTGCTAGGGAGGGTATGGGGTCTTGACCCACACCTGGTGGGGGTTTAGTAACCTAATGGCAATAAAACAATACTCTATTGCACCACTCTAGGATGAGCAGCATCAAAAAGTAGTTTATGAACTACTGCAGGATTTTTTAAATCCTGCAGTTGGTCTTTTCGTCCCTTCCCAATCCACCTCACCCCACGCGTGAAAAGAATACTGTCCACCATTGACGCCGGGAAGTTCTTGTTTTTCCCCACCCAGTATAAGCACTTGTTGCCCAGTTCAACGTGGGTTTCATTCTGCCCTTTGCGCAACCCCGGGACTCCAGTCAACACAGTCACAAAAGGGCAGGCCTCAGGCGGCAGAGTGATAACAGGTAAATCCTTCGTGTCTTGTATAAGGGCTCCAGCTCCAGCCCTATAATGCCCAGGGCTTCCCCCGGCAATGAGATTGTCTAAGTTCAGGATCTGTTGTCCATGTGGCCCCATGTGACCATGCACAGTCATCATTACTAGTTGTTAAAGTAGAAACGGAAACCATGGCGCTCCCACTCCCACTTCCCACCGCGTCTGGCCTAGGAAATGAACAAGACACGGGGGCCCTTGATCTCCTCTTTCTGAGGGCAGTGGAGGAGGCACCACCGATGTGGTAGCAGCTCTAAGTGACAGTTCAATCGCTTCCAGTCTGGCTAAAACAAGGGAAACTTCTACCTTTATAAACCCTTTTACCCTATCGGTAAGCTCCTCCATTAAATCATCCACCCAGCTTGGTTTGACAATGCAAATGGCCCCTGGGTTATTGGTGGCAGCCCTGGAATACATAGGCGGAGGAGAACAATGGGCAGAAGGGTGACCACCACAGGGTTGTTTGCCTCTTCCTGGCCTCTTAACTCTTTTGGCAACTGGTAAGTGGGTCCTTCGGTCTAATCAACATGAACTGCTGGTCACCCCCCGTTTTAAAAAATCCGGAACTGGAGGCTGTTCCTTTTCAGTGAAAGCAGCTGTCCTGTGGAATACAATGCCTATATATATTAGGAAGGCTAAGTCAGAAAAATTGTTTAGGAAAGCACTCAAGACGTGGTTATTTAACCGCCCGTAATCCTCCGACTTGCTCCATGGCTTGAACTTTTTGCTGTTTCTCTAGCGCCGGGACACCTCCGTTGGAGGTAGCCGTGCGCTCTATAAATGCAAATAATAATAATAATAATAATAATAATAATACTGCTTGGAACACAGAGATCCTTTTGTTACTTGCAGTTCATAAACTGTAATCCTTCTAGTGGACCACAGTGAGCGATGAAGGGCATTTGACTCCTCATTACCATATATTAGAGGGGGTTATAATGTTCCAGACTTCCAGCTTTACTATTTAGTGGCACAAAGCAGCTATGCCTTTGCCTGGTACCACCCCGATGCCCGGATTCCCTATCTGAAGCCTGATGCTGACCTTGTACTCCCGGAGAGCCTGTCGACGCTCCTCCCCACGGGGTTCCCCAGAGACCCGCAGGACATCCAAACCGTCTCCACCACGTGCTGGGCGTGGAGTAAATTATGCCGCATCACTGGCACGGAGAGGCTGTATTCCTCCGCACTCCCGGTAGAGAACCCGCGTTTACTCCCCATAACGGGTGAAAGACTGGTACAGCGCACTCTGACACGGTTCGCACTGAAGAGGATGGGTGACCTTTATCCAGACGGCCACATTTTCTCTCCTTCAGAAGACGCACGTTTTATTCCCAGTAGCATTAGGGACAAATTTGTTTTGGGGCGTATTCGCTCTGCACTACGAGCCACTTTTCCGATGTTCCCACTTGAGCCAGCTTCATTTTCCCCTCTGACGTTGATCATAGATAGCGCGGACAGCACACACCTGATCTCCAAGCTTTATAAGGCATGTGCCCTACTGAAGCCTGTACGTGACGACAAAATACGTAGCGCATGGGAGAAGGACTTGGGTACTACCATCACTGATGACCAATGGGTTTACTGCTGTTCGGTTACACAAGACGTTTCCCTGAACAGCAGGCATAAGCTGCTACACTTCAAATTCCTGCGCCGCATCTATTTCACTCCAGCCCTTTCACACAAAATAGACCCAGCAAGGCCGCACACATGTCACAAATGCTCTGTGCCGCATGCAGACTTCGCTCACCTCTCCTGGACATGCCCTTACCTGCAGGGTTATTGGGTACAAGTACATCACACGTTAGGCCAGATGTTACACATTCCCTGGCCCCAATTCCGGAAGTGGCACTATTAGGATATACACTTACCTTCCCCAAGAAAATCCACAGGTTTGCGTCGCTTAGCCTTTTATTAGCCAAGAGGGAAGTGGCTATCCACTGGGGGCGGAAGTCCTCCCCAAATGTTCGAGGTTGGTTACGCAGTCTCGCCTATTGCAATGTTAACAGTGAACTTTATGCAAGCCTGATGCCCAGCACATCCCGCCCCAAGGATATCTGGGGGCCCTATAAGTCCTATGTTGAGGCGCTTCGGCAGGAGTCAGAAACCCCACTAGAACATGGCATAACTCCTGAGGGGGTAGGGTGAGCCTATACTCACAGTTGTCTGGATTCTTATGTATACAAGTCAGTGAATTACGTATTTACATGTTGATTTCTGGGAGTGGGAGGGCTCTGTCGATGCTTTTCTTTGTTGTTATGCAATGGATGGGATTGAATCAGTGGGACCCTTCCCAATACACGATTAATATTGCTAATGATTATTTTATTTGGTAACTGGTTAAATATGTTTGCACACGACACAGGACACTATCTCGGTATGATGTGATAATCAATGACCCGATATGATGTACGAATATGTAATTGCGATTCTTTTGTAAGATGTACATGGAAAATAAAGTTTAAAAAAAAAAAAAAGGGCATTTGACTCGTACACCTTGTAACCCTGTCTCATGTAACTCATCTTGAACATTGATTTGCACCCTTACATGATTTATTTGGAATGGATAATGTGTATGTTATGTAAAGCGCTCAAACACTGCTTTGGGTTGAGTAGCGCTATAAAAGAAACAAAATAGTGCTATTGAAATTGTTATTTGTGTAAATACTGGGACAGACAAACCCATCTGACATTCTTACAGTGCGTGCACTTATATACAGGGACTGAACAAAGTAAAAAGCTGCCTCTCTTAAGTACCTGTGAAGAGATACAAGCTGTGTGCTTTTGTTTCCTTGCATTTGCATGTAAGTGTGAGGTTCCAGTCGATAAGCAATGAAAAGGAGGCCTGGTGACCCCTTAACTTCTGCCTTTGTCTTTCGTCCCAGCTGGAGGTGAAAAAGAAGCCCCCTCGCTGCCTGCACGTTGCTGCAGGGAATGGGTAGCAGACCACGTGCAGGAGCTGCAGCACGTGTCCTGGTGTCTGAAAATTACACTGGGACAAGTTCAACACATTTCTGTGGGGCCCAACTTCTTGGCAGGGGGGACGGCGTCCACCCTGTGAAAATAGTGGGTGGGCGCCGTGTACCCGCATGTATGTAACAAGGCATCACTGATGGAAGGTCGGCCTGGGGCACTTCAGGGCTTAAACCTGAAGCTCCGAGGTCTGTTCCTATTAGTGATGCGCTCCCTCGTCATGAGGGGGAGGAGCTCACAGGGCTTCAGGGTGCTCATAAGGCCACGCCCTCAAGGCTGTGAAATGTTCAGCTCAGCGCACCTTGGCTCACGCTGCCAGGCGCCAGTGCCTGGCTGCCTGACCTTCATATGGTGAATGTCTATCAGGCTGACCATTGCTCACCTGACACACTATCACCATGCTTTGGAAAAGAGGGGGGGCAGAGCCCGGGAGCCCTTAATGAGGGGCCGTCCCTGTCTAAATGTGGTCCCAGAATGCCTGTGCTACCTACAGCTAATGTGACTGGCTGAAGCTAGCCATCACCCTCTGTGAATGGTCCTAACAGAGGTCCTTGGTGCTACTGATTAATACTAGGATGTCCAATCATAAATGCTAAACTAACATGATGTTTCATCAATACGATTGGCCACTCTTTCAGCCAATCAGAAATTGGCCCTATGACAAGTCGTGAGCCAAGCACAAAAGCTGTGCCATAACCTGCCTGTGGTATGTGTCCAGGCGGCTATATGGCAGTGGTTCATGAACAGGCACTGTCAGGTGTTTTCAGGTAGTTGTAACGGGAAGAAAATCCTCTGGACAGGTGCACGTGCTTGTGACTTCTAGGCACTGAAAAGAAACATAAAGCATTCCCCACAGCACTAAATATAAAGGGTTTTAAAAATGTGCAGCACTGGAGCAAATGCGGTTGAAGTTGACACCAAGATAGTGAGCTGGATTGGGAAGTGAAGGATGCCGGGTAACATAAATAAAACAATAAGGCAGAACCACGTCAGTGACAATAATCGCTGTCCTGGAGGTCGCTGAGGGTTTGCACGCTGCATTAGTACATACAAGTGCGCTGTCCGCCCTTTACAGCTTGGCTTCTACCCCATAACAGGGTTCTGATCCCAAGCAGGCTTCATGGCGGACTGTGCAGTCTCTGCTAGGAAACTGATGTCATACTGTGATCGAAGACGTGGATGAGAGGATGAGACTCCCAGGTTGGACCAGTAGCGGGGTCCAGGCTGGTACCCAGCTCCTCCTCCTGTCCACCATGAACAGCCCTGACCTCACTTGGTGGCAGACTTGATTTTGTTGATGGCGTAGGGGCTGGAGTCCTTGGGAATCCAAATGCCATCCTTGGCTTTACTCCCAGGATCCGCCACCTCCTCCAGGGCGGCGGTCAGCTCCGGGCTGAAGATGTTGGCGGAGGCGCGGTAGGAGCGAGTCAGGCGAGGGAAGGAGGTGTCCGAGGAGCTGTCGTAGTGGTTAATGTCTTCCTCCTCGCTTCCATGGTAGGGTTTCATCCCATTGAGCTGCATGCTGCTGCCCAGCTCTGGACCCACAAACACGCTCTGAATCTCCTGAATAAATGCCATTTTAGGGGTGACAACACAGAGCAGGAACACCAGTCCAACAGACACACCACAGAGGAAATACAGTCCAACCTTCTCCGGCAGACCTGCAAAGAAACACAAGTGATTAAAGATGGTGGCACAATGACATCAAGCAAGGTCCATCATCTCTTACTTCTGTAAACCATTGAAGATCATCACCCCAAGAATGAGTCAACCTGGTTATCACACTGCTGAGCCCATCACTGAGTCCATCACCCCAAACCATGAGCAAACCTGGGTATCACACTGCTGAGCCAAGCACTGAGCCCCCCCACCCCAAACCATGAGCAAACCTGGTTATCACACTGCTGAGCCCATCACTGAGTCCATCACCCCAAACCATGAGCAAACCTGGGTATCACACTGCTGAGCCCAGCACTGAGTCCATCACCCCAAGAATGAGTCAGCCTGGGTATCACACTGCTGAGCCCATCACTGAGTCATCACCCCAAGAATGAGTCAACCTGGGTATCACACTGCTGATCCCATCACTGAGTCCATCACCCCAAGAATGAGCAAACCTGGGTATCACACTGCTGAGCCCAGCACTGATCCCCCCCACCCCAAACCATGAGCAAACCTGGTTATCACACTGCTGAGCCCATCACTGAGTCCATCACCCCAAACCATGAGCAAACATGGGTATCACACTGCTGAGCCCAGCACTGACCCCCCACCCCAAACATGAGCAAACCTGGCTATCACACCTCTGAGCCCAGCACTGACCCCCCCACCCCAAACATGAGTAAACCTGGCTATCACTCTGCTGAGCCCAGCACTGACCCCCCACCCCAAACATGAGCAGACCTGGCTATCACACTGCTGAGCCCAGCACTGAGTCCATCACCCCAAGAATGAGTCAACCTGGGTATCACACTGCTGAGCCCAGCACTGAGCCCCCCCACCCCAAACCATGAGCAAACCTGGTTATCACACTGCTGAGCCCATCACTGAGTCCATCACCCCAAACCATGAGCAAACCTGGGTATCACACTGCTGAGCCCAGCACTGACCCCCCACCCCAAACATGAGCAAACCTGGCTATCACACCTCTGAGCCCAGCACTGACCCCCCACCCCAAACATGAGTAAACCTGGCTATCACTCTGCTGAGCCCAGCACTGACCCCCCACCCCAAACATGAGCAGACCTGGCTATCACACTGCTGAGCCCAGCACTGAGTCCATCACCCCAAACATGAGTCAACCTGGGTATCACACTGCTGAGGCCAGCACTGACCCCCCCACCCCAAACATGAGCAAACCTGGCTATCACACTGCTGATCCCATCACTGAGTCCATCGCCCCAAACCTGAGCAAACCTGGTTATCACACTGCTGAGCCCAGCACTGAGCCCCCCCACCCCAAACCATGAGCAAACCTGGTTATCACACTGCTGAGCCCAGCACTGACCCGCCACCCCAAACATGAGCAAACCTGGGTATCACACTGCTGAGCCCATCACTGAGTCCATCACCACCCCAAACATGAGTAAACCTGGTTATCACACTGCTGAGCCCAGCACTGACCCCCCACCCCAAACCGTGAGCAAACCTGGGTATCACACTGCTGAGCCCAGCACTGAGCCCATCACCCCAAAAATGAGTCAACCTGAATATCACACTGCTGAGCCCAGCACTGACCCCCCACCCCAAACATGAGTAAACCTGGGTATCACACCGCTGATCCCATCACTGAGTCCATCACCCCAAACATGAGTCAACCTGGGTATCACACTGCTGAGCCCATCACTGAGTCCATCACCCCAAACCATGAGCAAACCTGGGTATCACACTGCTGAGCCCAGCACTGAGCCCCCCCACCCCAAACCATGAGCAAACCTGGTTATCACACTGCTGAGCCCAGCACTGACCCCCCACCCCAAAAAGTCAATAACTTCACGTATCTGGATAATTTATTCAATAATCAGATAAAGTGGGAACCACTCTTAACTACCAGAGATCAGCAGACAAGTAGGGCTGTGGATGCATTGTTTCGGTTTGCCTGTAAATTGGGGCACAAACCGGTGAAGGAATTGATAACTCTTTACAGAGCTAAATGCCTCTCTATTGCCACATATGGAGCCAGGGTCTGGGGGGTTCAATAGAAGCCAATAGCTCCAACTAGTAGAGAATATATTTATTAAAAAACTACTGATGGTACCAAAATGCTCCACTTTATTTTGCCATACTGAACTGGGTCAAGAATTCATAGAGGATCGTATTCGCAGCGCCCCTTTGTATTTATGGGCCAAGATTTGGCTCTCAGAAGGCCTAGAGTGTTCAAGGGATGTTATTAAGAATTCCCTTAATACCTATAATGCTCTAAAGATTCCCTGGCTCCGCTTTGTGAGGGAAAAGTTTCAAGAGATAGTTCTAGGACACTTCTTTGAAAACCCTGAGAGAATCCCTCCAAATGCTAAGGCCATTATTAGAGAGGCGTTTTTCCTCGGGGCAATATGCGTAGTTGTCAACTGCAAGGTGAGATGGGAGTGTCTTATTTGCCTTCTACCCCTCACAATTTTATCTATCTTTTTCTACTAATTCCCAGATTAGATTTTACTTAACTAGGTATCGACTATGCACTGTGCACTTTTTGTTGACGTGTCCTCGTCAAGGAGGATGGGCAGGCAAGCTCATATCTTGCACGTGTGATAATTCCTCTAGGCAAAGCACGTTGCACTTTTTATTATTTTGCACATTATATAAGTCGGTGAGAACCAGATTTCTGCTCCCATCATTAAGGAGCATTCGTCCTTGCTCATATAATGATGGTTTTAATTACTTGCATACATTGGCCACCTCTGATATCTGCATTGCTGTAGCAAATTTTATAAGGGGTTCTATTGTGATTAGAAACCGTTATGAATGTAATTAGTATAGGATTGCTAGGGCTTGACTTCAAAATGTTAATTGTCTTTGCTGAAATATTATGAGTTGTTGTATTAAATCATTCTCTGTTGTTGTTTTTAATGAATTATAAATACTTTTATTGTGAAACTTTTATGGTTCTCTGAACCGAAATAAAGTTATTCTTGATCTTGTATGTACAATTCAGGCATGGAACTCTACCACCTCGTCTTTTTACGTCGAATAGGGTGGATTCCGCTGGTTTGGAAGAGTCGGTCTGTCCTTCTTGTGGTTATACCAAGGAAACTGTGGCCTATATGTTTTTGTTCTGCATAGTGTATAGTAGGGTCAGGGCTAAATGGATGATCCCTATCTGCAAGACCCTTGTTTTCTCCCAGCATACCCTGGCATGTAGAAATTTGCAATCAGATACTAGTCAACCAATTGCTTTAACAGTTTCAAGGAACTTATCAGCAGTGTGTTTTACTAGGAGGACATTTCTTTCAGCTGCTTGGGATAATGGTGCTGAGTGTTTTACACATTTACTAACCCTTCTATGTTTGACCTTGGGTTGATATTTTAATAAGTATCCTATCTGTATTTATTGTAAAATAGTTTTTATTCTGTCCATCTTAATATGTATACTTAAGGTTTAGAATAGTCTTAAAGCGTTCTCCTTGCACCTGTTTTTTATTTCATGCTTTTAATCTTTTTATATCTGTAAGGAATTGTAATTTGATTGTCATTATTTTTATTATATATTATTCTTTTGTATTACTGTGTCTCTTTTATGGCAAAATGCTGAAATAAGGAGCGTTGAACTGAACTGTATCAATATGAATGTTATCTGGTAACATGGAGTTCATGGTCCCAAAGGAAAAAAAGCTTGGACATGAATCGTGGCAGAGCAATCCCTTCTGGATCTTTCGAGTCTTTTTATGACTTCGATCACAAACTGATAAAAGCGGAGCCCAGCATTAATTGGCTTCTGAGATGACGGAGGACTGACTCCTGAAGTGAAGGTCTCTCCACAGGATCAAAACTCATATTTTCTCTGATGTGGGCCATAAGTCCAGGGCACAATTTGGGCTTGTGGAGCTGGTAATAGTCAATTGAGGTCAGTAATGTTTTAACAGCCCTGACAAGTACCACACATCAGGGTTAGATTAGCACATTTTAGTGCTGGTGTTCGCATCACCGCGCTAAAATGCGTTAGTCATGCATAATAGTGCCCAAAGGCCCACCCTGGGAGCACTCTCCGATTTAACCAGCACGCAAGCTGTGCTTCTCTATGGAGAGTTGTGTACTTTGTTCTCCCTAAACTTAAAGCTGCTCCCTTGTTTAATTAATCACCAGCTGGTCAACAACGCTCTGTGAGGTCCGCGCACCTCCGCGGGCAGGGACATTATCACCCGGCAGTTCAATGAAGCTGAGCTGTCCTGCCCAGCTCAGAGTGAGTGGACCACATGGTCCCTTTCTTTCATCGCAGCTCGCGGTCACGGACACAATCCGTCGGCAGCGCCTTGCCTGTTGTTATTTTAGGGCAAGAGGCCTGCCCCACTGTGACTACAGTGCCTGATTGGCCCCAAGGTCCGCCAGAGCACACAGTGAGCAGCAGTTCTGTATTTCCTTGCTGCTGCCCGATCATCAGAGGTTGCACTCACAAGCGAAAAGGTCTGAGATTGACCTACCTCACAGTCAACTGTAAGCATCAAGTTTACATTTCTCATAGGAAAATATATGAGTTATAAGCACACACTTACTATTTATGTTTATTGTTTAACCTCTGGCTTTGGGACTTAGGAATGCTCGTTTTGACTTATACCTTACTTTAAAAGTAATTTATGTAGGTTAAAAAAATATGTAAGCCTTGTTATGTTGCTCGACTTTCTAGTGCAGGCGTTGAGGCGTATAAAGCAGGCAGCTGATATACAGGGCTGACAATTTACAACCTTTTAGTAATGTAAGCAGTCAGCATCTAGACAAGAATTTGGACACACCTGAGCCTTCTCCATCCTAGCTAAAATGTTTACTCTTCAGGGCTAAGCGGCGTGTGACTACTTGAAATCAGTGCTGGGGCATGCGGCTTCCAGGGTCATGGCAATCGCTTATCTTGGCTCTCTTCAAAGTGGTTGTCGTTACTGCACCAGGTATATTTTCAAAGCCAAACATCTGGGTTTTAGTTTAAAAAAGACTGCACTCACTGGAACGGAGCGTCAGCTTCTAATTCACCTGAAGAATTAATCAGCTTGGCCTACATCCAGGAGCACTGGTTGGCGCAGTGCGGAATGGCGATCTCTCTATTCAAGTGCTAAGAGGCCGCAGCCTGCGATTGAAAGCACTATGAATATGCACATTGTCTTATAAATGCATTACACACAGTATCAGATATGCTGCCGCAGAGATTTACCGTGCTTTGTAAAGCATGTGTTAACCTTCTATTTCAGTGGTCTTGCAGCAGTATTGAGGTATTTTTAGAGCTTCTCATTGCTGAAAAGGATTTCATTTCTAATAATCGTTTCTTTCTGTGCACTTTTGTAGTGTATCACATGCGTGTGATCATGCTCGTGATGATTCTGGCATGATCACGCACAGTGCTTTCTTTTAAACCTGTTGTTCGTGAGTCTCACGGCTAGGTTCCTTCTCCATGGTTTCCAAAGCCGCAAGTTAGATGCGGTTGTGGATTTCATGGAGTCGCATCACGGCCAGAGTGGCTCCTGCATTTCTTGAATAAACTACTCAAAACTACTCTCCAAGTCTACAGATTCACTTTTTAGGTCGAGCCTACAGCGCAAACGCTGTCTGCAAGACCTGCAGTAATCCCTCTATACTGAGTGTAATCCCGCCTTCTGCCTCAATTGGTCCACACCTGCATCACTTGTATTTCCTGGCTTCTTATTGGTGGCACTGCCCATAGTTCACTTCCGATTTTATAGTTCAGGAGCACCGGCCAACTACAGATTCATTACGCTGTAGTTGTTTATGTGCTTCTTTAGGGACTCCTTGTTTTAAATTTGTGCTAGTGTTTACTGTGTGAGTGTTTCTAACGTGTTTAATTATTTGACTCGGGTCGTGAATCGGCGCAGCGTGCCCTTCTCGGACTACGCGCTTCATGTCTTGTCTCGGATTGCAATCACCGCATTTCATGTTTTGTCTCAGATTGCAATAAAAAACAAAGCTGCCTGAGCGCTGGCCCCAGCAAGAAAACACGCCTGCAAATCTTTCTTTTCAGGAATTTCCCTGTGCCAATCCGCCTGTCACTGCCGGTTATTTGAACTACTTTGGCGTCCATCATCACTATCCCGTGCCGTCCGTCTCCTCTCTCCCATGCGTATGACTGCCTCTTATTTTCAGTTGAACAATGTAAGTTGATTTAAAAGCTGCAGTCAGTGGGCAGGATGTCGCACCAATTAAAAAACATGAAACTTAATTCGGGAATTGCCCTATGCCGCTCCGCCCGTCACTGCCTGTTACTTTAACTACTTCAGCACCCATCATCAATATCCCGTGCCCTCCCGTCCCCTCTCTCCCCCGCCTGTGGCTGCCTCTTATTTTAGTTGAATGATGTCTTCGGATCAAAGAGTTTATTCAGATTAATGCAAACTATCTTGATTTATAATCAAACGTGCGTGGGCAGTATGCAGCACCAATTAAAAACATGAAACCTAATTCAAGAATTTTCCTGTGCCGCTTCCGCCCATCACTGCTTGTTATTTTAATTTCTTAGGCATCCGTCTTCACTTACTATCCCGTGCAGTGCCTTTTCTTCTCTCCCCCGCATGTGGCTGCCTCTTATTTTCAGTTGAACAATGTCAGCGGATGAATGAGTTGATTCATATAAATGCAAACTATCTTGATTTAAAATCTACTATCGGTGGGCATGATGTGACACCAGTTAAAAATATGAAACCTAGTTTTGATAAAAAATAAATAGGGGCACATGCATCAAGGCAAAAACCGGTCGCAAACGGGCAGATTCTCAGAATCTGCCCCTTTGCGACTGGTATTTTTGCATTTGGGATGCATCATCCCAAATGCAAAAATCGCAAATTGCGATTGCATTTAAGGAATCACAAATTGCGATGCCTTAAATGCAATGCAAGATTGCATGTAAAATAGCGATTTCGCTATTAGTGTCCGCTAAATACCGATAATTTAAACCTGATGGTATTTAGCGAAAACTTTGAAAAATGCACTAAAGTGCATCTTTCAAAGTTCCAGGTTACACACACACATGCCCTTGGGGCATGTGTGTGCGCAACTTGGGTGCACATATCATTTTCAGGGGTGCAACAGGGTGTCCTTTTGGCACCCTTGCATCCTGAAATAGCATGCGCAATTTGCGAGTACCTATTGGGGACTCGCAAATTGCGCATGTAATTCCCATTCATTCCTATGGGCCTCTAGGCCCATAGGGATGAATGGGAAGCCATTCCTTAATTGCGACTCGCAATTTGCGAGTCGCAATTAAGGAATGTTTGGGAATCGCATTTTTTTTTAGCATTTCCTACATGTATGAGATTTTGCGATTCCTTAATTGCGATTCCTTAATAATCGCAATTAAGGAATCGCAAAAGCCTACTTTGATGCATGTGCCCCTTAATCTTTAAGCTACCTGACCGGGTGTCAATTACACAGCATTTCTGTAACAGTATTCCAGATTTATTAGGTTAGCAAGCCGTTTTATTTAAGGGGGACGGGTCAACAAATGAAACAAAGGCAGGTCGGGATTACTTCCTCAAAACTGTAATGTGTCTGTTAAAACGTATTTTTCCTCGTAATTGTAAGAAGAGAAATACAGCTTGCAATTACAGAGGCGCAGATCTTTGTGGACGGTAGACTGATTTAGTGTTTGAATGTAAAAGGAAATAACGTTGAGTGCGTAAAGCAAACATGCTCTGGCGAGGGGTGGCAATGGCTTCCCTTCATAGTGTTGATATCAAAATAGGCCGAGCGTGATGGGGCGGCAGCTTTTCAACCAGAGTATATTTGAAGTGGAATCAGGAGGCGCGACAGCTAAGGCTGCGCTCATAGAGGTGTGCTATATGCAATTTCGGTTGCTAAATTTACAGCACTCCACTGCCATCTTGGGCTGAGTTTGCAGCCTACAAATACTCCAATGCAATAACGTAAAAATACTCCCTGCCACTCAAATTGGCAAATCAGTATATATTCAATCCAGGTAATCAAGTGCACTCTCTCCAGTCTTCAGCTTTTGACCAACAAACCATTGCTATCAGGTGTGTTTGTATAAGTAGCTCAGTGGAATCTTACCAAGACTGCAACTCCCAGAATGCAGTAGGTCGTCACATGACAGCCCAAGAGTGGAAACAATTCCTGCACTGAGATGGAGTGAGGTGGGCACCAACAACAGCTGCTTCTCAGAGTTCAATGAATTCGGAAATGTTCTCATGTTATAGCTAGTTGTGTATTAAAACTAGAAAATTGAGATCTGTAGATGAGACTTAAAATCTTGGGTTTTGAATAATGTAATAAGATTTAAAAAAAAGTTCTGGCAGGCTCCCGCCTCCATGCAAACATTTTACATATTAACCTCTTCAGTAAATAGCTTGCAGTGACTATTGCATTCTTCATAACTAAAAATGATTATCTGCCTGGGAGCTGCCTTGTGACACGTGTGACACCTTTTGAAAGTACTAGCTTTTCAGCAGGTTTTAAGAATACCAGGTCACTTTAACTGTGGAGACCATATTTAGGGGTTAATAGAGCACACTGACTTATGCACATCACTACTCTACCTGTACATGCAACAAACGTAAGCTGTCTTGAAAGTGTTTTAGGGCAGTAGTAATTCATTGTGTTGCTACTTACTGATCAAAAAGATTTCCTGTGTTGCCGTTTTGTGGCAAATCTACTGCTGTTGTAGTAACTGTGCCTGAACGTGTGTGCTTCAAGGTGAACATCCCATGGTATTGTAGTTGTTGCTTTCTCCTGTGAAGTATTTATATTGTTTAATTAAAAGACTCATGTGCACATGCTGGGCCCTAGGTGCACCAAAGCAAAACCAGAATCACGTTCACCTTTTGCGTTGTGACACATGCCCGTGATCAGTAACACAGCATGGAAGGCGAGGTACAGGTGCTCAAAACTCCTGTTCCACTATTCAGAGCACTAATTTGCGTTAATTAGTACAGTCCGTGAACTACGACTGGTATTCTTGCTCTTATCCTACTTCAAAGTGTTAGTACACAATCATTCTAAGCTCCAAATTTAGGGCAACATTACGATGGCAGGCGGACAAAGTCCGCCCGCCACCGCAGCGGAATGCGGGACCGTCAGCAAGGGGTGCGGTGGTCCCGCACATGCTATTAGGATGCCACCGCCACCGTGGCGGTGGCAAGCCCTATTCACAGCATTGTGGCGGGCGGTGCTCACCGCACCGCCCGCCACAATGCTGTGAATGCACGTCGTGCGTGTGCATGCACAACGTGACAGGCACCGCGCGGTGCCTGCCACCTTGTGCATACATATGCAGGGGGGTACCATAGGTACCCCCCATGTGCACCCCCACCCCCTCAACATCGTGGGGGCCTATCAAAGACTGTATGCCTTTCCATGGCGGCAACGCCGCCATGGAAAGGCTGCACTTCGCAGTCATCATAATATGGATGGCGGTGTCTTGGAGACACCGCCACCATATTATCCTTGTTTTCCGCCGGTCGACAAGTCGACCGGCGGAAAAGCGGCGGACGGTCTTTCCGTCCGCCGCGGACTCCCCAGCCATCATATTATTGCGGGGGGTCTTTGCTGTCTGGATGGCGGGTGGATCGCCCCCGCCGGGCTGGAGGTGACTACCGCCGGCCCGGTGTGGGCGATCCGCCCGCCATCATAATGACCCCCTTAGCTTGTTATTATAGCTTTTCAACATGATGCACAGCAGCCACAATGATCTACAACATAGCTTAAACACATTGGCAAAGCCAATAGTTCAGGAAAACACTTTGAATGTCCCAAAGGCGAGACCTATTGGCTATGCCAATGCTTGTTACATTTGGCGATGATCAGGATTTTCGCTGTCATCACGTTTCCTTGCTGTTTGGCGACATCCAGTGGGTGAAACTGGTACTGCGGTCCAGTATTCATTTCAGTTTACCACGAATTTCATCAGCGTGTGCATGTTTGTCTACAATTAATTTCTTCAGCGATGTGCACGCTTTTCTACAATTGGCACATCCTTTTGTTGTGAGTGCTATTTAGCTGCTCTGCTGCATTTGGCCACATTCAAACCTGCTTCAAAGTGGCGGCCATATTAAATTGGGAAAGCTTGTTTCCACAGCTATCTTAAATATAGCAAATAAACTCTGGATGTCATTTTTAGGTCTCGCCTAGGCAGCGCTTGCGCTGTCTCGTTGAGACATGCTGTATATACTTTAGTAAGGGGCTTTTTAAATGGTTGTTTTCATTTGTTCTCCAATTTGCCTTTCAAAATTGTGTGCTTCGTATTGGTTAATAGTGTTTTAAGTCCCTCCTTTTTGGCTCTTGGACACGCCTATGGCTATTGGCCCCTTTACTTGTATTAGGGGCGTTTTTTTGGTATGCTGTTTTTGTTGGACTTTTTTATTTAATGTGCGCTGTTTAAGCCAAGCACCTCATGTTAATAGACTGCAGAAGGTTTCAGCTTCTGTCGATTGTGTGCCTCCCAGGCACAGATGCACATATTTTTTTAGCTGACGTGATGTTTATAAAGTGGAAAAGGTTAAGCGCCTGCCCATCGGGTGCCTCCCGGCACAAATACACGGTGATGTTTATAAACATCCCTGGCATGACGAGCTGCCGCGGCAAGACGGCGGCCTGGCTGAAGGAGCAGATGGAGCAGGGCAGCGAGCGGCTGCTGCTCATAGACTGCCGGCCACAGGAGCTCTACGAGTCCTCGCACATCGAGGCGGCGCTCAGCGGGCCCTGCCGGGCCTCATGCTGCGGCGCCTATGGGGTGGGAAGCTGCCGCTGCGGGCTCTCTTCCCCCTCTGTAAACACATTCACTCTAGTGCAGAACCCGTGGTTGTGTACACCACTCTGAAAAACATTCACTCTAGTGTAGAGCCCATGGTTGTGTGCACCCCTCTGTAAACAGATTCACTCTAGTGCAGAACCCAAAGGTGTGTGCACTGATCTCAAAACTCATTCACGCTAGCGCAGAGCCCGAGGCTGTAGGCACTGATCTGACAACACATTCAGTTGAGCGCACAGACCGTGACGGTGTGCACCCCTCTCAAAACACATTCACACTACCACAGACCCGGTGCTGTGCTCCACTCGTGTACAGATGTGTCACAGGCGCAGACCTGGCACTGTGCTCCACTCGTGTACAGATGGGTCACAGAAGCGTGGAGCGGTCGCCCTGACACCGAATCTCTCTGTACACACATTTACGGATTCTCGGCGAAGGGTGCTGTGCTGCAAACCTCCGTACTCACATGCTTAGCCGTAATGCTGAGCTTTGGGCACAGCACTTCGGGATGCTGCTGCTTTGAAGGAGCTGCGAGACCGTGGGTGAATCAACCACCCGAGACCCCGAACAGTGGGTGCGTTTCCGTTCTTTCTGCTTCCTTTACCCGCCCCCCCGGTGAAACACCCTGGCCTCAAAGCCGTGTATAGCTGGCGCCACTCTAGGTCACAAGGTTGACCGGATGTAGCCACAAAAGCCTAATTAAGAAAAGTGGACAGACACCCAGACTGACGAAGTAGGCTCGACTGGCCGTGTCAACTGGCAGTAGAAAGGGGTCGATGGGAGTTACCATTGGAAGGGCAGAGGATGGCTTACTCTCTAGCCAGCCTCAAAGTGCAGGTGCAGGGTCCACTAGACCTGGCCTCAATGTAACCACGAGAAGCAGTGAGGTGATGTTGCAAACCACGGTAGCTCACTGACAAGTATCGTCACCTGTCACTCTATGTTTGATCGTGTGGTACAAGCGTGCTAGCGCCAGTGCTTAAGTTGTAAACAAATAGGTGCCACGGCCCTCCTCAGGCCACTGCAGCTTGCACCACCCACTGCCCCTGCCAGGCTGCCAATGACACTGCCAACACAATTACTAACCATCACACTCCTACAAGTGTGACAGTAGGGAGCCCTGTAACAAGGACCTTACCAGGTAGGTCGCTCCCCCGCCACACAGCTCCGCCTGTGGTGTCCTGCCCGCTGCTGCTGCTGGTAAGCTCGCCCTCTGCTTGTGGCCTCGGTGCCCGTTTTTCGTCTGTTTTTCCCTCACTGCCCCCACTGTAGTGTGTCCTTTTTCCTTCTGTACCCTCGCTGCACCCATTGCTGTGTGCCCGTTTTTCTCTCTGCTCCCCTCGCTGCCCCCACTGTACTGTGTCCCTTTTTCCTTCTGTACCCTCGCTGCCCCCATTGCTGTGTGCCCGTTTTATCTCTGCTCCCTCGCTGCCCCCACTGTACTGTGTCCATTTTTTCCTTCTGTACCCTCGCTGCCCCCTTTGCTGTGTGCCCGTTTTCTCTACTGTTCCCCTCGCTGCCCCCAGTGCTGTATGCCCGTTTTCTCTCTGCTCCCTCGCTGCCCCCACTGTACTGTGTCCCTTTTTTCCTTCTGTACCCTCGCTGCCCCCATTGCTGTGTGCCCGTTTTATCTCTGCTCCCCTCGCTGCCCCCACTGTACTGTGTCCATTTTTTCCTTTTGTACCCTCGCTGCCCCCTTTGCTGTGTGCCCGTTTTCTCTACTGTTCCCCTCGCTGCCCCCAGGGCTGTGTGCCCGTTTTTTCTTCTGTCTCCCTCGCTGCCCCCATTTCCCTGTGTCCTTCTTGCCTTCTGTACCCCTCGCTGCCTCTCTCCAATCCCGCCGCTGCGTCCCTGCGGCCCCGCCCCCTGACTGCCCATTCGCTGCCCCTGCCTCCCAGCTGCTCCTCCCTCCCACCTCCCCATATATGGCGGCCGCTGCACGGTGAGGAGAGCGACCCTTGACCTTACCAGGTAGGTCGCTCCCCCGCCACACAGCTCCGCCTGTGGTGTCCTGCCCGCTGCTGCTGCTGGTAAGCTCGCCCTCTGCTTGTGGCCTCGGTGCCCGTTTTCGTCTGTTTTTCCCTCACTGCCCCCACTGTAGTGTGTCCTTTTTCCTTCTGTACCGTCGCTGCCCCCATTGCTGTGTGCCCGTTTTCTCTCTGCTCCCCTCGCTGCCCCCACTGTACTGTGTCCCTTTTTTCCTTCTGTACCCTCGCTGCCCCCATTGCTGTGTGCCCGTTTTATCTCTGCTCCCCTCGCTGCCCCCACTGTACTGTGTCCATTTTTTCCTTCTGTACCCTCGCTGCCCCCTTTGCTGTGTGCCCGTTTTCTCTACTGTTCCCCTCGCTGCCCCCAGTGCTGTGTGCCCGTTTTTCTCTCTGCTCCCCTCGCTGCCCCCACTGTACTGTGTCCCTTTTTTCCTTCTGTACCCTCGCTGCCCCATTGCTGTGTGCCCGTTTTATCTCTGCTCCCCTCGCTGCCCCCACTGTACTGTGTCCATTTTTTCCTTCTGTACCCTCGCTGCCCCCTTTGCTGTGTGCCCATTTTCTCTACTGTTCCCCTCGCTGCCCCCAGTGCTGTGTGCCCGTTTTTTCTTCTGTCTCCCTCGCTGCCCCCATTTTCCTGTGTCCTTCTTGCCTTCTGTACCCCTCGCTGCCTCTCTCCAATCCCGCCGCTGCGTCCCTGCGGCCCCGCCCCCTGACTGCCCATTCGCTGCCCCTGCCTCCCAGCTGCTCCTCCCTCCCACCTCCCCATATATGGCGGCCGCTGCGCGGTGAGGAGAGCGACCCTTGACCTTACCAGGTAGGTCGCTCCCCCGCCACACAGCTCCGCCTGTGGTGTCCTGCCCGCTGCTGGTAAGCTCGCCCTCTGCTTGTGGCCTCGGTGCCCGTTTTTCGTCTGTTTTTCCCTCACTGCCCCCACTGTAGTGTGTCCTTTTTTCCTTCTGTACCCTCGCTGCCCCCATTGCTGTGTGCCCGTTTTCTCTCTGCTCCCCTCGCTGCCCCCACTGTACTGTGTCCCTTTTTCCTTCTGTACCCTCGCTGCCCCCATTGCTGTGTGCCCGTTTTATCTCTGCTCCCCTCGCTGCCCCCACTGTACTGTGTCCATTTTTTCCTTCTGTACCCTCGCTGCCCCCTTTGCTGTGTGCCCGTTTTCTCTACTGTTCCCCTCGCTGCCCCCAGTGCTGTGTGCCCGTTTTTTCTTCTGTCTCCCTCGCTGCCCCCATTTCCCTGTGTCCTTCTTGCCTTCTGTACCCCTCGCTGCCTCTCTCCAATCCCGCCGCTGCGTCCCTGCGGCCCGCCCCCTGACTGCCCATTCGCTGCCCCTGCCTCCCAGCTGCTCCTCCCTCCCACCTCCCCATATATGGCGGCCGCTGCGCCGAAGGCAAGCCCGTCTGCGCCCGTCCGTGCCTGGACCGCACCCAGCGCCAGAACCCCTGGGCCGTGCGCCCCCGGCACCAGCCTCGAGGACCGACGCCAATACGATGCCACCACACTCCACGCTCTCAACCCCGGACGGACGCACAACTGCTTCAAGGCCGCCCCGAAACGCACCCATGGTCCCTTCACCTGCCGGAACTGCAGCTACACCAGCCTCAGAGCCACCGAGGCACCCAACAAGAAGGACCGCAACCACCTCCGATGCATCCTACTGAACACCCGCTCCGCACGCAAACACGCCGTCGAGCTCTGGAACCTGCTCGACACATCATCACCAGACGTCGCCTTCCTGACAGAGACCTGGATGAACGACTCCTCCGCCCCCGACATCGCCATAGCCATCCCAGACGGCTATAAGATCACCCGCAGAGACCGCGTCAACGCAGTAGGAGGAGGAATCGCCATCGTCCACAAGAACACCATCAGGGTCTCGACCAGCACCGACAACACTCTCAGCACCGCCGAACACATGCACTTCCAGATCCACATGGACCCCAACACCACCCTCAGAGGCACCCTCGTCTACAGACCCCCTGGGCCCCGACCCCAGTTCAGCGACTCCATCGCCGACTTCATCAGCACGCACGCCCTGACCTCTACCGACTACATCCTCCTCGGAGACCTGAATTTTCACCTGGAGAACAAGAACGACAGCAATTCCACCACCCTGATCGACAACCTCGCCAACCTCGGTCTGAGCCAGCTCGTCACAACACCGACCCATTCCGCCGGCCACACGCTCGACCCCATCTTCTCCTCCAGCTCCCACGTCTCCTTCAGCCACACCACGGAACTCCTCTGGACCGACCACCGCTGCATCCATTTCACCTTCCAGAAACCCACCACACACCACCGCACCCAACAGATCCCACGCCGCTGCTGGAGCAAAGTCACCGAAGACCAACTACGGGCAACCCTCGCTCTCAGCCCTCCCTCCGACCCATCCAACACCGACGACGCTGCCTGCAACCTCAGAAGATGGATGGACGACTGTGCCAACACCCTCGCCCCGCTGAAAAACCCACCTACGCTGACACCACCAAAAGAGCCAGCTGGTTCACCTCGGAACTCCTAGCTTCCAAGCGCACCTGCCGGAAACTAGAGAAGAAATGGCACAGTGATAAGACACCGGACAGCCACGCAGCCCACAAAGACGCCATCCGTAACCACCACCACCTCATCAAGTCCGCCAAGAGAACCTCCTTCAAAGACCGCCTCGACAACAACGCACACAACAGCAAGGAGCTTTTCAACATCGTGAAGGAACTCTCCAACCCCAGCTCCAACACCAACAACATCCCACCGTCGCAACCCCTGTGCGATTCCCTCGCCACCTTCTTCCACCGCAAGATCGCCGACATCCACGACAGCTTCAACACCCAGACAGCCCCAACTAAGATCGATGCACCAGACCCGCCGCACACCATCGACCACGATCCCCTGCCAGCCTGGGCCAGCGTGAACATCGAGGACACCATCAAGACCATGAGCACAATACACTCCGGCTCCCCGTCAGACCCTTTCCCGCACCACATCTTCAACAAAGCCAGCAGCTCCATCGCACCCCACCTGTGCAACATCATCAATCTCTCCTTCGAGACCGCGACCTTCCCAGAGAGCTGGAAACACGCAGAGATCAACGCCCTACTCAAAAAACCCAAGGCGGACCCGAGAGACCTCAAGAACTTCCGGCCCATCTCCCTGCTTCCGTTCCCAGCCAAGGTCATCGAGAAGATCGTCAACAAGCAGCTAACCCGATACCTCGAAGAAAACAGCATCCTGGACCCATCCCAATCGGGGTTCCGCAGCAACCACAGCACTGAGACTGCCCTCATCGCCGCCACCGACGACATCAGGATCCTGCTGGACAACGGTGAGACCGCAGCCCTCATCCTGCTGGACCTCTCCGCCGCCTTCGACACTGTCTGCCACCGCACTCTACGCGCACGCCTCCACGACGCAGGGATCCGAGACAAGGACCTGGAATGGGCCACCTCCTTCCTCGCCGGCAGAACCCAGAGAGTCCGCCTCCCACCATTCCGATCCGAAGCCTCCGAGATCATCTGCGGCGTACCCCAGGGATCGTCCCTCAGCCCAACACTGTTCAACATCTACATGGCCCCGCTCGCACGCATCGCCAGACAGCACGACATCAACATAATCTCCTACGCCGACGACACCCAACTGATCCTCTCCCTCACCAAGGACCCCTCGCCGCCAAATCCAACCTCCATGAAGGGATGAAGGCCGTCGCCGAATGGATGAAGATCAGCCGACTAAAACTGAACACGGAGAAGACAGAGGTCCTCATCCTCGGCTCCAACCCCTCAGCCTGGGATGACTCCTGGTGGCCAACGACGCTGGGAGCAGCCCCGACACCCACCGACCACGCACGCAACCTGGGAGTCATCCTCGACTCAACGCTCTCCATGACCAAGCAAGTCAACGCAGTCTCATCCTCCTGCTTCAACACCCTCCGCATGCTTCGCAAGATCTACAGGTGGATCCCGACAGACACGAGAAGAACAGTCACCCAGGCCCTCGTCAGCAGCAGACTCGACTATGGGAACGCCCTCTACGCGGGAGCCCCGGCCAAGCTCATCAAGCGACTGCAACGCATACAAAACGCCTCCGCACGCCTGATCCTCGATGTACCACGCCACAGCCACATCACCCCCACCTGAGGAACCTGCACTGGCTCCCCGTCGACAGGAGAATCTCCTTCAAACTCCTCATCCACGCACACAAGGCACTCCACAAGACTGGCCCAGCCTACCTCAACAGACGACTCCTCTTCTACATCCCCAACCGCCAACTCCGCTCCGCCGACCTCTCCCTCGCCACCGTCCCTCGCATTCGAAGAACCACCACCGGCGGCAGATCCTTCTCCCAGCTCACCGCCAAGACCTGGAACACCCTTCCACTAAGCCTACGACAGACCCAAGACCTGCTGACCTTCAGGAGGCTACTCAAGACCTGGTTGTTCGACCAGTAGCAGCACCCCCCCTTTTTTTCTCCCCCAGCGCCTTGAGACCCTCGCGGGTAAGTAGTGCGCTTTACAAATTCTGTGATTGATTGATTGATTGATTGATTGATTGGAACAAGGGACACAGCTAAATGCTTTTAAGGTCCAAAAAGCAAGACCGATGCATTGCAAATGCTTGTTTAAAGCTGTAATGCATACTGCTCTCATAGGCTAACATTGGGAAATACTTAAAATACCTTTAAGCTGAAATTCCTGATCAGAGAGGCATAGCTTTTTCATATTTCATATGTTTGGAATGGTCTTGATAAATCCTTTTTACTGGTGAAGTTGAATTTAACATTGCTATTTTAGAAATGCCACTTTTAGAATGCAAAAGACACACAATTGATGGACGGAATACAGAACAAATCAAAACCTTCACCCCCAGTCAAGAGATCTGGGTTAAGTCCATCATTCTTTTGCTCACCATGCCACCCCAGTTTAGACCTGGCCATATGCAAATCAGTCTTGACCCTGTGCCTCATGTAAACAGTCCAGCCCGAACTGCCAAGCCAGGTCCTCCCTGGACCGGAATCAAGTATCCTAGGACCGGTTTCGGGGTTTCACCCCTCATCAGCCAGGATAGCTTCTATCCAGTGGCACAGTGAGCCCGGGACCCACGTCTGGGCATACCCGGCGCACTTAGGGCGAGAAAGCAAAAGACACACAATTGATGGACGGAATGCAGAACAAATCAAAACATTCACCACCAGTCAAGAGATCTGGGTTAAATCCATCATTCTTTTGCTCACCATGCCACCCCAGTTTAGACCTGGCCATATGCAAATCACTCTTGACCCTGTGCCTCATGGGAACAGTCCAGCCCGAACTGCCAAGCCGGGTCGTCCCTGGACCGGAATCAACCATCCTAGGACTGATTTCGGGGTTTCACCCCTCATCAGCCAGGATAGCTTGAATCAGTGGCACAGTGAGCCAGGTACCCACGTCTGGGCATACCCAGCGCACTTAGGGCGAGAAAGCAAAAGACACACAATTGATGGACGGAATGCAGAACAAATCAAATCATTCACCCCCGGTCAAGAGATCTGGGTTAAATCCATCATTCTTTTGCTCACCATGCCACCCCAGTTTAGACCTGGCCATATGCAAATCAGTCTTTACCCTGTGCCTCATGGGAACAGTCCAGCCCGAACTGCCAAGCCAGGTCCTCCCTGGACCGGAATCAAGCATCCAAGGACCGGTTTCGGGTTTCACCCCTCATCAGCCAGGATAGCTTGAATTCAGTGGCACAGTGAGTCCGGGACCCACGTCTGGGCATACCCAGCGCACTTAGGGCGAGAAAGCAAAAGACACACAATTGATGGACGGAATGCAGAACAAATCAAATCATTCACCCCCGGTCAAGAGATCTGGGTTAAATCCATCATTCTTTTGCTCACCATGCCACCCCAGTTTAGACCTGGCCATATGCAAATCAGTCTTTACCCTGTGTCTCATGGGAACAGTCCAGCCCGAACTGCCAAGCCAGGTCCTCCTTGGACCGGAATCAAGCATCCTAGGAAAGTGGGCATTTCTCTGCTCTTACTTCTCTATGGGCCAGATGTACGACCGTTTTTTGTGGTCTTAAATGGGAATCGGCCCATTTGCAATCGCAAAACAGGTCTGTGCAATGTACAAACCCTATTTTGCGAGTTGGTAACCTATTACCAACTCGCAAAATAGGGTTTGCGACTCGCTATTAGTATTTCATTCAATTCAAACTTTATTGTTTAAGTTAATGAAAACTATAAGAATATGCCAATACAACTTAGTGAATTGCGCCGACTTAATATACATATTTAAGAAAAGACGGTTTAAGTTCCCAAGAATACTGAAAAAAAAATAGTGTGGGGTCCATTTGATGCAGCATTGACTTAAATTGCTATTGTGATTTCCCCATCAGTCTGTTTCCTATACATTTTTCGCATTGAAGTAAACATTTTACCAGATTACAATTAAGCTGTGGGTCATTCGGGTCGAGACATCTTAATATTGTAGATCTGCAAGTGTGAATACCCCTAATGTTAAAAAGTTTTTTTAATAATAATCGTCGACGTGGTTTTAAACCTGGACAGATGCATATTAGATGAATAAAATCCTGCTTTAATGCTCCACAGAGGCCACATGATGTAGGTCCATTGTATTTGCAGCTTGGTTGATCTGCATTAGACGGTAGCGAGCCAAATCGGATAGCTAGCAGCTTTGATTTTAAAAAGAGAGAGTAGGTGAGACCCAAGTATGTTGCAGGTTTCGGATTCATGTATGATTGCAGGTCCATCCATGCACCACAAGCTTATTTAAAATGAATTTGTCAACCCTTAGTGAGTGCATTCTTGCTGCTTTCTTTAATATTTGCTGAAAAGACGAGAATGGTAAGTTCTGTTGCCAGATATCTGTCATGTTCTTTAGCTTCAAAGACGACTGTAGGTACTTGGCATAAGCTGATTGTGGGTCATCTTCTTGTGCCTTCCATAGAGCGTTGGTAAGTACATTTTGCTAATTAGTCCTGATTTTGTACCACGTTTTTATTGATACATATCTTCTTTGTATAGGCTGCTGTTGCAGTCCAAACTCCAACCAGACCTGCGCTGGTGAAGAATTTCGAGGTAGGGCAAATACTGTTTTATATGTCCGTGTTTGAAGATTTTCCAAGGTTGCTGCATCTTTCCCATGCTCGCGTGCCAAAGGCATCCCTTCCTAATAGCGAGTCGCACTTCAATGTACGATTGTTTTGCGACCGCAATTGCAGTCGCAAAACACTCAGAGTTTACCACCCATTTCAAAAAGGTTGTACGCCACTCCCAAATGGGAAGGGGTCCCCAGGGGACCCCTTCTCTTTGTGACTGGCAGCGAAAATATTTTTAAGAGCAGGCAGTGGCCCAAGGGACCACTGCATTCTCTTAAAAAATAAAACAGAAATGTTTCATTTTGCTTTTTTAAATGCAGCCCGTTTTCCTTTAAGGAAAACGGGCAGCTGTTTAAAAAAAAACCTGCTTTATTTAAAAAGCAGTCACAGGCATGGTGGTCTGCTGACCCCAGTAGGCAACCATCCTTGGGATTGCTAGCTATTCCCAATGGGTCGCAAATTGCAACCTGCCTCATGAATATTAATGAGGCAGGCAATTTGCGATCCCATTAGGAATCACAAACAGTGTCTAAGACACTGACGTACATTCCATTTTGCAAAATGGAAGGGTCGTACATCTGGCCTGTGTGCCTTGCAGCCTGTTCCAATACACGTCTGGGCTGGGTGACAGATCCCCTTTGTCCATTCCCCCAGACTGCCACAAACCCAGAAAGGCTGGGTGTGGCTGACTACCTGTCTACATACATCTGCATTCTGATGGCCCTTCCTGGGAAGGGAGTGAGGAAGGGGCTCACACTTGCACTTGAAAGGGTAGTGTTCTGACCCCACATAAAGGACTGAATACTCCCAACGGATAGAGTGGCAGACAAGACTGGGTTGAAAGGGATACTTGTGCACTTCAAGACCACTCTTTGAAGTTTCCCTCACTTCAAAGGCACATTTGGGTATAAGTATTGGGTGTCTGACCCCATCAAATCAGACACTTCTAGACCTACACCAAATTTCTGTCAGAAGAACTGGTGTGCTAACCAAATGACTCAGCTGGGCTGCTTTTCTGAAGGGACTGATTTTCAGCTTGTTGCCCTGCTGCCTTCTGCTTTCTGACTCTGCTTAAGGAGAGCAGGACTCTGCCGTCCCTTCACGTGATCTCCAAGGGTTTGCTGGCTTGCCTCCTGTTTTCTGAAATCTCAGGGACACATGGGACTTCTTGGAATTCTGCTGGTGGTGCTGGGCTCTGCCATCTTCAGAGGTGCCCTCTCGAGTTCTGGCCCTCAGAAGTGCGTTCTGCAGCTATTTTGCTCTAAAATAAACGCATAATCACCACTGTGCCGATCGAAACTGACCCAGTGCCTTTCAATGCTGATGTAGTGCCGATCCGAAGATATCCCTGCGCGGATCCATGACAATGCAGGACCCGACTGTAAGGGTCGATGATGACGCAGCACCAATCTGAGGTCCCGACCGCAAGGCTAGACTTTGATGCAGCGAGCTGACTGCGTGAATTGGAACAGACGCATTGACCTTACTGCAGGGAGAAGATCGACGCATCTCGTTGCTTGCTAACAGGGAAGGTGCTTTGTTCCCCGGGGCCCTTTGTGGGTCTTTTAGCCAGCCTGCACTCCATCACGGTCACCCCGAACTTTGACTTTGCCCCGGTCCAGCGAGACCTAAAGTAATCTTTTTAGCGCTACTTGCTTCTAAGTGCTTTACTGTATTTATTCCTTCAAAATTCAATATCTCAACTTGTACTCATTGGATTTTTGTCATTTTGGTTTGCTTTGCTCATAATGTAATAATGTATTTTTCTAACCTGATGTCCAGTCTTTTTGTGATGTATTTACTGTGTTGTTGAATGTGTTATTGCAGAAATGGTGAGAGAGGGTGAGCACAGGATCATTTAGGTTGTGTTGTGACTTACCCTGACTAGATTGTGGTCTCTACTTGAACAGGGTACATACCTCTACCAACTAGTGACCCAATTTCTAACAAATCTGCTGTACAAAAGTTGCACACTTCCCCTCAACATCGTTTGTGAAATAGTAAATTATCAAATTCCTAATAAAATAAACAAGATTTCTAAGATTAGGCAACACCTACGTGAAAAAAATAATAAACAATGCCAAAATGGACTAGCATTTAAAGCTCATTGGAGAGGCTGTAACCAAGAGGCTCTTTCAAAGCAGAATTCTGATCAAAAAGTCATGGTGTAGTCCTAGAAGAGGGCTTGCTAATGAGGTTTGTCGGCTGCCTTTGCTCCGGTAATGCAGTGTTCGGACTATCACAACTAGTGCCTCTCTCTGTGTCTTTTACTTATCCCTGTGCCACAAGCAATTCTAAATCCTCCAATCAGCTGCCTTTTCAGACGCTGCTTCCATCGCGCTTGTAATGCTCGCATGGTGTCCTAACGAGATGCTGCTTCTGAGTTTCGGTGGGACACCAAATAATTGTCTCATATGCGGCCCATTGAGTTTGCACTGGCTGTTGATTGGGGGATTTAGAATTGCTTTGCTGTCCCCGCCTGCTTTTGGATCCAGTACTTTATAGACTGGACTTGTGATTCATCACGAGCCTTTTTTCTTGTGTCAACTGACTATGTATTGAGTGACCTCAAATAAAATTCCTTGTTGAATGCTCTGTCAAATGTTGTTTCTCCTGATGATGACCAGTTCAATTTTATTTGGTCGAAACGCTGTCGATGGTCATCCTTGGCAATTTTTCAAGAGGATGCATTAATTGCCATTCCTGGTTTTGTGTTTTGTCCAGTCAGTGTTGTTCTTTTGTGAATTTATCTGCCTCTGTCTTTGCTTTTTCTGTTTACACTTGTAAATGTGTTTCCTAATTTTGTTTTTTGTGTAATTATGTGAGCACCGCCAATTTATGATTGTACTTTGTATTATGGTCTTAGTAAAAAGCGTATATATATTCTGTGGGGGTATCATTGTTTTTCTCTCTTTCTGTTTTTTGGGACATGTGATTTTTTTCTGTAATATGTAGTTTAATTTTCCACTGTACTGTATTGCTTTGTATAATTACATACCTGAACCTTTGTTAGTATTATAACTCTTGTGTGTGTGAGCATCTTTCTAGAGACCTCAATGAGTGTGTCAGTGCATTTTGGGGGACAGATGAAACATGTAAAGAAGCCTATATGAACTAGATTACCTCTGTTTCACACTGCATGCTCTCTAAATGTGTGTAGTGGAAGCTGCATGGATCACTTTCTGCTCATTATAAAGGGAAGCCTGGTATGAAGCTGTGGTTACAAGTGGTTCCAATATGCCTGCCTAGCTCAGTCATGTGTGCTTCTGGGACTGAATGCTGAAGTAGCTCTAACAAGAGTTCTGCAGAAGTATAATAGACTTCATAATTTTTAAGTTAGGGTCATCAGCTGCACCACACATGTCAGACTACACCTAGAAGTGTAGACATATCTGAGACATGGTAGCAGCAGATATTCAAACTTGACAGAGTACACTTTCAGTTTAAAACACTCACCTTACTATTTACGGACTACTTGCAGTGTACCTGTGCAGAGAGTTATATGGACTAGGATAAAGGTTAATACATCTTAAACATGTTTTAAAGCTCGATTTTCTCTACCAGTTTCATTAGAGAGGCAGAGCTCTCAATGCCAGGCCTAAGCCAAAATGAAAGGCTGACTCCCATCATTTCACCCTTCTGAGTGTCAGCATCTTTCTAGAGACCTGAATGAGTGTGTCAGTGCCTTTTAGGGGATAACATGACACATGTAAAGAAGCCAATAGGTACTAGACTACCTCTGTTTCACACTGCATGCTCTCTAAATGTGATTAGAAGAAGCTGCATGATCACTTTCTGCTCATTATACAGGGCAGCCAGGTATAAAGCTGTCTGCTCATGTACTTCCGTGACGCATGTCTAACTTACAGATCAATGCTTTTAGAACTGAATGCTGACATAGCTGTAACAAAATTTGTACAGGTGGTATGATAGATTGTATAGTTTTTAAGTTATGGTCACCAGCTGCACCACAGATCTCAGACTACACGCAGAAGTGCAGATATATCTCAGGCATGGTAGGAGTCCGATATTCAAACTTGACAGAGTACGCTTTCAGTTTAAAGCACACACCTCACTAAGTACGTCCTACTTGCAGTGTACCTTTGCAGAGACTTATATGGACTCGGATAGACATTAACACATCTGCCAACATGTTTTAAACCTCAGTTTTCTCAACCAGTTTCATTAGAGAGGTAGAGCTCTCAATGCCAGGCCTAAGTGAAATTGAAAGGCCGACTCCAGTCATACGACTCTTGTGAGTCTCAGCATCTTCCTAAAGACTTCAAGGAGTGTGTCAGTGGCTTTTAGGGGTGACAGACAAATATAAAATAGCCTTTAAGTACTAGATTTCATCTGTTTCACACCGCATGCTCTCCAAATGTGTGTAGTAGAAGCTGCATGGATCACTTTCTCCTCATTATACAGGGCAGCCGTGTATGAAGCTATGTGTTCAAGTGCTTCCATGAGGTCTTCCTAGCTAAGAGATCTGTGCTTCTGGGACTGAATGCTGAAGTAGCTCTTTGTATTTGATGAGGAGTTTGGAACATTTATTAAAGAAATGCGGAAATTAAGAGCAAATATGAGTTGTGACATATGCCTCTGGATAGCGATCAAATGATACATCATCAAAGCTGGAACACACAAATCAGCTGTTCTGTCGGTTGGCACAGCATGAGACTCGATTTCTCATCCAATCACATCTCGCAGTCTTTTAACATATTACAAAACAGGTGCAATATTTACACCTGCATATGCTTCCACAAGCTGTTTACCAGCTTGGCATGCTAAAAAACAGGAACAGCACAATTGAACACTGTGGTTTTAAAAGGTATATCATGTTCGTACCACTCATCAAATGTCCCAAAAGGCACCGATGTTAAAAATAGACCTTTTCATTGGCTTAAAAAATGCAATGAACGTTTTTAGGTCTAGCGTTAGCCAAGACTTTTTGTTTTTTACTAAAATAATACTCATAATCTACTCACTTGTAGGGGTTTCCAGCTGGCCCTCATCAGTAACTGGTCTCTTGTCGTATCATTTACATTTTTCTTCTGCCTACTACAGCATCCAGTATAGGGCAATCTGCTCATTCCCAAAGAGCATGTCTGCACACACAGGGGCAGATTTACAAGTCCCTTGCGCCACCGGTGGCTCACTTTTTGTGTCGTACCGGTGGCGCATTTAACTGCTCCATATTTACAAGGACAGGAAAAGCCACCCTGCGTGTCTTTTCCTGTCCTTGTAAATATGGCCCCTTTGCACGCAGCACTTTGCGTGAAAGGGGTGTTCCATGGGTGTTGCTCTGGGTGTTCCGACGCAACACCCATGGAACCAGACACATTTCCAGATTTACGAGGAATCGTAAGTCTGGAAATGCGTTTGAATGCTACGCCTCCCCAGGGGAGGCGTAGGAAGGTGCAACGAGGAGAAATGTATTCATTTCTCTTTGTTTTCTTTTCCTCTTTCTATGCGTGCTGCATTCTGCAGCACACATAGAAAGAGGAAATCACCTCTAATGATTGTTTATTTACAGGAAGGGTTCCCTTGCTGCACATAAACAATCATTGAAACAATGACGTTTTTCAACTTCTATGTGTGCTAATGCAGCACTTACAGAAGTTGAAACACAGCATTTCAGATTGTTTTTGTGCAGGAAGGGAACCCTTCCTGAACAAAAGAATCTCCCACGACACAGGCATCCTTGCACCATGGTGCAAGGGTGCCGGCGCCGGCGCATGGCAGCAGTTTGTGCGCCAGCACAGGGGGAAGAACAGAGATGCGACATATTGTTGTATATATGTTGCATCCCTGTGCTGTAAAAGTGAATCAGTGCGGCGCAGCCAAATGGTTTGTGTTCCGCACTGAGCCACTTTCTTGTAAATCTGCCCCCAAGTACTTCCATCCAGTTCAAGAGACTGCTATGGCAATGTGCGCATTTTAAGGCTAAAGAAATATTTTGAGGTTCTAGTAATGGCCCCATAAAATAATATTACAAAAACTATGATAAAACACAACAAGCACTGACAAAGCCAAAAGGCTAAGCACCAATTCAAGAGCTATTAGTTTTGTCAACGTGTGCTTCATCACCACTCTAAGTATAAATCATTGAAGTGTTTGTATGACTGCTTCTGTTGCCGGTTGCAATTGACACCCTTATCCGGTCCACAGCACCCTACTCACAAAAGAAGGAACAGGCTTCGGTGTGGGACATATTAGCACTTCATACCAGTGCCTCTTCTATAACGGGCACAAAATTCGCACGTTAGACATGGATTAGTCACTCTGTATGTGTGTGGATACATTCTGTAATTGGGTCAAGCATACATTTTAGGCACAGCACGCTGTACACAACAAAAGGAACAGGCTTCAGTGTGGGGTCATTAGCATATCTTTCACAAGCCATCACCAGTATGGTTTACTGCTCACGACAGTTCACATTTGTGCTCTTTGAAGCTAGCTGTCGTAGGTGTGCACCTACATAACTCCTACCAGATTCCTTATCTACAGGTTCCATTACTAACTCAAAAGCAGTTTTCAAGACAGCAGTGATAACATCCCCAAACAAACCTTGTGTTTTTTGTGCAGACATATTTCAACAACAAACCACATAGTTGTACTCAACAACACAATTAAATAATACACCACATACATTCTATCCACATCACATAATTCAACATCATACCGCAAAATTCAACAGTGCACCACATAATTAAGCTCCACTACATAACACTGCATAACACAAAATACCATTCCACATATTTACACTCCATGATACACAATCCCACTCCACATAATTCTAAAAAATCATTACCACAAAGTTGCTATCCACAGAATTTCACAGAACACCATATCACATAATTCCACTACACAAACCCACTCCACACCACACAAAGACACGCCACACAATGCCACACCTAACCATTCCAAACCAACACACATCATTCCACTACACACCACATACGTCCACTCCACTCCATAACATAGAGGTAAAACACATTTACAACACTGATAGCTCTAACTCTCATTCTACTTTATTTTCTAAAGCACATGCTTTGCCTTAGGGGGTCTGTATCAATTACAAATCATGCGTTAATTCCTGTTGGGGTCACTTTGTAGGCCTTACCTGTTAGTTTTTCTAAACGTAATATATTTTGTTATTTGGAAAAAATGTAAAAGGTTTAAATAAACAGGGCACCAAAAACAACATTTAAAATTTATAGCTACTTTTGGTGTGTGGGAGGGGGTTTAGTGCATTTTTAAATTTTCCAAACATCATCTACACATTTTAAAGACTGGTTGTACAGATACCATTTATATTTTCCCTTTGTTTTGTTTTTATTTTCTTATTGACAACCATCTGATTAATCACCATGCCATTTACTAATGTATAACGATGGGGTTCGTCAATTTGCCGCTGGAGTTAAGTTATAGTTTAACTAAAGAGGATTACATCATCCTCATACAGTAGGGTTGGCATGTGCATGACATGTGCGAACAACTCAAAAGGGGGACTGGGGGCTTTTTTAGAGGTCCAGCGTACATGGCCCAACATAGTAGATACAAAAAGGTATGCAGTTCCTAACTGGTACGGGGGGGCAAGAGGGCTAGGTGGTCCTCAGTCCTCACTGGTTACAGGGGGAACGGGGAATTCCTCCTGTTGGAATTGGGGCCCTCACACACCCGGCTGGGTGTCATGCTTCATCATAGCGCATGCACCTCGTCAGGTCGGCGCTGCAATACCTGACAGGCTCCCTATGAGGGGCTATTTGGTGGAGATCTTTTATTCCAAGTAGACGTTCGGTGCAGTGGGGGTGAGGGGCCTATATGTGTAGATGCAAGGAGTGAAGGTGAATGATCCAAGGGAAGTTTAAAACAGAAATTGGAAGCACCAGAGAAAACTATTTTAATCAATAGGGTTTCCAACCTGATTAAAAACGAGGTGGCGGAGCGTGGCTTGGAGCCGCCTGCAATGGCCGCGTCTATGTGAAGCTCCCGACCGAGTAAATCATCAGCCCTAACATCTGTGCATTGATCCGACCCAACACGGGGGAAAATAACCCCTGGACCCTGAATTGAGACCCCCGATTCAGGACAAGATCCGACTGGGGCCCGTCATAGCCCGAAACGTGGAAAAAGACGCTGTGAGTTTCAAGATGGGTGAGGCCTGCGGAACGTCGTGAGTGGATTAGGGAAGGCCGCGCCCACAGCGTTGTGTTTGACGGAGTGGCGAGAAAAGGAAGGCAGCCTGCCCGGGGACTTCAACAGCGGGCTGGCCATGGGCTCTGTTTCTGGGACCCCGAAGATTCAATCAGCATAGGGTGAGGAGGCCTGAGGTCTCGTCGGAGACTTAAGAGAAGGCAAACTCGCCATGCAGGACAGAGGGTCGGGTGAAGGAAAGGAGCCGCGAGGAGCACGCTGCCCCCGTGCGTGGGGGTTCACACGGCAAGGTGAGCGACCTGACCCTGCCCTGGACCTGGCGGCGGAATATGGGCGGGCCCACTGGGGGTTGCGTTGTGGGACCCGTGAGGCCCCATGAATGAGTCTGCGTTGTGGCTGCAGCGAGGCGCCCGCAATAGAGGATGGCGTCTAAATAAGCATACACCCCAGTCGGCCTGCTGATTAAGGAGAGAGTGCTGCTCCCGGGCCTGGCAGTGAATGGAAGACGGGTGAGTCTCCGGCGGTCCCAATAAACTGTGGACACACCAGATATCTAGTGCAGCACCATGCCAGATGGTGAGACCGGGGGAGTGTGCCCACTGTCATGCAACATAAACAACAAGACCCGTGCCTTGGCAAGAGACATCGGTCCAGCCGCTCCTGGCCCCCCAAAATATAGGAACTATTTGACTCTGATAACAGCAAGGCTGAAAAGAGACCCAGAAAGGGTAACTAAACCCGGGACAGATGTCAGGACGAAGACAGCTGTCAGCAGTTTAAAGGAGGTGGGAAGATCCCAAAAGATTGAGTCAGCCTAAGGTACCACTAGGAGGAAAATTTCAAAAACAAACGGGAAGCCAGGTGGTACTTAAGAAACGAGCTGGGGGAGTCGAGAAGCACTACGCAGGGTCACTATTGCAATCTGGGGTGCGGACGGCCCTGGGGTCAGACCAATGGAGTTAGCAGGTGGTCCGGTGGGGCTCCAAAGAACAGAGAGGAACATTAATAACGTGAAGACCACTACATATCTTCCAAGGCAGGAAAGATGAAGCCAAAACCGCAGCCCACAACTCAAACAAATAAAATGGACAAATACGCAATTACAAAGCCACCAACAGAGAGTCAAGGAGACAGCGCGGAGGAGATGGGGGCGGCGGAACTATCGTTGACCACTATCATGGCAGCCATAACGGATCTTAAAAATACGCTGGAACCCAAAATTGACACGGTCATGGTGGAAGTTAATTTACTAAGGGCGGATCTACGGAAAACTACCGACAAGGTAACGATGGCGGAAGGCAATATCTCACAGCTACAAAACACCACAAAAGAGCTGGTGGATCAAGTCAAACAACTACAACAGCAACAAGGGGAGATGGCGGCGAAGCTTGAAGACCAGGAGGGGCGCGCCAGGCGGAACAACATACGTGTGGTGGGTGTCCCGGAGGGAATGGAGGGGCCTAGCATCTAGCTCTTCTTGGAAGATCTCATACTGAACCACCTACACCCTATACGACTTTCAAAGTACTTCACAATCGAGCGGGCACACAGAGCCCCCTTTCCAAAACCGAGACCCGGGGTGCCGCCACGAACGGTCATTGCGAGGATTCTCACCTATAGAGACAGAGATGCAATTCTACAAGCTGCAAGGACTCATTGGGATCTACTACATGAAAATGCGACGATCCGTTTCTTCCCAGACTTTACACTACAAGTGCAGAAAATGAGACGCAGCTTCGAATCGGTAAAGCGGGAATTGCGGAAAAAGACATTAAATACGTGATATTATACCCAGCCCGGCTGAGAGTGGTGGCGGAAGGAAAGTCCTGGCTCTTTACCAATCCAGAAGACGCAGGGGAGTGGTTGGAGGGGTGGAGAGTGGTAAAGCAGAAACCACACAGGACATGAGACCAGCATCGAATCACCGGCTCAGAGGAGAGGGACAGAGAAGTAAGATCCGGGTCGGAAGGGCTGGAAAACAAATGAGACCATGCAAATGAGAAGACGAAGTGAACACTGTATGGTCAGACTTCCTAATATATGCCTTATTCTGCTGATTTAGAAGAGAAGTGCGGGAGGAGGGGGTTACCAGAAGTGACTGAGGCATGACAGGATATGAAGAGAAGCTCCGGCGACTACCCGGTGAAGGGGATGAACAACGATTTGTCTGTTTGTAGGGCTAGTTAATAGAGGTCAAAGCCAGCAGGGGGTTCTAGCCTACCTCAACACAAATGCAAGTTAGTATGGGGCGACAGGCTCTCTGCACGTTGGGGGTGGGTAGTTTTAGACCTGTCAAGCAGGGTAGCAGGGTGGACGGAGGAGGGGTTCGGGAGTTTACAGGTTTATGTTGAGTAGGTTAACTTTCTTGTTGTTGTTCAGGATGCATGCTCAGGTACAGCTAACGCAGTTGGCCATGGGGGCACACCCAGGGAGGCAGCACTTCATGTAAAAGTCAGACTTGAGCCCAACCACAATCGTCGTGATCAGAGGAAAGTTATCTCTCTATGGCAATGAAGGTTTTGACGTGGAACGTTAATGGGTTGGGTAGTAAGATTAAGCGCACCCTAGTTCTGCAATACTTGAGACGTCAGTCCCCAGATGTGGTATTGCCCCAAGAGACGCATCTGAAGGGGAACTATTGTAAAGCCTTGGATCGCTGGGGTTACAAACTTATGACACGCGCGGGCTATACGTCTGGTTCCCGAGGGTGGGTATATTAGTAAAGGTGTCAGTTCCCTTTATCTCGGGTAAGAGCTGGTGTGATCACCTAGGTAGATATGTTGCACTCACGGGTACGTGGGAGGGTAAGACGATAAATCTGTGCTCCGTCTATGTGCCTCTAAGGCTGCATTCAGACACCCTCCCGGCGTTGGGAGAAGTGCTGCTGGAATTGCCTCCGGGCACCTTGATACTGGGGGAGACATGAATGCGGTGATGGATCCGAGCATAGCTAGATTAACTGGGGCAACAAGTGCGGGAGGAAGGGAACCCTTGGAAGGATTCATAACGGCGATGGACGTGGTCGACATGTGGCATATGCATAATCCAACCAACCGACAATACACACATATGTCAGCTACACACAACAGCCAATCTAGAATAGATTATCTGTTTGCGATGAAAAGCCAGGTGGGACAATTCCACAATACTTCGCAATTAGCACGCGGTATATCGGACCACTCCCCACTGGAAGTAAGGTTAAAGGCATCAATCAAGAATAATATTCTTGCCCGAGAATAGAGCCGTGGTACTTCAAAAACAAGAAATTCGCAACAAAAATACAGCTGCGAACCGAGCAATATTTTCAAGAAAACGAGGGGTCGGTTGGGATGGTCTCCACTTTATGGGAGGCATATAAGACGGTGATTAGGGGATACATCCAGGCACAAATTGGCATTCTCAAAAAAGAACAGAATAGAGAGTTGGTAGAACTAGAGAAGGAGGTGGAACAACTGGAGAGTGAGTCCTGGGCAGAGAGTGACTCGAATAAGTCCATACTACGTCGCCTTCGGCATAAGCAAAAGGAGTTGAGAAATCTAGAAGAGCAAAATGCAAGAACACATATGTTGAAAACCCAGCAGAAGATATATGACGTAGGGGATAAAGCGAATAAAATGATAGCCTGGTTAGAGAAAAGGGACAGGGAATGAAGCTGGGTGCTAGAGATAAACGTAGGGCAGGGGATAATGTGTCGGATGGGGGAGGAAATAGCTGAAGCAATCGCACAGTAATATGAGGCGCTATATACCTCTTCCACTGAACGCACAGCGGCGGATTGTGCAGATCTGCTCCGAGAAATCAATCTTCCGACGATGGGGGAGGAAGGTAAGGCGTTACTTGACCAGGACTTTACGGTCGAGGAAATTACCAACGCTATTATGGACCTACAGTCAGGGAAGGCAACAGGGCCTAATGGCTTGCCGGTGGAAATGTACAAAAGCGTCGCGAGTAAAGTAGCTCCACATTTGCTAAATATGTTTCAGGAAGCCCGAGAGAGAGGGGAACTGCCCATAGATATCCGCATAGCCACGATAGTGGTAATACCCAAGAAAGGGAAACCCGCCAATGAATGTGGATCCTATAGACCGATATCGCTATTAAACATTGAGGCAAAAGTGTTGGCAAAGGCGCTGGCGACCAGGCTGTAAACAGTCATAAACACGCTGGTCCATCCGGACCAGTCGGGATTCATGCCGCATAGTCAATCTGAGGAGACTGTATGGGGTGCTACATTGGACAAAATCGAAAAGCACTGAGGATGCTGTGCTTCTTTCCTTAGATGCACAAATGGCATTCGACAGTATCGAATGGCAGTACATGTTTGAAATCTTAATCCGATTGGGCTTTGGGCCTAAGTTCTGTGCATGGGTGAAGCTTTTGTACCAAGATCCGAGGGCAAGAGTGAAAGTGAATGGGGCGGTATCTCGCTCGTTCCCGTTGAGGAAAGGCACAAGGCAGGGCTGCCCGCTCTCGCCCATGATATTTGCAATGGCATTGGAGCCCTTGGTGGCCTGGGTCCGTAATGACCCAATAATAACTGGCATAGAGACAGAGGGCGCATGGGAAGATAGAATATCTCTGTACGCAGACGATGTGCTCCTATATCTGACAAAACCCCTCAGATCAGTACATCGGGTGCTGCACATCTTCCAGCTGTTTGGCAGTTACTCAGGATATAAGATAAACTGGGACAAGTCCCTGATTTTTCCACTAACGGGAGATATCCCACGGAGACTGATAGAAACAACATCATTGGTAATCAAACATGAGTTTACTTATCTAGGGTTAAAAATCTCGGTGAAAGATGAGGATTTCCTGGAGGGAAATCTATATCCCCAGATACAGCGATTAAAACAAGACGTTGAGCACTGGAGGAAACTGCCGATATCATTGAAGGGCAGGGCTGTGATATTTAAGATGACGTCCTTGCCCAGACTGCTCTACATCATGCAAAATACCCCATGTAAAATACCAGCAAAGGTGTTCCAGGGAATAGATAGCGAAGTGCGTAGACTCTTGTGGGACGGTGGCTGTGCCAGAATAGCACTAGCCAAGTTGCAAAGAGGGGTATATGAAGGGGGACTAGCAGTCCCAGATATCCGGAAGTACTATTGGGCATCACAGTTAATTGTGGTAAATGATTGGGCCTACACGGATCGGAATGACCCGGCATTCAGGAGTGATCATTGGGCTATGGGGGAGAGGGGTTACCTAGCAGCGTTGTATGGTAGAAGTAAGGAAAGATTACTCCCAACTCATACCCAAACAGTAGTGCGTGCTTGGCGAGAAGTAAATAAACATCTAGGATGGGAAGGGAAGCTGACCGAGAAGACTCCCCTATGGGACAGCAATCAGTTGCGTGAGGTGGGGAATTTGACCGGTTTCAAAAAATGGAAACTATTAGGCATTAAAAGCCTGGGAGATGTTTGGAGGGGACACGCAATGATTGCGTTTGAAACTCTGCAAGTCGAATATGAGTTGGCAGCCACAGAACGATATAGATACCTCCAGCTTGGCCCCGCATTACGCAAATATCTCAAAGAAGGGGAAACACTGGTGGAATACTCTCCAATGGAAGATAGATTATTAATTGATCATATGACAAATAAGGCCACTTCCTTAACATATAAGAAAATAGTAAATAACTCTCCCAACCCGATTGAGCGCCTGAGAGGAGCATGGGAACTAGAAGTGGGACTCCTAGAGGACGATGACTGGGAGGAAGCAGTGCAGAGTCCTCGTGAAGTGTCAGTAAGGGCCAGGTTTCGTTTAATCCAGTTGCGTTTACTTCACAGGTCCTATGCTTCTAGGACACAACTACACCGGTGGGGCCGAGGAATATCTCAATATTGTGTAAGGGGTGTGGGGAGCTGGGCTCCTTCTTTCACATTCTTTGGGATTGCAGGTACATACACAATTACTGGAGGGAAGTTACAAGTACTATGGCAGAAGTCTCGGAGGAGGAGATTCCATTAGAACCAAGATGGCTATTGCTATGTGTCACGGGTGAGATAAAGTGGCCCAAATATGTAATGATTTGGCTGAAAATTGCAGCCATTGTGGCGAAACGTAATATTGCCAGGGGTTGGGGGGCATCCACACACCGAGCCTTCGGGACTGGGAAGAAGATTTAGACTGGTGCTCAGGGCCCGAAAAGGTAACCTACGTAGCTAGAGGTTGCCCACACAAATGGGACAAAATCTGGGGGAAGTGGAATACGTATAGAGGAATTTAAATTGACGTATATGATTTAAAGAAAATGAGGCGGGCAGTGAAAGAACATGAAGAAAGGGCGTGCTGTTTCCTAGGGTGCATACAGCAACAGTCGATGAAGGGTTGTGTCAAAGCGGTTAATATGTTTGTATTTACCATGCCAAATTGGTGTCCTTATGCTTACTGTATTATATGTGATAGAAGATGTACTGAGCAAATTATCAATAAAAAAAATTATTAAAAAAAAAAAAACGAGGTGGCGCACTTCTGAAGTGATGTTTCAGGGTTAGCGCTGTCAACATGTTTGTTGCCTAGTAGTCCTTAGAACTAGTGGCGATTCGTCAGGACCAGTATAAACAAATCTATTTACACAACAGGTGGTTGTCTGGTGATGTGTCCCTGATAAACCAACCTAGAAAACCTACAGGGTGGTATCTGCAATTGGATAACCAACCTAATGAGATAAAAACAAGAATTTAGACAACTAATTCATTAATGCAATACAAAGCAAACGTGTCCCCATAAAAACAACATGCTCAAAGCACACAGTGGTGTGAATTAAAAACAATTGTAGGCAAAGTCAGACCCGTGTGAGTGTCACACACTGTGGTGATATACTGGCTCTTAAATGAGTATGGTGGAACACCCACCATGGTAGCAGAAAGGATTAACTCACCCAATTTGGGTCGGTAATTTACAGCATCGAAGCCCGGCAGGACTGACACTTGGAAATCCTGAGTGTCCTGGGTGGAGTCACAAAGGACCCACTTCATAAAGATACTTTAGATACAAAACGTGGGAGGTGAAGGAAAAGACATAGCAAGTGCCTCTTTTGCATGAGGCCAGAAGATCAAGGAAAAGGAAAAGCGAGGTTCGGCGTCCGCCGTGTAAATCAAAGCGTGTACTCACGTTTGCAATCGCAACACTGTCAGCAGACCTACCCACTCGTTGCCACACGACATGTGCGACCCTCATAGTTTTGACAGGTGTGAATTTAGTACATCCTGTGCCAGGGTCATAGCGGACAAACCTTAATTAAATAAGTACCGCACCAGGACACACCTCTGTTTCAGATCCTGTTTCAGACAATTTTCCTTGACAGGTGCTGTCTCCTATCTTGATTCTTAGCCAAGTATTAATGTATGGTAGCTGCATAGCCCTTAGAATGTTTGATGGAATATCCCCTCATTCTGATTTAGCCCACAGAATGTCATGTTGAAAAGCTGACTTAAATCTATGAAGCACAGATGCAATGGTTGTTGGTATTTTTTTTATATGTGGTCTGATATAAGAGAGAATGCCATATTGATTGCTGTTCTGGTTCTTCGAGTAAAGCCTATTTGATTCATCTGTATGATTTTTTTCCCTCCTTTGCCATTTTCTTAATTTCCTTAATAGAAGTCCTGCAAAGTACTTGTCTTCATTATCAGGAAGGGCTATTAGCCAGTAGTTGCCGGGATGCGATCATGGACGTCGATTCACAAAAATGTCAGGGACAGTGGAAGTGACATTGTGTTGCATTGACCCTGTTACATCACAGGAAGTGACATCACGTCACCGTTAACACTGAATTTCACATACCACTGAGAGAGAGCACCACCCTGGCCACACACCCACAGAACATAAAAGCACTTCCCAGAAAGAGCACATGGCAATTGACCTCTGTTTCGATCAAGTACTCCCACACTGTGTAGCACAGTATCCATCCACTAATGTGCTTCGGCTCCTCACCAGGTATACAAGTGCTAATGTAATTGCAAATACAATAAAATATTGCTTAACCTATATTAAAATTACAAAATGGAGTAATAACCCTACCACAGAACGTGCACACATTATGATGTCTAATTTGCCTTTCTTCCAACATTGCATAATTTGATTTTCCATTGCCACATAATGTTGATGACCTCGCACAGAATGCCTTAAAGCCTCACACATGAACAAAGTGAAGGAGGCCACATAAATCAACACTAGAGTAAATGTACCAAGTAAATAGAAAACACTAACTGTGAATGCCTTCAATACTGGAACAGTATGCAGGGTGAAAAAATTATACACTCTTAAACTTTTGGCAGCACAGCTCACAGGCCCACAATGGCAGCAAAGTTCCAGCAGAAATGGGAAGTTGGGAAAGCCTACTGAAGATGCACGTCCTTCTAATTTCTACCTTTTCTACTAAAGATAAGTGGAGAAAAACATCAAAATCCCTAGTCTGCAGGACAAGCATTAACAGAGTTTAATTTAGGGGAGCTTTGGGCCTGCAAGGACTTAAAGGGTGTATTGCTGGATGATAAATTGAAACAGTAACAACTTCCAACTGCTTCCTGTCTCACAGCTAGCTGCAACCTAGAGAACTTTTTCAACGAGAAAGAAATTAGCTCCTTTGTCAATGGTGCTGCCTTTGTGACCTCTGATGCCAGGGGTCGCAAGAACAATGCCAGGGGTCACAAGGGCCAAGTCAGGGATTGCAGTTGCGAACCCTGCAATCCTCAAATGATGTTCATCTTTGTGACTGGTCACCTCCTTCTTAATTGGGTTAAGTATTGATCCTCTCCAGGAACCCGTAATGGTCTGTGTCTGTAGGACGTCATTCATTACCGGTGCCATTCTGGCTGCCCAGTTTGCATGACTGATTTTATAAATGGCCTGTGGTATCATTGGGCCCTGGTGAACCGTCTCAGCAGCCTGACGCAATCTCTTTGGTAAGTTGCGTCAGTAAGTATAAAAGTGATCCTCTGTTGTTAGCAGGGTTTTTATTGCCTGGGGTGTGTGAGAAGGAGAAGTTGCTTCTGTGTTTGTTATGCCTTCCTCATCATGAGGTTAACCGCCGGTAGTTTTAAGTTGTCAAATCACAGTATTTGACTCTGTCGGTTCAGAGGTATACAAACCGTCTTGCTTACTATGGTTTTATTGCCCATGTTGCCTGTGACAATATGGCTTACAGGGGCTGTGCTGAAGTACTTAGTTAAGTGGTCCAGAGGAGCTTCAGAGATGCTGGTATTATGTCTCTTTTGTCCATGAAGTGTGTAGGCATATTCAATGCGGCTTCAGAAAGATAGATTGTAGTTCCAGAGCTAGTTCCAGACACAATAAGATTTCCCAGTTTTATGCATCTTGGAAATGGTGGAAAAGATCGAAGCCTCTTTAGCTGAAATATATTTCTTGGCACAGGGGGGTCTGGTGATAACTTTAATGTGAGTTTGGATGGATGGTGTAGGGGCGCTTGGTAAGGTGGTTAAGAACTTAGCATCACGTCACAAGGGTATGCCTGGGAGTTCATTAGCATTGAAGCAAGACCATTTTCCTTCATTATATGGCCAAGTCCACAGTATAAACTAATGAAGAAATGGTTGTTGCTTAACCTTGAATAAATACTGAACAATCTGTGCTCTCTCCTCCTTCTAAAGGATGTTAATGTCTTTATAGCCTGCTTTCCCAAATGAATATGACGTCAGAGAAACTGCACGGTGCAAGAAACCCATTAGGTGACTCTTTCCATGGTGAAATTAATGATTCGGCTTCTGGAACCAACCCACAGAGGTATAACAACCCACACTAAGGACTGCTCTGACCATGTACACATAACCCCCTTTCAGTGGCTACCAAGCGTGGATTCTAAACCCTTTGCATTCCTCACAGGATGAACCCTCTTTTTCTACCACCATCTTTCCAGGAAGCCAGCAGGATCATGGCATCCTCTGGATCCAAGCAGTATATATGATCACCAGACACATCAGTTGTGCTCTGGCTCCCAGCACTCCAGTTCTTTGTGTCTCTGTTCCATGTGCTGGTTTAAAGTATAAGAGACCCTTATTCTGTCCACCTTGATGACTGTTTCCCTTTCCTTGGTGCTTTGTAGGTATATCATCACTGATATCCGTCTTTGACCAGCTCGTCTTCACACCTTCCACAGTGATTTTATTCAGATATAGCTTATTATCTTCAATCCACCAGCATCTATGTCAGGTGCAGGGTACTCCAAAAGCCAACTTGAACAACTTCTACTGATTGTTCTGCTTCTACCTCCAGGAGAAACTGTCAAGCCAAAGTGCATGTGCTATCCATCAATAATTCTATACGGTCTCCACTGTTCTATTGACAGGTGTGTTCCATTATGGTTTGGTAAAGCCATTTCCGGCATTAGGGGCCAGATGTAAGAGCTAGAATTACATGCGCAATCGGGTTTGCGACCCGTTTGCGGATGCAATTTCAGTCTGAGTCATGTACAATTCCTAAATAGCGGTTCGCAATTCATTTGCGACTCACTATTTAGGAATTGCGAGTCGCAATTAGGAAAGGGCGTTCCCTTCCTAATTGCGTCCGCAAATCAATGTACAAATGTTTTGTGCCCGCAATTGCGGTCGCAAAACACTCGCAAATTACCACCCTCTTTACGAGGGTGGTAATGCAGTCGCAATTTGGAATGGGTCCCCAGGGGACCCCTTCCACTCTGTGACTGTCTCTAAAAATATTTTTTAAGGGCAGGCAGTGGTCACAGGGACCACTACCTGCCCTTAAAAAATTAAACGAAAAAGTTTCATTTAAAAAAAAAATGCATCCCAATTTCCTTTAGGGGAAATGGGCTGCATTTAAAAAAAAAAAAAACTGCTTTATTTAAAAGCAGTCCCAGACATGGTGGTCTGCTGAGCCCAGCAGGCCAACATACCTGGGAGGGCCTGTTATTCCCAATGGGCTCGCAAATTGCGAGAGGCTCATTAATATTAATGAGCCTCGCAATTTGCAACCCCATTGGAAATCGCAAACAGTGGTCAAAACACTGTTGTACAAGCAAAATAGCTCCTCGCAAATTGCGAGTCGTAAAAGACTCGCAATTTGTGAGGCGCTATTTTGCGCGTCGTACATCTGGCCCTAGATCTCTTCAGAGGGCTCACTGAATGAATCTGTGGTATGGATCTCAGAACATAAAAGCATGTCCCTTATGAGTTATCTCACATTTTCAATGTGCATGCCATGGTCTCAATGTCCTCAGGTGGATGGAACTGGAACACCTACATACTACCTACAAACTATCCATATCTATTCACTGCAACTTGAAAACTGTATTTTGCCTGGTTTGATAGCGGCGGACAGATAACCGGGTGGATAACATGGGGATGGGTCTAAACCCATCCAAGTTAAAGAAGGAGGAGAGCCACCTAAATGTGGATTAATTAATATGCACTCGGTGGAGAAGCATGCTCAGGAAGTAAACCTTTTGTTAGAGTCAAGTGAGTGGGATATGTTGTTTGTTACCACGATATGGATTCCTGCTAACTCAGGAAACTCTGAAAGAAAGTAAAACCCAGTGTAGGAAATGTGAAAGGCAGTAGCGAAGGACCTATTTGGAGAGTGACAGGCAGCTATTAAAAAATGTACTAAAGAATGTTTGAAATTAGGAAAGCCAACGAAAATTTTAATGCTAAAACTATCTCTGAAGCTGTAAATAGATAAAAAAAAATATTTAGCATAGTAAATGAGCTAGATAATCCAATATGCTTTGGGCCAATTGAGAATCCTTCACAAGAACTATGTGACAGTCTATCAGACTTTATTTTAACAATAACATCGATTTAATCATAAATCACATAAAGAATGAGGATGGGATGGATGATCACCAGTCTGATAAGGAATGTACTAGGATTATTCCTCAAGGAGAAGCGAAAGCACTAGACAACAAAAGACAGAAATCATAAAGGTGAGGAGTTGAGGACTCTGGCCTCTACTATTTCCTCAGGCTCTCTACTGGATCCTACCCCGCCTGTTCTGTGGAAAGAAAGAGCGGATGAACTGCTTCTAAGATTACACAAAATATGTAATCAATCATTCATTATCTAATGGTGAAGTACCATTGGCCTGGAAGAAGGCGGTAGTTACCCCGATACTGGACAAACCTTCGGCAGATGTAAACACTCCTAGTAACTATCGCCCAATATCTCAGCTTCCATACCCAGTGAAGACTGTGGAGAAGCAGACCAGCAAAAACCTAGCTAGCTACTTGGAAACTCATAACATTTTGGAGAATGAGCAAACTGGCTGCAGGCCAGCACACGGCGCGGGAACAGTGCTACTTCTGGTGGTGGATGAACTGAGAATGATGGTTGACGGTGGTCAGACTTCAGTACTGATTCTTTTAGATCTTTCAGCTGCGTTTGGCACTGTCAGCCATCAAATCTTGACACAGAGACTGCTAGAGATAGCAGATGTCAGGCAATCTCACTCCCCTCTTCTGTTCAGAGTTTAAGGAAATCACACACGGGGTGCGACAGGGGTCAGCTCTGACCCCTATTCTCTTCAATGTGTACCCGCACCCACTGATGAAGCTGATTAGATCTCATGGGCTCTCGTTCATAAACTATGCGGACGATACCCAGTTAATCCTTTCTTTAGACAACAATAGCCAGAGTCGAGTAGAAGGATTACATATCTACCGAAAAGAAATGGCTAGCTAGCCCAGGAGGAACTCACTGAAGTTTACTGGTGGTAAAACAGAATTCCTGTGCTGTGCTCTGTCTAAAGGGCCATACACGCTTCCGGATAACTTGTGGCCCTAGATTTGCCCAGAGAATCCTGGGACGACGGAGGCTGTAAGGAATTTGGGGGTATTTGTGGACTAGAAATTGTCCATGGAAACTCACATCAATAGGACGACCACCAAAGTGTTTCTTTACTACCCCAGCCAACTAGAAACTAGTAGTACAGTGCACCATATTAAGCAGGATTAACTAATGGAGTTCACTTCTACTAGGAGTGCCTGATTAAGAGACTGTGTAGGATACAAACCTTGAATAGGTCTAGATATGACTCAGCCTCTGGCACAATAAAAGAACTCCACTGGCTCTCAGTCGGGGAGAGAATTCTATCTAAGGCCATATGTATAGTCCATAAAGCGGTAAATGGGATGGTAAAGACTTTCAGTTACTACACGCCTCGAGGCATTTACGATCTGCATCAGCTAGCGTGGTATGTGTGCCAGGGTTCAGGAAATTGAGACTGGGTGGGAAGAGCTTTCCAGACTCTGGCAGCTCAGCTGTGGAATAAACTTCCAAACTACCTGAGAGCCATTCGGAACATGTACATCTTTAGGAAGAGTCTCAAACATGGCTTTTCCCAAACTAGAGAGTGGGGTACTCAGTATTTGGCTGCCTGTTGCAGGAAGTGGGTAGGTTGGTTGCGGTTTTCAGGTCCTATGGCACCACCATGATACCTGCTAGGTGAATGTTTGTGCTTTATAAATGTCTGTTAATAATAATAATAATATTAATATTAATAACTACCTTCATTATCTGGGGGTGACTGGCAGATCATCTTGGCCTGTGGCCAATAGTGAAGCCAAGAGCGTAATCCTGGGAGAAATGTTGATTATGCCAGAGTAATTTGTGTAATTTCTGTAATTCTGCATTACTTGTAAATGCAAAATTACAGAAAATGTCACAATTATGCTAATTTATGTAATTATGAGTAATTTGGCCCAAAAGCCTACTGCAGTCCTCTTGCATTTAGTGCTATTTTCTTAGTGCAAAGGGACATATGTAAAATAGAAGTGGCGGAGCGCAGCATTAGCCTCTTTGGCTTAACGCCACACTCTGCCACTTCTGAAACACAGGGTTGCAACATATTTTCAACAATTTGGTGCAGCCCTGCATTCCCCCTGCGCTAGCACCGAATTTAGCTAGCTAGCGCCAATGCAGGCACCCTTGTGCCATAATGCAAGGGAGTCTGCGTTGCAGGGGAAGTTTGTTTATGTGCAGGAAGGTGGCCCTACTAGAATCAAAGAAGATCCTCAACAGGGCCCGAAGATCTCTGGAGACAAGAGTCGCCCAGCCTTAGCAACGGCCAGCCGACGAGGTGCACAGGGATTCAGTTCCAGGCCATGTTGACAAGGCATCTTGGCCTCATACTCGGTCTTAAGATGGTGCGGGGCTCGAAGAAGTTGCAGAACCGCCTTCTGTGTTACTGAACCTGTTGGAGTCTGTAGGAGCCCAGGATCAGCAAACCGGTCAGCTACATTGCGGTGCCTGCGGATGCAGGGGAGTGACTCCTTCACTCCAAGGGAGATTCCTTCGGGTGTCTTTGGATGTCCACAGGCCCTGGATGGAACCTGTATAGAGCACGGACACTGATGATGCAGCAGGTTTGCAGAATGAAGAGATATATAGCAGACGGAGCCTTCCCAGTTGCAGTCTCGGTTCCCAAAGCGAAGTCTGATGTGGTCAGTCCCACGTGGTCAGTACGACACAGTCAGAATGTCCAGACGGTTGAAGAAGACGTGGAGTTAGATCTGAATCGAATCCCATGATGAATCTAGGGACCTACCCTCAGGTAAGTCCTTAAGTACCCTAAGGAGAGGGTTGGGATGATACAGGGGTCCCTGCCCAAAGCAGGGGCTGGACAGTGGGGAGGATACTCCCATGTCCTTTGTCCAATTTCACACCAGAGTGGGAGCCAACGGCTCCCTGAACTGGTTTGAGCTGGAGTATGCAAGGAGGGCACCAAATGTGCCCCTGAAGCAGTCTGAGTGGCACTGGCAAGCGCCCTCACCCTGTTCCAATACACTAAACTCTGTCTGTGAGTTGGTCACACCTCCTTGTGACAGGATACCTATTGTTCTGCCTTCCCCTGCTCGAGCTTGGCTCAGCAGCAGAATGGCAGAATCGTGTCTCAGGTCGGCAGCAGCCCTAGCTTGCTGTCGGGTTCTGGAAGACTGGTACCAGGAGCACTTTGGGCCTACCGAAGGAGATTTACAGTGCATGGAATCATTCCCCCACACATTCTAACATGTTTGATACCAAACATGACAGGGTTTGTTACAGCCAGTTTAGAGATGGTCATTGTGTAATGAGGCATGGACACTCTATATATCGTAAGGGCTGATGCAGGGTCAACCCAGGAGAATGCGCTCCAAAGGTTGCAGGAGTGTCCTACTCATGCAGGTGCACCCTCACACTTAGTACCGAGCACCCTGCTTTTTGCACTGAAAGGCCTACTAGAGGGGTGACTTAGAGTTTGTAAGTGCAGTGATGTTAGATATAAGGAAATGTATATCTTTTGTGAGAGGTGCAAGCCCCAACCCACACAGGCTGCATTGGCAGGCCTGTAGTCCGAGTTTACAGTGTCCCTCATGAGTGGCAGAATACATGTTGCAGCCCATGGGGGACCCCTAGTGTACCTAGGCCCTAGACACCTTAGTACCATATACTAGGTATTTACTAGGGTACTCCAGCAGCCAATTAGGAATGTGCCAAGGTACTCACCATAGCCAATTTAGGGTGAAAGCACAGTGACCGGGGTCCTGATTAGCAGGATCCCAGTCAGACTAGTCAGAAAAACAGTATGACACCAGCAAAAAGTGAGGGTAACCTACAGCGTGAAACAATGGTCCATCATTGAGTGCTTTGTCTGAAGCCTCGTTGCTCCACAGGGATCAACCCAGTGTTGAAAGCCCAGGCAGCCAGATGTTTTAATAATGTTTGTGCAAAGAGTTTGGTGGGAATATTAGTAGGCTGATCCTTTTTGCCTTTTTGTGAATGGGCTTCACTATGGCTCCTTCCAACGAGTCTGGGAGGATACCTGTGCGAGTTACCCACTGGAAAAACACACTCAAAATGAGTTAGCATTTTTCTGGGGTCTTTCTTAAATATCACGGATGGTAACCCATCCGGACCACCAACCCTAGAAACTTTCATATTACTAATTATTTCAGACAGCACTTCTGCCGTCTGGGTGCATGCAATCACTCCTGCCTCCACTTCAGAGCTGGCCCGGTCCACAAACAAATGCCCAGAGTTTCCCCCACTGTGTAGCGAGGAGATGAATGTATACCAATCATCTTCGCTTATCTGGGCCTCTTGGGAAGATGGAGATGAGAGAGTTACAGAGATCACTAGTCGCCACAAACGCTGACTGTTATTATTGGCAGCTAGTATTAACTCCTAATTTTCTCTATAAAATTCTCCCTTTTATGAGCACCTAAATACTATATAAAACTCTCTATTTTATGAGCGCAAATTTCACACCAAAAGAGTGTCCACAACAGCAATTGTTCTATCACAGTAGCACATCTTTGTACAACTTTTTCTCGTCAGTATCATCACTGTTGAGGCCAACATTTAGTCACTCACACAAGATGTCTTGCATTTAAAAATGAAGGTGGGGAGTCCTTGGCTGCTCATCCTTTCAGTTACATTAACTACACTCCTGTTAGTGAGATGCTTTGCAAGTACTTTCATCATATTTAACCCTTTGAGAGAAAGTTTTAAAGATAATGTAATATAGGTGGGCATAGATTTAATTTTATACAGATGGATACACGATTTTAAAACCCTATTCTGAGTTGGCAAAAACTTGAAATGACATAAGGTGCAGACGTGTGGCTCATTCATTCTTTCACGCACTCCTTTCACCTTGCAGAAAATATCAAGTCCAAGTTCAACCAAAGACTGCTTATGGAATTAAGTACACACAGTGGGTGAAGGAGTGGGCATATTTAGAGGAAGCAAGAGGGTACTTAGAAGAGCTACAGATAAGAGGCTTGTTGAGGGCACCCTTACAAACCCCTTCCTAAGAACGGATTGCAGTGTTATGTACGAATGTTTTGCCACCAAAATGCAGGCACAAAACATTTGCAATTTACCACAATTTTAAAGTTGGTGGTAACTCATTCACAAATTGAAAAAGGTCCCCAAGGGACCCGTTCTCCATTGAGAATAGATGAATAAATATTTTTCGAAAGCAGGTAGTGGTCCAAGGGACTTAAATGTTTCAATGTTTTGTTTTTTTTTAAACAGTTTTTATTGAAGATACGACTTGCAATAATCACATTTACAGAATTACATCTCCATGAGTTAGTAGAGTCCATCATATGACAGTGACTACAGAGGTTTAAAACATTTCTGATGTACATTTTAGGTTTATCAGCGAACAGATATTTTGCTATTGATCATCCTCGTCTGAAAACGGATCTATAGTCGGAGGAGTACAGATTGCTCCCCTAAATGTATTCCATTTACCCCACATTCGTTCCCATTTTTTGGGGCATCCTCTGTGGACATATGTGGCCCTTTCGGCCAACATGGCCATGTCCATATCCTTACACCAGTCTTGAAGGAGAGGTGCCACTCTAGCCCCCCAATGTCTGGCAATATTCCGTTTCGCTATTGATATACCCAGGGTTGCCCAGGCTTGGGCTGTGTGGTTCAGGTCAGTCGGCTCCCAGATGTTTAAGAGACAACATTAAGGCTCAGGCGGTACCTGGCTTTCGCTAACCTGTGTGATTGTGTTCCTCACTGCCGCCCAGTATGCTTTAATCACGGGGCATTCCCATAGTGTGTGGTAAAAGGTGCCTACGTCACCACATTGCCGCAGG